>CM037854.1:193735066-194195090 GCA_021234595.1 Delia radicum
AATATTTGATTCCATACATTTCTTTAAATTTAATGTGTTTTTTTTTTTTTGTTAATCAAATCCGAAAGCTCTTATTAAATTACCCTTTATTTAAAATAAAGTTTAAAAAGCTCTTCGGCAAAATTTAATAGGCATATTTATTTATTTATTGTTGAGTTCCTGCACAACAAGACTAAGCTTTTTATTATAGTACAGGATTTTATATGTGTACAAATATTTGCCAGTTTTAATTGAATTAAAATTAACTAAAGATTATTATTTAATACATATAATTAACATTTTATAATAAGAATACAAATTTAAAGATAAAAGTATATAAAAAATTTAAATAAAAACTGTATATTGAAGAGCGTTTCATATATAGGTAAATCTACGGAACCGTACGATTCCATGTAACTCAGCATTTAAACCATTTTAAGAAAAATATATAATATGTTAGATGTTATCTGCATTTTTGAGGGTAGCGAATTTGACAAGGCGAACATCTTAAATTTTAATATTTATACTGTTAATGTGCTATATTCCATTAAAAACTATCCTAATTTACCCTAATTTTCATTGTAACTTTTAAAAGTTTTTCAACTCTTTTAGGTATTACTTTTTCAGCATTAAAGGAAATAGCCCAAATCCTTTCGTGTATGATAATCCTAATGTTGCAAAATCTACTACATGTTGAAACAAATATGTGCCCTCTTTAAACCTTTTTTTTTAATAAATATAAATTTCAGAAATTTTGAATTTTTGAGCTTTAAGCATCAACGTAATTGCAATTTTTTTATATTGTCATATAAATAACAAATAAACTAAAAAAATGAGATCAAATCGATACGCCTGCCTTCAGAAATGAAGACAATATGACAATACAAATCTCATCATGTGAATATTTTAATATTTTATATTTTTGAAGGGCACATTTGCATTATTATGAGATGATACAGAAGTATGTTGTACAGAATTATGGTTGCCTCAACCATAGTAACATGATTGTCACAATCATAAATCCAAAAATGTATGATGCTCTTCGAATATGGTTCCCTGAACCATGTTTTTTCATTGCGTTTCTTGCTTTTTAATGTATTTTAAAGTAGCTTATATAGAATAAAATTGTGTGACAGTAATTTGAAAGTTTTCATTTTAAAAATCTGAATTCATACGGTTTCACAGATTTCCCCACATACACTTATTTTTTTAGCTTAATCGAAATATAATTCTTTAACAAACGAAAGTTTTAATATCACTTAAAACAAATTGTATAGTATAACAAAAATTCTTGAAAGTTATTGGAGACATATTTTGTTTACAAGTTTATGAGTCTCCAAAAGCTCTTTCAATTGGTACCCCACCCATTGGTGTAAAATTTCCCTGAAACAATTCGAAATAAGCCGCAAATGCAAAAAAAAAAAATTTAATCACTAAACATGAGATTGGGTTGCTAAAAAAATACGTGTTCCTTATTTTTTTCTTCTTTATCACATATTCAAATTTCATTAAGATCGGAGAAACCCCATCAGGAGACTCACCTTGTAAGTAAGAAGTGGCCGAATTATTTCCAAAAATGTTATAATATATCCCACTGTGTGCAGTTACCGGTGTTTCTGTAGTGTTGCAATCAACCCTCCATTTAGTAGATCATCATGTTAGAAATAAAAGTAAAATTTATTGTCTTTTATAAAAGACTACGATAATCCATCGGGAATTGATAAAGTGTAGATTTTTTTATGATTAAGATTGTTATTGTTTCTGGAAAACTGTTTTTTTTTTTATATCGTTTCTATTTTCTTACTTTTTATTCTGTTGCAAACCTTGAATTTTATATTGGGGGAGGTTAACATTTTTATGCCTTCATTGCGACAAGAAATAAAATAATGTGGATGTCAAAGGTGTTGATAAGAAGTGCATAAATTGAAACAATTCATGAATTCATTGTAATTTTTGTTTGTCTTTTTGCATTCTCTAAGGTGTCATAATCATGATAAGAACCCAGCTTTAAATATCAGACATATCTATAAAAACAAAAGAAATCTTGTATTTAAAAGACAAGAATGAATTCGTATAAAAGTACACTATCTCAAAATGCATAGGAATTTTTTTTATATGAGTAATTTTAAATTTAAAGAACTCATTAATACAATGTATTTGAAGATTAAAATTCCGATTGTGCTTAAATTTAAATATGTGATAAAAGGGAAACGTTCAGTGTTTTCTTTTGCAGCCTAGACTTCAGAAAACTGATGGACGAAAAACCGATAATTTAAAATTGTTTCTAAAGGTATCCGGGTCTTTTATTGCAATCTTCACACCTTCATTTTAACATGTTCTGGAACAGTTATCTTCAAGTGCTAGTTTCGATTAAATGTAAACTTTTATTTCGTTTCAAATATAAAAAAATTAGAGGGTACCGTATTAACATTTCCAACATTTAAACTCATGGAAACCTCTAAGGGACACACTATTATACATATTTCTCAAAACGATTTAATTTAAGCTATTTTAAAAGCACACAATTTTTTGAATTGCCATCGTTATGCCAACGGTGGCAATTTCGTTCAAACAAACGGTTGGCCTATGTTATCAATAACAGGTAACAGGACAATACTGTCAAGATTGTTAATCGCACGTTGTGATTGTTAATCCAACACTGTGCCAATTGTATTTTTCTGCCTGGGTATCTTCCTTGCAAACGATTGCATATGTTGCCTTGCAAGAAATTACAGTTAGTGGGTTTCAGCCAAAAGTCACGACTAAAGTAAGCTACGCCAGTATACATTTCCACGAGAATTACACAAATGTTACATTTGAACTTAATACTCAGAGAAATTTGGACATTATACTCAGAATTGTGGTCATAATTTACAAATATTTTGTAAGGAGGAGATTGAAAATTTTTCAACATACATTTTCATTTGTAACTTTTTAATGTTTTTGGATCAAGTTATATTTGAAAAAGTCTTCAGATTACAAGTACAACATATTAGCGTAATCGAATTATTAGTTTGTTGAAAAATGTATGTACCTTGAACAAAAAGTGAGGGGAAAGAAGTAATATTTTTATAAAAAATTCTTTAAATTTCTCACAAAAAAAAGTGAAAATGTTTGCTCATAAACATTTTGAGGTATTTTCAAAAAGCTTTATGTAACATGTTTTTAAAAATGGTAAAACCCCGATTCTTTTTTTGGTGTGACTGAGTTCAAACATTTTTGGTTTTAATATCCATATTCAGTAGGTTGTCCCGAAAAAGTTTTTCTACGGGTTTCGGACCGTTTCCCCGCATTCAAAGCGCTACTTTTATATTTCTTGGATTATATGTTTCTTGCTATGACTACTTAGAAAACGGTCATAACTCCCATTGTTCAAAAAAAAAAAAAAAAATCAGCACTAAGTCCGAAACTTTGTTGGTCATAATTCCCATGTTCAGTTTGGGGATTATGTCACTGGGGTCCATAAAAACGACTAAGCCCAATTGTAGGCCGGCTAAGCTAAAAAGCTTAACTTAGGAAAGCTGGCTTCGAAGAAAAGCTCGGTAAAGCCGTATTGAGACATACATTTAAGTCCAAAAACTCTCAATAGGGAAAACTTCTGGGACGGACCATCGAATACTTATTAAAATTTGGAACAATAATAGAGATACAATTAAGACACATTTAAAAATATTGAGGGTTTAAAATTCGATAGAAACTTTTCTTGAAATTTTGACTTATTATGGACTGACCCCCAGCAAACTATTGAGAAAAGATAATCTTACAATAAAAATCTGATGAACAAATGTCACGGCTCCAAAATCAGACAATTACATTTCACAATCATTCACTAGTGAACATTTGAAATATTATTAATAATTTCAGACATACGCTCACACTTAACACTTAACTCACACTTAGTCTTAAACGCTTCCTTAGAATATTTGTAAAATTTTGAATACCAAGCATGGGGATTAGTAACAACATATGGGTATTTAATTACAGGACAATTACTCAATTACACCCAATTACATGTTATTAGAAGTACAAATGTAATTGGCCTGTAATTAAATACACAAATATTGGTATTATGTCCCATGTATGGAATCGACAAAATTTAAAATGTTCCAAGCAAGCGTTTAAGCCAACAAGTGTGAGCGTAGGTCTGAAATTATTAATTATATGACAAATTTCGCAAGTGAATTATTTTGAAATGTAATTGACGCCGCCCATGTCTGTCCAAAATATTAGATCATGTACAGGTGTATAAAATATAATCGATCGGACAATAAAAGGAGAAATATCTCAAAAATCTCATCTTTTATTTACAGGTAAAACAAAAGGTTTTTTTACCATTGCCAAACATTTCTTTAATCTTGTACTTTAGATCTCAAATTTGGTTCATAGTGTAAGTCAGGGGTAGCAAGATTTTTTTATTGAGTGCCAAAAACCTACATGTTTGTTTTTGTAAATGAGCTTCACTTGTCATCTTTACTACGTTCATATTGAACCCCAAAATGCGTATTTTTTTAGTTTCTTCAAATTTTTTATTTAAAATTTGTATGGAACTTGACAGTCGAAAACTTAAAAAAAAAACGAAAATACGTATTTTGGGGTTCAGGCTGAATGCAGTTGTAAGTAAATTGTTTTTAAATTTCTTTCCTAATGAAATCGTTTAAAGTTCCGAAATAGCTTTCTTTTAAAAACGACAACACTAGAAAGAAGAATCTGCCGTTTTTTCGCTATTGTTCCATTTTTTTGGGGGGATTTTAAAAGGTGTTTTTTAAAATGGAATAAAACAAAGATGATTTTTTTAAATTGACATAAAATTTACTTTATTCGAAAGATAATTTTCTGGCATTATAATTTAAATGTGACTTTTGGCATATGACCGCCGCGGCTGGCTCGGAAGTAGTCTAATCTGGACGTCCAATTTTCGATGACTTTTTTCCAACATTTGTGGCCGTATATTGGCAATAACGTGGCGAATGTTGTCCTACAAGTGATCAATCGTTTCGGGCTTATCGGCGTAGACTAGCAACTTCACATATCCCCATAGAAAATAGTCCAGCGGCGTTAAACCATACGATCTTGGAGGCCAGTTCACGGGTCCGAAACGTGAAACTATGCGGTTACCAAACGTTTCCTTCAATAAATCAAATGTGTCACGAGCTGTGTGACATGTTGCACCGTCTTGTTGAAACCACAGCTCCTGAACATCATGGTTGTTCAATTGATGAGGGAAAAAGACAGTAATCGTGGCTCTATAGCGGTCACCACTGACTGTAACGTTCTGATCGATTGCGCATAGACTGATTGGGGTCTTCCTCTACGCTACGCTCTACAGCATCAATGACTTCTTCTGTACGCCCTGTACGACGTCTCTGTGGACGCATATTAACATTTAGAGTGAACGTAATGCGAAAACGTTCCATAGGTAATCGAATTAATTGCTCTTATTTACCGTAATTGGCCTTATCTTATATTTGGAGTTTCAAATGTTTAGTCAAAAAATACCCCAATTTTTGATGTTTTGGTTTATTTATACAAAATTTTTTTTTTTATTATTTATTTATTTGCAATCTATTTACAATAAGAAAAATATTAAGCAAATCTTGTGAAGTAATTTAAAATAACAGAGTAGTTAAGTTCCATTGAACTTAACAAATATACATGTATAAAACATTACTGATCAGTATAATACATTTTCTATGCTAAGGAATGCCTATTTTAAAAATGGGAGATCTAAAATGTGCAGTCTTTTTATTTTAGTCTTCTTACTTCGTTACTGTCGTCTAAAAGTGTAATTGCAAGTGAGTTAGGATGATTACTTAGTCTATTGAGGTAATTTGTGCTGAATCTTTTAATTTCATCTCTTATTTTGGGGACATCAAGATCATTGTGAATGACATCGTTTCTAACAAACCAAGGTGCATCAGTTATAAATCTTAAAGTTTTCGACTGGTATTTCTGTAAAATATCAATATTGAAATAACTTGCCGTACCCCACAGTTGAATTCCATAAGTCCACACAGGTTTCAAAACAGTTTTATAAAGTATTAGTTTATTCTCCAAACTTAATTTGGATTTGCTACCCAATAGCCAATACATTTTTTTGGTTTTTATATCTAGTTGCTTTCGTTTTGATTTTATGTGAGTTTTCCATGTTAAACGTCTGTCTATGTGTAAGCCCAAATACTTAACACAGTTAGTTGAAGGAATAGTGACTCCATTTAAAGATAAAGGGGGGCAGTCGCCCTCTTTAAGGGTATATGTTACGTGGGTAGATTTTTCGGCATTAACTTTAATATTCCACTTATTTAACCATTTTTGAATTGAGTTAAGTTGTCTCTGAACTACATTAGAGGCTTCGGCAGCAGATTCTCTGGCAGCTAATATTGCAGTATCATCTGCATACGTCGCAATCAACACATCATTGTTCGTGGGTAAATCAGAAGTAAATAACGTATACAACACAGGACCCAAAACACTCCCCTGGGGGACACCAGATTTAATAGTTCCAATTGCTAAATCTTCATCGTTTAATTTATACTAAATAAAAGAGTTTTTGGAGACGCATTAACTGGTATACAAAACGTGACCGATAACTTTTAAGTATTTTTGAGATTTTAAAATAATGTGTTTTAAATGACATTAAAGCTTATTAATAATATTTCACATAAATGACAAGGCTTATTTAATCACAGGCTATAAAGGTTTCAAAATTTTTGTTTTCTCGAGTACTTTAACGCTACGTACAAATGCATCAAAATTTCAGACATGTTTCGATACAAAAATGTAATGATTGATCCAACATTTTAACCCTTAAACGTAAGATTGGACCGCTAAACAAAAATAACTGTCCTTTATTGTTTTCTTTTCTATCACATCCGATTTTTATAAAGATCGGAGAACACCCATTGCTAGACTCTGCTTGTGAGTTACAAATGTTTAAATGCGTCAATCGCAAAAAATACTCTTTTCCCGTTATGTCAAAAATTTTAGGTAAAATTTCAACTTCTCAAACTGGGTGTGTAATACAGTCAGCGAGAAGTACAATTTGCACTAGGCCACTTGAAAAGTGATTGTAAGATTTTTTTCTGTAACATTGTGTTATCATTGTAAAACTTAAGCGGCCGATGATAGTAAATTGTGATTTTATTTGAGGCATTGCAATTTTTGAATTCTTAAAAGACATACTAAAATATTTTTTTTAATAGTATTGTAAAAAACTAGGAAGGTAATGTACATATGTCGATGGTCATAAGTGGATACCTGATATATTGTTTCTTTTAGTAGTTTGAGATAAGAATACCAAATAACATCTCCACTACACTACAAGTACTGAAAAGTACTTGAGTAAGAGTAATCAATTTATGGCCATCGATTTGTGTCTTGAAAATGTGTGTGTGTGTGTTTACAAATTCCTGGTCATCATGTAAGTTTTTTTATCTGTACCTACTTGTGAACGTTGTCAAATGTATTAAATCGAGGAGGGCAAGGAATTCAATCTGTTTAATAGTGTTGCCATTGTATAGTTACTACCTTCCCAGCAAAATTTGTTATAACTGGTTACATCTGAAACTATTAAATAACAGCTTCGTTTGCCAAAGGTAGTATGGAACCGGTTCTAGAACAGGTTCCTGGTATTCAAAATGTAAGGCTTCACTGACCCAGAACCAGTTATATAAATGTTTATAGAACTGGGTTTAAGGCAACTATTCTTGTTTGGATGTAAAGAATCAATTGCAAATTGGACAATACTTCATATAAAAATAATCGGTTGTAGATCATAAATTAGAACGTATTCTAATACAGTATAAGTTGTTCTGAAACCTGTTATTTGGATTTTACTATTTCACTGGGTTATGATAACATTGACTATTATATGATACTTATGATTCTTACATTACAGCAGGATACAAGGTAAAAACCCCCCATTTCTAAACAAGGATAACAAATAAAACATACACATATAAAAATCATTACTCTATGCCACTGTAAGATTAGAAAATCCCCTCCCAACACCCACAAATATTGAAGTTATGCAAGACGTTGTGGGGAGGGTGCAACAACTTTCTTCCAAAAAATGGTGGGGGGGGGGGGGGGGGGGGGTTGGATTAACAACATAAAGTACATAGTGTACAATGCCACAAGAACAAAAGAAAATTGTTGTATTAGAACATAGAGTAACAACAGCAATACAAACAACATCCATATCTCATGAGTCATTTTGTTAAGGGCAGAATATATAGTAAATGATATTGAGATTTAATTCTCATCTCAAAGTCATTAAATATAAGATTAAACTGCATTTCCTTTAAGGCTACAAAACTTAATATTAACAACCAGATCTTTAAAGGGAATAAGAACAACCCGGCGAAAAAGTTTATATGTAGTCATACATAGCATGATATCATTTTGTGTGATTATGTATAATTTTATATGTGGCCATATGTAAAGATATAAATTCCCATCTCATACTTATTTTTACGAAAATGTCTATTATAGCGGTATTTATCATCATATATATCATTATATATTATGTTACATATAAATATTTATTTTTTATCTCTTCATATATACTTGATATACAATGAAACCAAACAAATTCTATCCCTTTTATATGGCATCACATATAATTCCATACAAAAATGTTATCACTTTTATATATAATTATCAGAAAAGACAAAAAAGGAAATTTCAATGCATTTAAAGCAAAAATGTATTGCAAAAAAAGCAAAAGTAAATAACTTAGAAAAACTGCTCTTAAAACAAAGTTCAAAGTTAATAGATAAAATAATGTTAATGAGTAAAAAAACATTTTCAGAAAATCATAAAATAAAATAACATATTCTACAAAAATGTTTGAGTAGTAAAATTTTAACATTTTAACAACTTAAATCCCTGTTTTAAAGGTTTTTTTCTCTTTTTTAACAGAAGGACAAAAAAGACCCTTACCTTGAGGAGTTAGAGGGTTAACATACTCTACAAAAATGTTCTCCGTAACACTTTACATGAATTTGCTGAACACACCATATACTTTAAACGTAAGCTTTACTCGATTTTCTATGTCGATTGACAATACAAAATTTGCATTTGGGGGAAACTTTACATCCATCTAAAATGAAACCCAGATGTAAACTTTCAAAACGCCGATTCACGTCCCTATTTTTTTTTTGTCTCTTCTATCAAAATTTATGGGTCGGACCTTTTAATTTTGGAAAAATTTTCGATTTTGTTGAACAGTGTAATTAAATGAAAACATATATGGTAGTAACAAGAGAAAAAATTCGATTGCCTTTAAATATAATTGTATATGGTCCTAGATATAAACTAGTCAAATTTAAATCACATCTAATTTTAAAATCCATTAATTTATATTTAAATCTTCATTATTATTTGAAATGTGAAGCAAAATATTAGTGCGAATTTCCAAATTTTAAAGTATTGTAGTTTATGAAGTCATATCAAATTGTATGCAATTATATATAACTGGACCAAATTAGATAGATACAGTTATGTAAAAGGTGAGATAAGGTTATGTGTAAGGTGAGGTAAGGTTATGTATGCATTTTTTTGGATCAGCTAAGTACCATGGGCGGCTCCAGCAATAAATATAATTCAAAATTTCATACGCCTCAGTATACAACAAAACAACAAACACATGCAACTGTATAAAGTGGCGTAAGAAATTTCCCTGTACATTAATTGCTGGAGCCGCGCATGTATATGCCCATATCTGAACTTTTTCCATCGGGTATGCTAAAGTGGTGGTGTTAGCCATGTAACGAGATTCATAAGAAATCTCCCCCTTTTTCATGTTATCCTTAAGTTTTAAATGCAATATTTTTTCATGAATATTCTTGACTTGGCCTGTGGAAAACATTTTTCATTTTATTTTTCCTATTTTCTATTCTGTGGTCATAGTTAATGAATGCCAAAACCAACATCGGCAACAACAAATAAAATATCGTAATGAGATTTATGAGTCGGCATTAATTTAATGCTCTAATCCCACAGTACAGAACAGTTTTCCTTATTTCATAATAACTATAATTTTGCCTAAGAATGCCAGCTTAATTATAGTCTTTAATGACACACAGACCACCCCCATCGACCCCTTTTTTCTGTCTTCAACTCAAGTGCAATCGTTAATTAATTGCACAAAAAGGACTTTTGTCCTCATATTATTTTGCAAAATTTATTATTTGCAATTCTTGAGAATTTGAACATATTACATTTACATTAAGTGTTTTATATAGTCTTACCTTAATGACATTACAGTTAATACATATGTAAAGAATATTTTTGAATTAACCCAGTCCTGCCTATTGGGTATTTAAATACCCAATTAGGTGCCATCTTTAAAAATATGTAGCTAGAAGAGTAGTGAGAGGTGCACTAAATTGGTTTTCACAGGCAAGTAGAGATGGGATAAAACTACTATAAGAAAATGTTGTGGTTATTTCACACCTTTCCAGGGGGTAATTAATGGTTGCAAAGTCTGCAAATTTACAAATGTATCTGAAAAATTGGGAGAGTGAAAAGTCGGAAAACTTTCTTGTTGGCTTAGGTGTTCTCTATCGTCAAACAATATTTACCTGCTTAATACTACTCAGCTGGTCTGCAGCTACGATTTCGTGATAAGGACATTCAAATATGCATTTTACAGTTGGTTGAAATACCCATGCCTAAAATATTGATTATTTTCAATTAAAAAAAGAGTTATACGTGCAAGATCGTAAAATCATATTTTATTAAAAAAACATGGCGGAATTATTTTGTACTAGTGGTTAATTCATAAGTCCCAAGTATGGGAAATCCAAAAAGAAATTACACCATATAACTTCTGAAACGTTTAATATTGAATGTGCTAAGTTTCATATAGATTGGACAATGAAATCGATGGGCACGCATTAATGGGTTAATGATATACACTTAACAAAATAAATTGTCAGTTAAAAATTGAAATCACGGTAGCTCTCGCCATTCACAGTAACGTTCCTGCCTTCGTCGTCTTAGAAAAAGTACGGTCCAATGATGCCACCGGCCCATTGCAAGAACTGCCGATTTCGGGATGCATTGGCAGTTCTTGCAATGCTACTGGCTGCTCTTCACACCAAATACGGCAATTTTGCTTGTTCACGTATCCATTCAAGCAGAATTGAGCTTCGTCGCTGAAAACAATTTGCACTTTCTTAACCGGGCATGAATATTGATAATAAAATTCAATAATCTGCAAGCGTTGTTAATCTGTAAGTCTATTTATGGTTAAATTATACAGTACAGCCAAAAAGAAAGTTGCTAAGAAATCACCCTATACAGCTTCAGTTACAAATTTTAGTTTATCTGTGTATCTTTATGAAGGATAATTGCATTTAACCTTAATTATAAGTCCCAAGCATGGGAAATCCAAAAACAAATTATACCATATAACTTCTAAAACCTTAAATATTGAATGTGTAAAGTTTGATCGAGATTGAACACTGAAATCGGGGGTCAGGCATTATTGGGTTTATGCTAAACACTTAGAAAAATAAATTCTCAATTGAATTGCAATTGCTGTTTTGTTTGCAGCAAATATTACAAATGGTTCTTCGACTTCATGAGAATAATACATCAAGTGTAGTTGCTGTTACCATTTGAGTTACACAATTTATATTCTCTGTGTATCCTAATGAAGGATAATTGCATTTAACCTTAATTGTAAAATATCATCATAGTTTGCAGTAAGTTAATTTATATTGTAGGATTTGTTAAGCATGACCAATGAAATGAAACACATCATATAATTAAGAGATACATCCACCGCCTTATTAATTAATGTTTCATTTAAGGATAATGCATTGACCTGTATTATTACACTAATCAGCACGCAAAAGCCAATTCAAATAAAGATGTGTACGCAGAACTCAAATATGACCAAAGGTTCTAAATTAGACTTGTTTTTTTTGTGGTCTTGTGTTACGAAATCCGATACAAAAATTGATATTGGGCATGTTAGGTGTTAACTTCTATAATTTTTCCAATGTCTATAAGTTGTTAGGTTGTATTCAAATGTATTTTTTAGTTCCATGTTAAGTGTGACGAACAAAACAGGGAAATTATACTGTAAGTAAAATTTCAATTTCTTAAATGACACACCAAAACCCCAGGAGACGAAGAAGCCAGTGGTATACTTCGTTTTAATAGATTGGGTCAAATTAAAAAAGATATTCTGAATTTAAATTTGCATTGACTCAATCGATTTTTTAAGTGTATTTTAAGTAGAAGATATCGAAATCTCTTTTATATAAAGGGTCCGCCATCTAACGTTTTTTTTTTTCAACTAGTGCTTATTTCGTGAATGGTAACACTTAGCTCATGTCTGATTTGACAGATAATTAGTTTTATCCTTCCGCTGAACGAATATGGTCAGTATGTTCGTTATCATGTGAAAAAAGTGAAAGAAACTGACATCCTCATCGATAAACCAAAGCGCGAAAAGCCAAAAACAGTGCGTACACCCGAGAATATTGCTGCTGTGGCAGAAAGTGTGCGTGAAGCGCCATCAACATAAATTCACCGTCGTTCTCAACAATTGAACATTTCAGAGACATCATTGAGACGAATTTTGCATAAAGACCTTGGTATGACACCATACAAAGTCCAATTGGTTCAGGAGTTCAACAAAAAAAAAAATTTATTTGCGGACCCTTTACTAGAGGGGCGCATATATGTCTTGCAAAATATTCTTCGTGCTGTGATGCCAGTTTTATACTTAAAATAACAAAAAACAGAATATTTAACTTATTTTTTTTTTACTTTTTTATATGGGATACTTCAATTCTGATCATGTTTTTATAATTTTCAAGATTTTATATTATAAGAGCAAAAAAATAAATTTTTGTTGTATAAAAAAATATATTGATAATGTCTTGCAAGACATTCATGCTCCCCTTCACTATATACAACTTAATCACATAAATTAAAAATTATCAATTTGAGAACAAAAACTGACACAATTTCGTCCCCTTTAAGGAATATTCAGTGGTTAATTGAACAAAGTATTTTTTTATATGTTTTTCCAACACGCAAAGAAAAAACATGGTTGAGGGAACCATATTCGAAGAGCATCATACATTTTTGGATTTATGATTGCGACAACCATGTTACTATGGTTGTGACAACCATACACTTATCTGCTTCTGTATCATAATATGATAATTAGATTCCAAATATATCCTAATATTATCATATTATGGATCTGGAAATTTGTATGAATTATCATAATATGAGCCGTACAGTATTCTCCCAGCATTCTGTTGAAGCTGGATTAAAAAGATATGCGTGTTTCTGAATAGTAAATTTATTTAATAAATCACATATTTAAATAAACTTAGGTTTAAAATAATTTAAGTAATCAAATTGTCTTTGCTCTGAAGAATAATCTTTATGAAATATTGTGTCAGCTATACAAGCTATATATGTGATTACAGAATAAAGCACGCATTCAAATATTGTTAAAAATACAATTTCACAATACGTTTATAATGATCAAACCATATTTGCAGCAATCATAATAATTGCATTATAATCATATTATAGCCCTACTTATCATATTATGATCATGGATACGAATTTCTTCATCATTTATTACCATGTTATGATTATTGCAAACATATTATGATTATTTCGTACTACACACCTAAAAGTATGTGCATTTTGTTAAAATTTTTCTTTCACATTTTTTTTTTCTTTAACAATATTGTTTTGCGTAATTACAAACAATTAAAAAATAAAGCAATTTTTTTATAATCTTTTTTATAATAACCAATAACTTTATTTAACCAATAACCAACCAATAAAAATTAAACTTTTGCCTAGACTTCCAGGATAGACTGAGTTGAGACTACAATTTATTCCTTCTTCCACAAAACAAAACAAATCACCATTACATTGTTTGTCCATTTTTAAGGTCTTTTTGCTTATAACTTATTTAATTTGTTGGGGCTGACTGTTTCTCACAACTTCTTTTCACAAAATCACAAACAAGAATGAAACTAAAAGAGCAAAGACGCTCATAAAAAACCGACTGATCATCTTATAGTTGGCGCAACTATTATATAGCTGCAGTTAGATAGAGGAATATGATAATAACTACTATCGTATTATTGTATTGTCTGGTAATTTTTGATTGATCCAAAAAGACATCTGGTATATAAGTAGTACTTTGTCGCTTCTTCGAAATAAACATACATTTAGATTTACTAGGATTTAGACATAATCCATTTGATGAAGCACATACTTTTATATTTTCCAGATCAACATTGATTTTATGTACACAATCGTCAATGTTCGAAACTTCACAACCGATGTAAAGTTGCACATCATCAGCGTTCATCTGGACATGGCAATAGACTAATTGGGTTGGAAGGTCATTGACATAAATTTAATATAACAAATTACCTAAGATTGACCCTTACGGTACACCTCTGGTTAACTCAGCGCTGTATGAGGCAAAATTTCCATTGAATACAGATTGTGATCTTCCTGTTAAGTACGAATACATCAGTTTTGTGGCAGTAGTTGAAAAATTTACTTAGCTTCAGTGCTAAAATATCAGCATTAACTCTATCAAACAAACGCCTTGGAATGCTCCAAAAGAATTAGGAATGCATCTTTATCATTATCAAGCTGTGATCTCATATATTCCGACACATCAATCAGGGCTACACACACAACTGTGTTGTGGCCGAAATCCCGATTGCCGTGAAGTGAGCACGTTGTGTTGTTGAATAAATTTAGTGCTTTTATTATGCATTAAATGCTCTAAAACTTTACACAGATAAGGCAAAATACCTATAGACCGATAATCCTGTTCCGATTTTGGAATTGGGGCAATCTTTGTGTGTTTCCATTTAGTAGGGAAAACTGATTTAGTTATAATTGAGTTAAACAAATTTGTAATGTAAAGTGGTATAAACGGGAAAATTATTTTGATAAATTTAGGATGCACACCATCATAACTAGTAGCATTGGATTTAATGCTTAAGGAACTTTTATATACCTCAGCTTCAGAAATACAATAATACGATAATTGAAACAATAAGATAACTGATAATAATACGATAACTGAAACAAAAGAGAAATTTTTACTAGAACATGATAAAAGCAACCATATTATTGGCGAAATATGATTGATACAATAATAGTTTAATTGAAACAACGATTTATTGCTGTAGGAAACATAGATTTGTGGCGGCAATCATATTGCAACCATATTTTTTTTCTGCGTGTATGTAAATACGCGTTTTCGTTTTTTGGACCCAGGATGCCTATATGGCCCCGGAGCCACTAATTTTAAATTTGTTTTTTTTTTTTTTTGTTGTTGTCACAAATATATTACAGTTCCATTAACTTTCTGGCATAGTTACAAAGTGAATCAAAACGAAAAAAAGAGATCCCAAATGTTTCAAAAACGATTGATTTGATAACTATCGTTTTTTATTACAGAAAAAATCGTTTTAAAAAACCGAACTATTCGGTTGGTATTCGGTTATCAGCACGAATCTATATATTTTCTATTATTATTATTTCTATTAGAAAATTTACAATATAAATTAAAAAATGTTTCTCAAATAAGTTATTGGCATTTGTTTAGTTTATAGTCGATATAATAGTGATAAAAAAATTCATTAAACTCAAATCCATATTATAGATTCAATCATACATGGGACTAATTAATTGTATGGACTAATTAATTGATGATTTAAATACAATTTCATTGATATCAATTGTAATGAAATTATTTTCATTAATGAACTTCATTGAATTGATTTAATTGATTAATGGCAATAGTTTTAAATTTCATTACCATTAGTAATGCATTAATTGAAGGAAACAAATTACAATTGACAGATAAGATTTTCGAATAACTAATGGTGAATATCGATGAAATCTAGGTTTCACAGGAGCTTAAAGTAACGCTCATAATACAAATAGGCTATGCCCGGGAAAGATCCCGACAGATTAATTTTTTATGAACCAGCCACAGGGTGTCCAAATTATCTGTTTATCTAAATACGTACGTGAAAATACCAATTTAATCACTCTGATAATAAAATGGAACATTGGTCTAAACTGGAACGATATGAAATAAACAGGGGAGCGAGTGGAATCGAAACACTTTACACATTTGAATTATCGTAACGTGTTACGAAGGTTAAGTTTTTGCAAAAATTTAATCCGTTTTGCAATATTTCGCTTAGTTTTCCAGATACTAGATATTTTATAAAATGACGATTTTTTAAAATGCACAGTATCTCCGAAACTAAGCGAAATATTGCAAAACGAACAAAAAGTTTGCTCCATAGGAATATTAATACACCCTTATAATATAAACGACCTAGGTCCGGGAGAGATCCCTATTGATAAATCTTTATAAAACAGCCATAGGGTGATTTATTTATTTATTTTTACTTATTTACGTGATAATACAAATAAACATACAATTCCTATCGATCTCCGTTCCATTCCTATGTAAAGCAATTTATACTCCACTTTTTTTTTTTTTTTTTTGTAAACAAATGCTTTTTTTGCTCAATTGTAATTAGTTTTTTTGGCATTACTGTGATTTCATTAGCCTTAGTGTGACAAATGCTAATGCCAAAAAATTTCATTACAATTAAATGGTAATGGAAATTCAATGCTAATGAAAAAATCCCAAGTATGAATTCAATACATATTTAAAATAAACAAAAAAAATTAAATTAATAAAAAATGATTGTAAAGTATAATTAAAACACAGATCACTGTCAAAAACGATGAAAATTAAAATGATTAAAGTATCGTAAAACAATAGTGACATCAAACAAACAACAACATCGGTGATTAATGATGAGAGAAATATAGCAAAATTTCCAAACACTTTACAACAACTTAATAAAGAACAAATACAAAAAACAAACAACAAGTCAGATAATTAGGTTCGGTAGGATCCGAATAAATTATACCCTTAATAAACTTTATGAGAAAGTTCTAACAACTGGATGCTTTAAAATTAAGTTGTCGGAGGAGAAGGGTGGCACGAATGTTGTCAAACTTTCTTAAAACTACGAGGGAGGGCCAATAAGTCTGAGACTTTTTGAATGAAACGCAGTTCTTGTAGTACCCAGAAAAACTTTGGTAATGGGTGCTATAAAATAATGAATAACCTTGTAATGTATACTCCTTGCCAGTATCATTATTTTCCAACAAAAAGTAATGAGTTACTGATACTTTGTAATTTATAATTCTTACCTTCAACATTATGTTGAAACATTTGGTAATGAGTTACAAACAATTGAATACTCATGGGTTACCTTGCAATGATACATCATTACCTATTACATTATTTCAAAACATAAAATAATGACTTACCGATCAAGTACGTAATGCATGAAATATAAGCGTAAATGTTTAAATGAAATGTTTAAAATATTATTAAAATTATATTTAGACACATTACTTTGTGATTTTTTGTAAGCATGAGGGTAAGTAACATATTTTTTACATCAAAAACGAAAACTCGAAGCACAACAATGCATACATTTTAAGCAACCCATTATTATATGTGACGATCAGTTGGTAGAGTTCTCGCCTAATAACCAGACCCCCAGGTTCGAATTTCAACGCGAACACGTTATTTATTTAATTAAAAAAAAACATTTGTAATATTTTTTATATATTAGTTTGTATGAAAACCTATTTATAAAGCGTGTTTTTTTAGAATGTCACAACTTTGAGTTGGCATCACTGCTTTATTTGACCACCCATTTAACAGCTGATAGTTGCTTTTTATTTAGTTTGCTTCGAAATTTCATTATGAATCGACCTACACCAGAGCAACACGTCCAAATTTTTGAAATTTTTAATCAAAATAATTGTTCTATTCGTCAAACTTGATTTTGAATTTCCATTAAAAATTTTATTTTCCGATGCAGCGCATTTTTGGTTGAATCGGTACGTAAATAAGCAGAATTGTCGCATTTGGAGTAAGGAGAATCCACAAGCTTTTGTCGAAATCCACAGAAAATTACTGTTTGGTGCGCTGTATGGGCTGGCGGAGTCATTGGCCCATATGTATTCAAAAACGATGATGGTCAGAATGTTACTGTCAATGGTGAATGGTACATGAATCGAAGTTTTTTCGTACCTCAATTACGTGGCATTAATCTTGCTGATATGTGGTTCCAACAGGACGGAGCCACATGCAACACAGCGGGCGCTACAATTCATTTACTCAAAGAAACTTTTGCTGAAAAAATAATTTCATGTAATGGCCCAATTAATGGGCCACCAAGATCATGAGATTTAACCTCATTGGATTATTTTTTTTGGGATTATGTGAAGTCACTTGTCTACGTCGATAAACCACAAACATTTGAATACCTGGAAATAAACATTCGAAGAGTTATCGGCGAAATACGGCCGCAAATGCTGCGAAAAGTTGTTGAAATTGGTGCGCCTTCTACGCGCCAGCCGTGGCGGCCACATGGCAGAAATCATATTTAAACATTAATTTCATAAAATTTTCTTTCCAATAAAGCCCGTTTTATTGATATTAAAAATATATTTCCTTGTATTATTATGATTTAAACTTGTGCCACTCTATAAAAAAAAAGCCGATAGATACATTACTTTTCCGAACCCGGTAACAATAAAAGTAACCAGTTACTTTGCCCCCTACTTGGTAATGAGACCAACGATTACTTTTGGGCTCATCGCCTGTAAAATTCATAAGTGAAGTAAGGTGTATTGTAATGTATGCAGCTCTATGGCGATACATTACTTTACCCATTATTTGGTAATGTGTGGTTTTACTGGGTATAAAATGTATTTTTTTGTTTTTAATATAGTCTCATTTTAGCCTAATACAATTAGTTTCTCCAATTTTTTTTTCAAAAAATAGGATTTCTCGAGGTCTTCAAGTCAGGCTTTCGTTTGAGTGATAATTTAATAGTTAGAGCTAAATATCTTCCACCGAGATATTTCTTTAATTTTAGAAATGAAAAATAGTATCAGGCGGATAAATTAAGAGAATATGGTGGATGAGGTAGGTACCAATTTGTAGCCCAATTCATGGAATTTTTACATTGAGACTACGCCAGACCAGTGTTGCCATAAGTTGAGTGATAAATAGTGCTATGTCGTTTAAAAATAGTGCTAGAAAGTGCTAGATGGTGGTAAAAAAGTGCTAGAAATAATAATGGATTTTTTGTTGCATATATCACTATAGAGCACTTAATTCTTTCGTTTTGTAAAAGGATCTTTAGATTCCGTTTCTTTATACTAAAAATATAAGATAACTTTTTGGAAATGGGATCCCAAAAAATTCAATTATAAAAAGTGATTTAAGTTTTTATGGATTTAAATTCAGTTTTGAATATAATTACACTCATAGAAATAAGCCGGTAAGAATAGCAAAAAGATCTACTTAGAACTAGTTAAAACTGACATTGCAGAAATAACTTCTTAAACTAGCACATTGTTTTCCTAAATGTTAGTAAGATAAGAATAGTAGAAATAAAATTCTTAAATTTACAAAATTTTAGTTATATTCGAGTTGAATTTAAGTTGATTTTTCTTTATAACTTGGTTTCGATTCATTGTAACAATCTAAAAAATATGTGCGACCCGGTAGGCTAGTTGGTATCGTGCTGGCTTATCAGTGCGGGGGGTCGTGGGTTCGATTCCCACCAGTGGCACTGGTCTGTTTTCGCTACAACGCGCCGAAAGCCATAGTAGCTAGTGCTCGGTTAGGGTAATAGTATATAATTTGTAATTAATATGATTATTAATTAATAAAATAAAATTAAAAAATATATTTCTGGAAAAATTAGTAGCTGTACATTTTTTTTTTTTTTTTTCATATTTCAATAGTTTGAAATTTTGGAGAAAACATCGCATAAATAAAAAAGATGGAGCAAGTTAAACAAACTCCTTGCGGTATATTTTAAATGATCAATATTTACTTTAATCATATTCTCGATAGAAAAGCAAATTTACAATAAAATTTGTGAAATAATTTTTAGCAAGAAAGCGTTAAAGTTCAAATTTTGTAAAACTTCAGAAAATAAATATTTTGAACACAATTTTAAAAAATCTTAAAAACATATTTATATTAACGGAAAACCATTTATACTTAACACAAAGTAAGCTCGAAGCTTTAACTTAAAAAAAAGAAAGATATAATTTTGGTAAAGGATACCTGACATTGTTTTAACTTGAAAACGTATGAAAGGATTTTTATAACATTTGGCAGTAAGATTATATTAAGTAATTATTAGCAAATCTTTTAAGTATAGTATGTATTAGGGCGGGTCGATTTAAAAATCGCTCAACGTTCAAGGAAAATCGTATTCTAGGGATCAAAATAAGAAACTTTGCCGAAGGAACCATACCTCTAAAACGAATTCTGATGTCCCGACTTTTGACCCGTAGGGTCAAATTTTGAAAAATTCCACTTTGACCCATTTAGAGTGCCCCAATCGAGTCCAAATGTATGACCGACCCCTACTAACTTTGGAGGGCCGACACACCCATGCCAGTGGCACACCCCATGGAACCCCCCCTGGGGGGTTCCCCATACCAACATTTAAAAAAATCACCATTTTTGGCACTTTACATGAAAAAATCAGCGAAATGGCTATGTTTTTTTCTCTTTGGAGTTTATTTTTCTCTTTAGAAATTTATTTAGTCAGAACATATGTAAATGAACACATGAATTTAACTTAACTTAACATTGTAAAGTACATATAGTATCAAATTTAAAATTTGATTTTCCCCTTAACAAACTCAAAAATCGAAACCAATTTAATCAGCTAAAATATTAGATATTCTTTCGACTCAGATGGTAATTATCCCAGTTAAAAACGCTTTTTGCATGCAAACAGGTTTGTAATGGAGTAAGCCGAAAAGAATCCCTTACAAATATGCTTACATATGCCATGAGTTTTATATGAAGGATTACTTTTGGGCAAAATAAGCGAAGATAAAAAGGTGTGATTTTATGGATTTCAGTAAAATCATATTTCTTGTCTACATTATTACGATTAAAATATATAATATTTTACATAAAATTATATATGTATATTAGGATGGATCGATTTAACAATCGATATTGTGCCATCGATTTTTGCAACATATCAAAAAAATCATTTTCGAGGCGCCCAAATTTCAATTTTTTTACTCTTTCTCAACTTTTATTTTTAAGATTTTTTTGAAGGCAATAAAAACAAAATCAGCTGATTTAATTTTTTTTTAAATATTACCTTTTCAGTTTTTCCAAAACAATGTTTGTCTTGAGGTTTTCGACGAGTTTTTGTCGAAAAATCGATCTTTTTTAACGCGTTAGTTTTTAAAGTTTTTTTTAGTAAGTTAACAAAAAATTCGACGATTTTAAATTTTTTAAATATATCCTATCCAAGGTAAAATTGTACGCTTAAAACGATGGCGATATAATTTTTTCGAAAATAAAATGTTTTTTTTTTTTTGGGTTTCTAGACGAGTTTTTGTCGAAAAAAACAGTTTTTCGATTTTTTTACTCTTTTTTGTTATTTTAAGGCTCCAAGCCAATTTTTATGTATTTTCTCCCGTATCAAATCGCTCATTTCTAAAGAAATTCGCACGTTAAAGGCGACGGTGATGTCAGTTTTTCGTAAAAAAAGATAATTTTCAACGAGTTTTGGTCGAAAAATTTATTTCTTTCCATTTTTTATAAGCGAAACTCATATTCAGCATTTATTTATTTATAATATAGTAAACGCTTTGAATTGATTTTGTCGAAAAAATGTAACATGAAAAAACTTTATATTATTTAAGTTGACGACGAGTCGCGACGCTTCAACCCCTTACCACACAATATAACATATGAGCGCGTGAGAATAGAAATACGACTGAGAGTACTATTTTCTTGATGCGGTCCTATATCCCAGTAAAAAATTTTCGTGTTTTTAGAAGCAGTATAAAACAAATGCGCTGAAGTAAGTGCTTACTATTATGTTGTTCGTATAAAAATAAACTAAAAATTTTGTTGAGCTTACTGTTTTCCCTTGTAAACAGCTTACGTTAATCTCTTACGAGAATGCAGGTTGTAATGCAGAAAGTTTTATGTAGTAGATTATAAACGATCTTAACCAGTTTTCCCGAGTGATTTCCGATTGTGTTTGGTGTTTTCGAGTATGTTAAAAAAATAATTAGTCTTTTGACTGTTCCTGAAGAGCTACCAAGAGGTGCGGTAAAAAAAAATTATTATATTATGTCTAAAATGAATGTCTGTAGAATTTTATGTAAAATAAATTATTATATTATTACTTTTCATCGTAATAATGTAGACATGAAATATGATTTTACTGAAAGCCATGAAATCACAGCTTTTTGTAAGTGCTAAAACCCGCGCTTATTTTGCCCAAAATTAATGCTGGTAAGCAGCGTTTTTTACTGGGATATGAACGATTCTCTCAGTCGTATTTCTATTCTCATGGGCGCATATGTTATATTGTATTGTATGTGGCAATGAACATATATTTGTATGTATTGTATGTCACTTTGGGTGCCTCGAAAATGATTATTTTGATATGTTGTAGTGGATCTTTTTTCCTTATGCCAAAAGCTACCGAAAAATCGATGGCACAATATCGACAAATTTTTGACCTTACAAATCGACCCCTAATAAATATGTTTATTCGTTTTTTGTTGTTAAAACTTTTGACATATAATATAATTTTTTTTACCGCTCCACTCGCTAGCTCTTCAGAAACAGTTAAATGACAAATTATTTGTTATTTCATACTCGAAAACACCAAACACAATCGGAAATCAATCAATCAATTTTTACAGATCGTTTATAATCCACGATATGAAACTTTCTGCATTACAACCTGCATCATAATAAGGGATTAGGGTAAGCTTCTTACAATCTGAATCCTTGTTAAGGAAAACAGTAAGAGCAACATATTTGTTTGTTTATTTTTATACGAAAATTATTCGTTT
Organism: Delia radicum; assembly: GCA_021234595.1. NCBI lineage: Eukaryota > Metazoa > Arthropoda > Insecta > Diptera > Anthomyiidae > Delia > Delia radicum. The sequence continues at coordinate 193,758,041 of CM037854.1, forward strand.
CTTTTGCTGCTTCTCAATATTATGTAATATTAAGCTCTTACATAAGCGCATTTGTTTGATCCTGCTTCTAAAAACGCGAACATTTTTTACTGGGTATTGACGAAGTTCCAAAACATGCTTCCAAAGCTTGTTATATATGTACATATGTTGAATTACAGAATGTAGCGTGCAAAAATAAAAATAAAATAATACAACTTGTACTATTGTTGTTTAAAACACGAATAAATGTATTTAAAACAAAAGAGACAAAAGCAGCGTAGATTATCATGTCTGATTAAAGACAATTACTTTGTCCGGGCAAAAAGCCACATGTATATGCCATGTAGTATATCAGAGAAGGTAATCATCGCAAACACCCCAAACCCAACTTCATCTTAAAGCTTGCTTAATATTTCTAAACATTTGGAAAGGTAAACTTTTTTGTTATTGCTTCTATTAAAAAAATAAAAATAAAACAATTAATGCCGCCTTAGGTTTAGATTTAAATAAAGGGTTTGCGAAAATGTTTTGAATTACACACAGAAAATTCAGTTGTGTTGACTAAATATTGTTGCGAAAACCAATATTCAGTTATACCAACCGATTTTTATTTTTTTCTGTGTGTTATGCTAGACAACTAATAAAAAGTTATTTGTAAACATTTCCTATGAAGATCTTTTTGGATCCCAATTCGAGGAGGCCTTCATAATGGTTACTCACGCATAGCCAGATATAATTTGTTTTACTAACACAGTTCAACACTAAAAATACATCGGACAAGCGACTTATCAACTCAGATAGATTTTAACATCAAAGGATGGACCATTAAATGAAATAATCTTTTATTTTATATAATAAATTGGACCTTAAAAACCCGTTTTTAGACAAATCTAAAACATAAAAAAAACAATTAAGTATTCAAATTGTAATATTAGCTCCAGTTTTTGAAATATTCGCGAATTATAAATAGCAAAAAATGCTACTTAAAATTAGTTAAAAATGATTTTGCAGAAAAAACTGCTAAAATTAACAGATGTTTTTTTTTTGCTAAATATTAGTAATATAAGAATAGCAAAAATTTACAAATATTTAGTTATATTTGAGTTTATTGAAAGTAACAAAATAATTTGCCGAAATCAGCAAAAGCATTTACTAAATATTAGTAGACAAAAAAATCATTAAAAATGTAAAATTTTTTAAACTTTTTTTTTAGTTTTTTTTTTTTTTAATGCGAATAAAAGTCTGCACTAATGAAATTAGAAATCGACAATTTGTCAGCAAAAATTTCTGTTTATTTCAGCACAATAATCTTCAGGTAAAATTTTAGAAAAATTTTAGTTAATATTACAATTTTTGATTGCTATTTTGAGTCTACAAATATTAAGTAAAAGTTTTTGCTAATTTTACAGAGTAAAATGCTTTTTCCATTAAATATAACTACAATTTTTTAAAGTTGACAGTTTTATTTTTGCTGTTCTTATTTTATTAATATTTAGCAAAAAAATTCTTCCAAATTTAGCAGTTTTTTCTGCAAGCTAATTTTTAACTAATTTTGAATAGCTTTTGCTGCTCTTTTTACAGGTTAACAGGTTTTACAGGTTGAAATTCTAAGGTGATATTCGTGATCTGTGTCCTAGTTAAAGTTATTTAGAGATGATAGATCGCAACGCCGATGCTTCGAATTTTTCTCATTTTCTTGAACGGTGTAATTATTCTGTTAAAGTAAACATAGTTTAGGGTTCAGAAGATGTCACGTGTGATAAAAACAGACAGCTAATCCTGAAATATTATAAATCTGACCCTAACGGAAAAGATCCTTCACCTAAAGTTCCAAAGTGCAAAGCAAAAATGTTGCTGTGCATGTTGACTGGTAAAGTCTTTCTTAAACTTAAATAACAAATATGGAACAGTTTATCTAGAATTTTGAAACAATTATTTCGTGTTGCTTAAAGTAACTGACACCGCTAGAACTACATTTTAAATTGAAACGAACGAACACAAATATTTGTTGAATATCCTTTGAAATAAACTGGGAAAGTTATGCAATGTGATATCGAACTTGGGTTTGGAGCACTCTTTACGCATTTTAAACAATGTAGTTGCTGTAGATATTCCCGACGTATTCGAGCATGTGCATGAGTGCCACGGCTCATTAGCATAAATTTGGTTTTTGATGAAGGTAATGATTTCTTTTCCGAACATTCTCAGAATATCACTATTCGAATTGTCATAAATGAGGCATCATTAAACGAGTTTTATGTTGTCTTTGGCAAACCGCAACGATATGTTTTTTCTCCACCTCTGTTTCTTATATTAAAGACCTTCTTTGTCAAACGTTCATCTGCTCTTTCGCAGATAACAGGATTCATAATTGTCAAATTTATATATGGATGATATCAATGCTCAGGATTCAGATACGCTTGATGTTCTGATCATAAGAATCAAGTGTGATGTCAGTTGGAAAAATATTTATTTCTATTTAAGTGTCCTTGCTTTTTAAGAGGTGTTGAACAAGTTAGCACCATCTGATATCCGCACCCTGTCAGGTCGAAGATGGCATATGTGCCCCCTTAAGTGTCGTCTCTGATAGTTGCAATTTAGAGAGATAAAGGGTATTTTTTATAGAGGTATAGAAATTTGAAATGGGGTAAAACAAAGATACATTTTTCAAATTGACATTAAATTTACTTTATTCGAAAGATAATCTTCTGGCCTTATATTTTAAATATGACTTCTGGGATATGACCGCCGCGGCTGGCTCGGACGTATTCTATTCTGGAGGTCCAATTTTCGATGACTTTTTCCAACATTTATGGCCGTATATTGGCAATAACGCGGAGAATGTTGTCAGTCGTTTCGGGTTTATCGGCATAGACTAGCGACTTCACACACTCCCACAGAAAATAGTCCAGCGGCGTTAAATCAAGTGTCCTAAACGTGAAACTGATCAACGGCAATCTTGTTTTGTTCCCATTTCCGAATCTACGCCTTGCTAGGGGATCGTGGATTTTGTAAGCACGAAAACCAAGATCTTTCCGCAAAATCTTCCATAAAGCGGATGGACACATATCGAATTCCTGTGCACGATGGCGGATAGACTGATTGGGGTCGTCCTCTACACTACGCTCTACAGCAGCAATGACTTCTTCTGTACGCACTGTACGACGTCTCTGTGGATACATATTATCATTTAGAGTAAACGTGGTGCGAAATCGTTGCATAGTTAATCGAATTAATTGCTCTGATGGATGAATATGCTGACCGTAAAATGGAAGCAGTGAGCGATACGTATTTCGAACAGAACCATGATTTTCAAAATAAAATTGTACAATTTGTAAGCGTTGTTCAGGCGTCAGTCTATTCATGATGAAATACCAAACTAAACTAAACATAAATCATTTGACAGCTGAAAAAAATCACTTGACAGCTGAAAACAAGTGTTGCCTACTTAAAGTTCTATACCTGTATAAAAAAACACTCTTTACAAGTCAAACCCAACTACCTTTCTCCCACTACCTCTGTACAAGTCAAACCCCACTACCTCCCTCCTCATTCTCATAACATATTTTCATTTCCGATTAAATTAGAGTCCGCCTAAAGCAAAACAGAATACACGTGATTACCATGCTGTTCATTGTCATTTTCTCTGAATCCAAACACATGAAAACCACGACATAAACCATACCGACTATTTGATATCTGAGTTGTCTCACTTTCAATTCTAGGCACTCATAGTGAAGGTGCTGATCAATCGCTACTCAAAAGTCCCTATAAGCATATTGATAATCGACTTTCCAAAAGCAAGAGAACTTCTCGTTCTTCTTAGAGGCAACGACCATAGACCTCACAAATAATCAAGGACGTCTACATCTCTTTATCACACCGTACAGGTCCACCAAAGAGACATGGACATAAGTTTATATCGAATTTACGATCGACTCGGAGCCATTCCTCGAACATTAAGCAGCTAACTCGTTTTCGATGATCCCCAATATATACCGGGGTCCATGCCAGCTTCAGCTCATGACGCCATATTTGACACATTTCTATCTTAATGAATCGGATTATAAGGCCTTTAAATCAGGTAGTCTGCACGCAAAGATACCAATGGATAGTGGATACACATTCCGTTCCAATATTATCTGCGCGCCTGGAAGGCGAATGTTCAGTTCCCCTAAATAAGATCCTGACCATGTCACATTTTCTGCAACTATCCGTAACAATGAATAACACATACACCCGAATAACAGAGCTCGTGACGCTAACGATAAACTATAGTCCGTTTCGCGATCAAGATTTCAAGCTTTATAATAGTACGTCCTTCAAAAGCGTTGTTTTAGCGGTTTCATCTCCCTCACCGAAGATGGAATACAACTCCCATATATGGACTTTGAAGACTATTTTGGAGTTTTTGGACCATGTGCAAAGGAGGGCGTCGGCGCTCGTCAATGATAGCAGCATCGTCAGATCGTGGGTTGTATAACACTGTCCTATCGATATTACCATGGGAAGTGTTCTGCTGAGATAAGTGAACTTAGCCCCAGGGTCCGTGTTTTCATACGGAATAGTCGCTTTTCTGGTAGAGTATATCGTAATTGAATCTCACAGCCTACTACATGGAAATCAAATCAAATATTCACAAACACTAAGCCCTCTTTCCTCCTTCCCTTCACCTATTTTCTTAATATCAACACAATGCACTGCATTACTAGGGCCATCCCCTGAATGTTGGTCTAACAAAAAAAAACTCCAGACTAACTCATTCATCGGTAGATGTTGAGATTAAATTAAACATCCCTGTAGAACTCAGACAACATTAGTAAAATATTAGTAAAGCAAGTCATTGTACTATAGCTTGATAAGAGAAGTAAGACTTTTTGTTTACAGCTTTCCCGAAATCCAGTGTTCAATAGGAAAATATCGTATTAATGACAGCCGTTTACATCCATTGTAAAATATTCGTATGTGAACCCTTCCAAAAGCCTTTCTGTAGCTGTAAAAATAACATACGCTCTTTTTTATAATTTCCTCGGCGTTTTCCTTCACTAAAGCTTAGAGTTCAGAACGATACCCAGTATTTCATTTCGCCTTCTTTGAAATTTAAAAAATAGCTGCATCCAGGTTAAGGAGATTAAACTCTGTGGTCCTCTTAATACCCTTAATACCCTCTTAGTACCCGATTGCAAACCCTACCTTATTAACTTGAACAACAAAACGGAGCTGAAATAATTAGGTATACTTAGATACACTCAAAAAAATATTTAGTAAAGTTAGAAAAAATTTAGCCTTGCCAGCAAAATGTTTGTCAGAAGGGTGCTTGCAAAAATTGCTTATGTCAGCGAAATCTTTTGCTGAAAATCAGCGAGCCGACTTTTAGCAACAAAATTAGTATATTCAGCAAAAGTGTTGCTATTACTTAGTTGATTAAAGAAATCATGATAAAAGTTAATAAAATGTTTGCTGAATATTAGTGAACTAAAAAAACTAAAAAAATTTGTACAAAAATTAAACTTTAGTTAATTTATTTTCTGAAAGTCTTAAAACATATTTTAGTGATGCTTTTAAAATAATTTACAATACGTTACAAAATATAAAAATGTTGATACTCCCACATTGACGACATGAATTAATTTAATATCTGAAAATATATAGAAAAAGTTATATGTAACATAAACAAAATTATCTTACAACTACTTACATAAATGATTGTCTAAATCTGCAAACCTTTTTTATGCAATAAAAAAATAAACATAAAAAATTAGCTAAGATGTCTATCCTTGTCTTTCGCTATAGTATATCTACCTGAACGTATATTTGTTTGCAATTTGACCACACTACATTAACAATCACTTTAAAGATTTAGTTTACAAATTCATATTTATTGTTTATTAAACTTAAATATTTTATTTTACCTTTAATTTAATTAATAGAAAACTGCTTTGACCAGCCGGTGCCTACACAAAATTAAAGTTTTTTAATCCACATATGTATTATCATTGCTAGCGTTTTTTTTTTTTTTTTGTATGAAAAACAGATACAAACATATGCCACGGTTGACTTTTTTTATATGTCTTACAAGAGTTGTACTTTTTAGTATCATTTTCCTCGTCTCTACTACATATTGGCATGCCGCGACATCTACCTGTATCTGCCTATATCTTTCAATCTGGTTGTCCTCCACACTATTAATGAGATTATGAGCACAATTTTTTAGCAAAATAAATTAGTAAAATATTAGTAAAACATTAGTGCAAAACAGTCATGTGCTGAATTAGTATAACAAAAATTTTAGCTGAAAACATAATTTCAGCAAAAAAAATTGCTGAGAAATAGTATACTTGGTTTACAAGACGTTTTACTAACTTTTCTACTAACTTAGTTTTTTGAGTGTACGTATAAGTAGTAAGTAGCATGAAGATGTTATCGACAAGAAACCAAAACGACAATCGACGTTAACCGACGTTAACAATTTAATTTGAAATTAACTGCAGGTAATCTAACAACAACAATAAAAAATCAACAACAGCAAAAAACGCGTAAATCAACAGATTTTTAGAAGTTTTTTTTTATTTTTTTCAAATCTATTAGTTCTGAGATGTATTGTTCTTTAGAACTTGTATTAGTTGTTTACTAACATTTGAAGTGTTAAGATTTTAATGTAAATAAAAACTTTATAAAATTTATTAAAAAAAAAATTATCTAAATTGTTTAAAAATATAAAGAATATTTTTTTAATTAGTGTTTAAAATCGTACAATGCAAACAAGGATTTCAAATTTATTACGAGTGTGCATTTTAATTGTGATATTGTGTCATAATGTTCAAGGTTGGTTAAGTTTTTAAAGAAAAAAAAAATCTGTAAAAAGGTGTTTAATAATTAAAAAGATATTCTTTCCGTAGCTTCGGGTTAATAAGCTCAAGTTAATAAAAGTTCGAAGAAAAACCAATTCACGAACAATTGACATAAAGTTCAGCAAAAAGAGATTAAAATAACTAATACAAAAATTTCAACGGATAAATTAAACAGGAGTACAACTTTTAAAATTTTATAAGGTTATGACCACCAATTCCATATATAACAGGCACGCTGATTTCAATGGCGTACATTATTTCGATACATGGTGCAGCTTTTCGATGAAATGACTTTAAAATTTTGCGCCTTTACATACAGTTTTTGACATGCAAAATTTTTAAAATTCATTCAATCTGACATCTTAATTTAAATTATGACTTCCAGATTATAACGCCTTTAAATGGATAAAAAAAAATTTTTTCGACATGAAAAATTATTATTTTGTGTAATTTGATACATATACTTTCACTTTTCACCAACAAAAAAAATACCCACTAGGAAATTTACGGAATAAAAATAAGATTGGGACTATTAAGAATTGTTTGTTAGTTGTGTAACGCTCTATCGCATATCCGTATTTAATAAAAATCTGAAAGATGTAATTCTGTTCTGTTTTTTTTTATTGAAAAGAGATCAAATATTACCAACATAGGGATCAAATTACATAAAATAATTATTTTTATTAAGTTGAGAAAACAAATAGTTCGGTGATAAATTTAAAAACTTTATAATCCTGAAGTCATAATTTAAATTAAGTTTCTTAGGTCTTTTTTGTTCCCTGGCCAATAAGGGTTAAAGATGTTTTGAATAAGGTACCGTGAAATAACTACCAAATGAAATAACTCTCAAAAAAAAAAAATTAAATAACTCCCAAAAAGTTTCCATATAAATTGGGATTTATTTCATTATAAAATAACTCCCAATGCGTTAGGACTCATTTCACAATTTTCTGTTAGAAATTATTTCATTACGAAATAACTCCCAAATGAAATAATTCCCAACCAGGTTTTGTTGGGAGTTATTTCACTCCTTTTTGGCATTGGGAGTTATTTCACTTTTGTTGGGACTTATTTAATTTTCATTTTTAAATGTGATTTTATCATTGGGAGTTATTTCATTTTTGTTGGGAGTTATTTCATTTCTATTAAAGTTACATTTTGGTAAATTTTATGCATTTGTAACGGTTCTTAAAATTGTCGTAAAGTTAGATTTAGATTTAAATATTCTTCCTTGGCGCTACGAAATAACCCCCAATGAAATAACCCCCAACGGCCAAAAATGAAATAACCCCCAAAAAAATTGTGTAAAATTGTTTGGGGGTTTTTTCATTTTTTTTTTGGGGATTATTTCATCTTACGGTTTGGAGATTATTTCATTATGAAGCAACCCCCAATGAAATAAAGCCCAAAATTTAAATTCTTTGGAGATTATTTCATATGCAATTATTTTGGGGGTTATTTCATATTTTTTGGGGGATATTTCATTTTGCTAAAAGTGAAATTTTTTTAATATTTGTTAGTTTTTCTGCGTGGCGGCCTGTGGCCGCTCTTAGGGGTTTTCTCCTCCATGGGACGCGGCAGGTGGCTTCGCTGAATAAAGTTTCCCTGCGCGCGTCACACTAGGGAAGATAAGGAGACGCGCGCAGGAAAACTGTATTCAGTGAAGCCACCTGCCGCGTCCTATGGAGGAGAAAACCCCTAAGATCGGCCGCAGGCCGCCACGCAGAAAAACTGAACAGTGTAACAAAAGAATCAAAAATATGAAAACAAAAAATAAAAAAAATTTGGGACATATTTCATTTCTTTGGAGCTTATTTCATTGGGGGTTATTTCATTTCTTCCTTTGGGAGTTATTTCATTACGAAACAACCCCCAAATTTTGGGTGTTATTTCATTATTACCTTTGGGGAATATTTCATTTCTTTTGGGTATTATTTCATTTTTTTTGTTGGGACTTATTTCATTTTTTTGGGATTTATTTCATTGGGGGTTATTTCATTTTGTCGTTTGGGTGTTATTTAATTGGGGGTGTATTTACATTTTTACTAACTAGACATCAAAACATGAGATCTTATCTTTACATAGATATTACAACAAATGGTACATTGGGTCAAAGATATTTACATTTTTTTTTTTTTTATTATTATTTGATGATTTTAAAGGCAAAATGGGTAAAGACCTTTACATGATTTTAAAGTAGTTCAAATATTGTTCGAAAATGTATATATGTTTACAGTAGTACTATTAGAAAAAATAGTCCTCCATAATCATATCATTTCCGATTTGGTAATTTGCGTTTAATTATTTGTTGAAATTCTTAATTCTCTTATCAGTGGATAAAAAGAACTTTCAATTTTGTCAAAATACTTATTATTAATTCTTGTTATAAAGTCCAAGATTTTTTCATAGCCAGTTTCTTCGTGGATAAGGTATGTTGGATATCTCCAGTGTTTGTTGTTTATCATTTTAAGACATTTATTTTGGATAAATTGCAGTCTTTTAAGGTGACATTTAGCAGCAGTACTCCAAGTAGGACTCGCATACGGGAGTATCGGCCTTATAACACTTTTAAAAAGTAGGTTTTTGTTTTTGTAGTTTAAATATGACCGTCTATTTAGTAACGGCAATAAAGCTCTAAATGATTTAATTGCTTTTTGGCATATTTCACTAATATGCTGTTTAAATGTGAGTTTTTTGTATAAAACAACACCAAGATATTTAACATCGTTAAGTACATTTATGACGTCGTTTCCGAATGTTAGTTGACGCCTTGGCAGTTTTTTGGGAGATTTGTTGAATGGAAAGATTATTGCTTGATTCTTATTTGGATTAATTTTAATTTTCCACTTGTGGAAATATTTATTGCAATTTATAAGTCCTTTTTCCATTGTTTTAGGAGCGCACTGGTCAGTTTAATTGAGGAAATTAATGCAGTATCATCTGCATAATTAGCTATTTTCATATATTTTGGAGTTTTAAAATCTGAAGTGTATATTGAGTACAACAATGGTGATAAAACCGACCCTTGAGGTAATCCTGTTGTGATAGTTTTTGAAGATGAGGTTTCATTGTTAATGCAAACTTTGAAGGTTCGTTCTTCGATAAAATCAGCAATAAATTTACGTAAGTATTTTGGTGTATTTGCAGCTAAAAGTTTTTATAAGAGGCCATTATGCCAAACAGTGTCAAAGGCTTTTTCTATATCTAACAGTATAAGACCCGTTGATCGTTTGTTGTTTTTATTAGCGATAATTTGATTTTTAATTCGGTTAATTTGATGAGTAGTACTGTGTTCTTTTTTGAATCCAAATTTGTCATTAGCAACAATGGAATTTGTGGTAACAAATTCACTTAGACGAAAGTGAAGTATTTTTTTCAAATATTTTACCTAAATTGCTTAAAAGACTAATGGGTCTGTACCCTGCGGGAAATGAAGGGTCGATTGATCCAAAGTGACGATTTTGTGATATATGATTGGGTGGCACGTCACGAAACTGGTGAAACCGAAATTGTGGTATACCAAAAAGTGTTAATTTGTGTGAAATGACCAATCACGTGACTATAGTAATGGTGACAAAACATTGACAAGTTGGTATCAGGTATATCATTTAACTGGAGAAAAAGTAACATAACATTATGTTAACAGTGTACTGAAGCAACTAGGGCCGATGCAGTTAGAGTTCTTACTGGTCATTGAACTGGTTCAATCCCGTTAGCAGTTGATGAAAACATAGCAATTAGTACCAAAGGATTCAGTCCCTTTACTGCAACAAATCGGATATAACACTAAAAGAAACTTATTTTAAAATTGATTTTTGTTGTGACTTTTTGAAGGTTTTGTGAACACTGTTTTGGAGAAGTTTAGTGACTGGTTCCGGACGGACAATTTAGCAACTCGGGGAATAAAAAGTAAAAGGTTATTTGCTAATTACTTTTCGCATACCCGGCGACATGTACTCCCTAGACCAGCGCAGTGGTACTTCACAAATCTAATCCATTATATGTGAATAGTTTTCCATCAAAAGCTGTTCTACAGTTCTACGATACGTACACCTTCACCAGTTACGTGATAATTATTTTCCCACTGGTCCTGTTGCATATCACATAAATCGTAAAATTATCCTACTTTAACACTGCCTACTTCTAACTTATCCAGTCGCTTATTAATTTCAGTCGGTACGGTGATGGGTAACCTTCGTCAAGTTATTCGCCATGTCACAAGGTGCTCCAAAGGTAGCAATTGCCACCTCCTATGACAAGCCCATGTTAAAAGTACCGGTCTCTTTCATATAACAGAACCGAAACTAGGACAGGTTCATACACACAAAGCTCTAGTCACGTGACCATACCAGTGACTGGTTCATTTCCCGCAGGCTAGCTACTAGGATTATTCTTTGGCTTATTAGGTTTGTTGATAGCTATAACTTTAGCTTCTTTAAACCTTTTGGGAAATAGTTAAGTTTAATGCAGCTATTAATTATTATTACCAGCAATTTTAAGGCTTTAATTGGAAGTTTCTTTAAAAGCAGGTTGGGAACATTGTCGAAACCAGGGGATTTAGAAGCTTTTAATGATGATACTATTTTTGTTACTTCTTCAAGCGTTGTGAATATGGCAGATTCAGAATATGGGTTCTCCCTCTTAAAATCGTTTACTTTGGTATTTATGGTTTTATCCAGTGAGTGTTTAAAATTAGTGGTAAGATTATTAGCCTGGACAAACGAGTTGGCCAGAATTCAGCTTTTTCTTTATTAGAAGTTATTTTACAATTTCCTATTTGGGTTTTACCTTTGCCACGCAAGTTTCTACTTATTTCCCAAAATGATTTATCGCCTTGTTTCAAATTAGATAATAATTGGCACCATTTTTTATTACGATGTGTTGCAATACTTTTATCTATCAGGTTACTTAAAAACTTTGTATACTGATTATATAAATTTTTCTCGTCTACATTGGAAGTTCTTTGACTTTTTCTTTTATAGCTTCTTCTTAGTTTTATATATTTTACGATATTTTCTGGCATTACATAATTATTTTGATGTGTTACGTTGGGTGTTGATAATAGCAATAAAATGAGTTATTTTACCAAAAGGAACGCAGTTCTTGCTAGAATTTGGTAAGTAATGATCGGTATTAAAGTGATTAAAAATAATGGCAAATCTTGAATTTGAAATAATGAGTGGCAAAAGAAGAAATAATAAAGTGTTATATGTAAAAGTCGAAAATCAAATTTATTTAAAAAATTCGGAAGCTAGAGGAAGAAAATATTATACGTGTTACGAAGAAAACGTGTTACGACATAAGGTCCATGGACATTATACTCCAGTGTGGAAGCAGATCAGTAATTTTGAAGTTTCTTTTGTGTCGCACGCAGAAAAAACTTTATTTCGCGAAGCCGCCTGCCGCGTTCTACGGAGGAAAAAAACCCCTAAGAGTGGCCGAAGGCCGCCACCCAGAAGAACTTGTTTTTCAAATCAGATGTCGAATCCGTTGAAATCTTATATTTTTAAGACATCAAGTAATTTGTAAAAACAAGTTTTTCTGTGTGGCTCTTAGGGGTTTTTTCCTCCGTATAACGCGGCAGGCGGCTTCGCGAAATAAAATTTTTTCTCCGCGCGATTATACGATTTATAAATTTAGTTTTATTTTGTGATATACTACTAAAGGATATTTAAAAAAATTGTATTGATATACTAAATATTATTAATCTTTTTATTTTAAAAAGTCTGGACGCTATGCCACATTTGAAAGTGACATAATATCCAAAATATTCCAAATTGTCATAAAGTCCATTCGAGTGACATAACGTCCATGGACATTATGTCATTGGACGTTATGACATGCCACCTCTGGAAAGATTCGCGTCCTGCTGCGCGGCTGCGTTTCGCGTAATGCGGCGCCACCGTGTTTCGCGTCCTATAGACACGGCCACCCCCTATGCACTGTTCCTCTACTCCATGCTATGTAAACTAATTTATTTTAACTTTTAAAACAAAGATTATTCCAGGTTTTTCTATGAATATATTTTTAATATGTATTTTTCTTTTAATTTTGTGGATTATTTTTGTATATTTATGTATACATTAAATTCTATCTTTATTTTTACATTTATTTATGAAATAAATAGAATTCGATGTTTTTGAATTGGGAATTATTTCATTTTTGTTTGGACTTTCTTCATTGGCAGTTATTTCATTCTTTGTTGGGAGTTATTTTATTACTATGAAATAACTCCCAAATGTTGGGGCTTATTTCATTTTTTCTTTGGAGGTTATTTCATTTATTAAAATTGGGACTCATTTCATTTTTTTGGGGACTTATTTCATTGGGAGTTATTTCATTGGGACTTATTTCATTTGGGAGTTATTTCACGGTACCTTTGAATAATAGTAAATATAATTATAGTAATGGTTAGCGCGTTGGACTTTTACACAGAAGGTCCCGGGTTCGATCCCCGGTGCCGGCAACATCAAAATAATATGTATGAGTTTTTTCTATCCCTCATACGTATCGCAATGTCCACCTTCGGTGTTCCCATAGCAATTAACCCCACCGAAGTAAAATAATGAATCAGGGCTATGAACCAAAAAGCTTCAATAAGTTCGCCAACTCTCCATCAGGTGGCGAGCAACAACTGTTCTAAGACTTATCATCTCGCGCAATTACAGTGTTGCCATGTCTGAAGCCCTTCATCTTTTCCCACCTTTCATCTCTATACTATCCCTTTCCAAAGAAAGCAACACACTAAATATAGGAAGTATTTCCTGAGTGTTGCCTCTCTTTAAAAAAAAAAAAAAAAAAAAAAAAAAAAAAAAAAAAAATGATATTTTCCGAAAATTATTAAAAGTGTTATTCTGTAAATTTCCTTGTGTTCATTTTTCTGGCCAAAAGTGTAAAAATTAAACCTATATGGATCAGTTTACATAAAATAATTATTTTTATCAAGTTGAGATTTTTTTTATCGATTCAAAAGCTTTTCAATTTTGTAATCATAATTAAAATTAAATTTGATGGGTCTTTTTTGTCCCCAACCCACAAAGCGTTAACATTTTTTTAAATAACAATAAAGATAATTATAGTCTTAATAAATTTAAGCGATATTTTTCCGAAAATTATGCAAACTTTAATGAAAACATTCAAAATTTGTTAAATTTTTGACAAAATAAGCAATTTTTAGAAAACGTCCTGAAAAGGAGTCGCTCCAAATACAAATTCGAATTTTCATTTTTTCAATTTATTTATTTTTTTTTTGTTTAATAACAACTATTAAATTATATAAATAGCAATCGACATCTGTAAATTAGGCACTTTAAAAAGTCTTTAAAATTAATTTTTTAAAAAGACGTTTGTGCAATTTTATCAAATTTGTGGGTCATTTTGGATTTCTGGCTAAAGTGGGTCAATGATATCCGATGAAGAATTAAATATCTGTATAATTTGTAGTATATTTAATAGACAATTGAAAAAAAAGTAAATTTTTTCGAAATTTCAAATTTTTATAAAATTGCCATTTTCGGCCGTCTTGCGGCACGGGTTAATGTTTTACAAAAAAAAAAAAACTCGATTTCTTTTATTTTGGAATCATTTTCAATAAAACTGGGGGTGTAATGGACTAATCTAAAAATCGTCATTTTAATGGACATCCTATTATATTTATGCATACCGCGTTAGCTCTCGAGTGCCAATCTGACGGCCTATCACAGTGGGAAAAATTGGATGTTTTTCGAGCAAATGTTGCGTACATCCCACAGTTTTAAACGAATTTGAAAAAAATTAAATTTGAAAAATAACCGAATAAATTCCTGATCGATTCCTCAAGACCGATTTTTAAAAGTCATTTATTTTTATATCCTTAATAAATCTTCAAAATCAGCCAAATTTCCATTTGAGGGATATAAGTGAAATATGCCTTAAATTAAGGGCTATTAATTCTATCTTTATATATCTTGTTAGATCCGGGGTCACAATTTTATTTTCTTGATAATAATCAAATAAATCTTAAAATATTAATTTTTTGCGTTTACTACAGCATCTTTACTATGTCACCAAATGCGTAGACCTTTTTTTTTATTTAAAACCAATATTTTGAACTACAAATGCCCTTTTCATTAAAATAATTTTAAAAAAATTTCAAATTCTTGTATTTTTAATAAGAATATGACATACTTATTTTTTTTTTAAACACTTAATAAATTTTTAGTTAAAAAAGTTAGCAAATTTGTTAACAAAATTATGTTATTTTCTCTGTTCTTTAACACAAATGTAGTTGCATTTCTTGAATATTGTAAAGATGCATGTCGATGAAGCAAAATATCCACATTCATCTCCATAAAAAATAACACGATTGGTAATTTTTTTAAGATGTTGTATTGAAAGAAAGGATCTATTACCAACTAAATTTGTTTATACACACTCTAATTAATTTCTGTTGAAATTTACCCAACTACAACTCCAAACTATACTCCTGCTATATGTTGGGTAAATTTACGCTATGTGTGTAAATGAAAAAAAATACAAACATTATGTGTAAGTTAGTCAACAAAAAATGTACTATGCAATTGCGTAAAAATGTAATTAAATTTAGAAATAAATGAATAATTTTACTGAATTTTTGAGTAAAAAAACATGCTCTACTTGGAAATATCCGCATAAAATGCCTCAAAATACATTTTTATATACATAAAAACCCCCTAAACATGCGTATATTTACCTTGCGGTAAGAAAAAAAAAACAGTCCAAATAATGTTTTAAATAAAACAAAAAATTAATTTTTAGAAGGAGTTTTATTAATATGTTGTGTAACAATAAATTTAATAATAAGTTGTACATATACAGAGCTTCAAAGATAATTCTGTTTCTTTAAATCAAATGATTTTTTTCTTAATTAATCTCAGAAAATTCATTCTTTAGAATTCACTAGTGGGGAATTCAATCCATTTTGCTCATTCGATAGTATCAATTATTGAATTCAATCATTGGGAATTCAATCGTTGGGAAGTCAATCGTTGGGAATTAAATCATTGTGAATTCAATAATTGGGAATTCAATCTATTTTTTATTCAATCGATTTACAATTTGGGAATTGCCGAAATCGGCGAAACTGAAAAACATCACAAGAATTGAAAAAATCGCTAAGATTGAAAAAAATATCCTTAAAATAAAAAAAAAATAACCAAAAATTTTAAACAATCTCCAAAATTGAAAAAATCACTTAAATTGGAAAAAATCGACAAAATCTAAAAAAATCTCCAAAACTAAAATGAAAATTATTCAAGTTCGAGGCCATACTCTATATTTCTTTATTAGGATATTGTCCTAACAAATAATCTATAGAGTTTTTGTTTTCAAATTTATTCTTTGACGCTTTCAGGAATGTCTTGATCTATTTCGGGAATTTTCTAGGTTCCTATCATCAGAACACGTTTTGAAAGCCGTAACAATCCCATGCCAAACATCAAACATTCATATAAACTAGTTTACTCACTACAAGAGATCTAATATATGAGCTTGAAGTTAAAGATTATAACCATTGATCAAAAAATAAATTGAAAACTTGTTTTTCAACACATTCCTGAAAGGGTCAAAGAATAAATTTGAAAACAAAAACTCTATAGATAATTTGTTAGAACAATATCCTAATAAAGAAATATAGAGTATGGCCTCGAACTTGAATAATTTTCATTTTTTTTTTTAGTTAGTCTCTTTACAGGAAGAAGAAAACGTTTTTATTGAAAAATTTTAAGGACACAAGGGATACACCAGACTGCAACAGTTTCGTCGCCCTCCTGGGACTCGTCAGTGGTTAATTTATGTGTCAATTGAACAAAGTATTTTATATTGTTAATTTGCTCTATATGAAAAACTTTTTATTTTTTGGTGTCGTACTGGTATTTGAACTCACTGCCTTAGCATCAAGCTATGCATCGTAGTCTCACCTCTTAACGAGTTGAGCCACGGTCGACACAGCGATGACTGTGGTTAAAGTGTAGTTTTTTCATTTTCATTGCACAATTAAAGGTCGAAAAAAACATAATATTTATTTTTAATAAAAATTATATCAAAATTGTAAATCTCCTAAATTAAAAAAAAAATCACTAAAATTGAAAAATCGCCAAAATTAAAAAAAATCGACAAAAATAAAAAATAAAAAAAAAGTCATCATAATTGATAAAAAAAATAGCTCAAATTGGAAGAATTTGTCCGTGTCATTTATTTATCTATGTTAGTTTTTGAAACATACACACAGAGAAAAATTTAGCTATTTGCCAACTGAAATTCGGTTACTACAACTCAAATGCGGTTATTGCGAATTTCAGTCGGTTGGCACAACTTAACATTAGTTTTCACAACAAAGTTCGGTTAATTCAACAGAATTTTAGTTTCAACTCCCAAAATATTTAGAAATCTAATGTATATATCGTTGTACTAACTAAATTTATAGGTTGTTACCATTAAAATAGACTTTTCAATTCGGTTGGCACTTTATTTCTCTGTGTGTAGGCGATGTTTCAAATAAATACTCTTTTTTTATCTGCGATGCTTACTTTTCGAGAAAAACGCGATTTACGAATCCAATCGAAATTTAGGCTCGTTGTGGGGGTAATGGGGTTGAGTTTTGAACAATGGTGCAACCATTTTTCATCCAGCTCCATTAGTTTTCGAAATACGTACCTTTTTAAAATCGACTAAATAAAAACTGTCCATAACTCAAAAAAAAAGAGCTACTGGAAAAATGTTTGCACTGGTGTTCAAAGCTCAACCCCAATACCGGTCCTAAATTTCGACCTGATTGGTTAAATTTTTAGATCGCGTTTTTCTCGAAAACAAAGCATCGCAAAACCAAAAGAGAATTTATTTGGAACATCGCCAGTGTTTCAAAAACTAATAAAGGCACATTTACAACTATTTTAAATTTCTCGTCAATATTTTTCGTTTTTTCAATTTTAGCTTTCTTTCCAATTTGAAAATTTTTTTTCAATTTTTTATTTTTAATTTTGAAATCTTTTTAATTTTTAACTATTTTTGGCCACTTTTTTACTTTTAACGATTTTTTTTTTTAATTTTAGAAATTTTTTAATTTTTGGCGATTTTTTTAAATTTAAGCGATTTTTTTTAATTTTTGGCGATTTTCTTTAAATTTTAGCATTTTTTTCAAATTTGGAGAATTTTTTTTTAATTTTATCGATTTTTTTTTTTAATTGTAAAGTTTTTTTTTCATTTTTGGTGATTTTTTTTTTGTTTTAAAGATTTTTACAATTTTAGCGATTTTTGCAGATTTTTTTCAATTTTGGAAATTTTTTCAATAGTGGCATAGTTTTAAATCGATTGAGTAAAACCCGACTGAAATCGAATGAAGAATTTAATTCTTTAAAGCGCTGTACATATATTATATTTTTCCACAGCTGTAAACACTTGGAAATAAACGTTTTTGGTACATTAGGAATTTTTTTAATTTAACATCAAAAAATACTACATTTATGCATTTTTTGTTCATTAAAATTTTCAATAAATTAAATTTTTTAAATTTTTTTAGCTTTTTTTAATTTGTTTTATTTTTTCAATTTAAAAATGCCAAAATATTTATTACTATTATAAGTTAGTATATTTACAAACTCTGTGCGTAAAAATTTTATTTAACAAAATAATACTCTTATATACTTTTAGGCATAATGTGTTTAATTGTAAACACATAATTGGTAAAAATACTGTAAGTGTGTATTATTGTATATAAAAGTATGCGCAAAATAGCTTTACGCATGTTGTGTAATAATACATGAAATTGTACTCTTTTTATAGCAGTAAATTTACAATAATTTTTTAGAGTGCACCTAGAAAAAAGATTGCCTGAAATTCGGTCAAAACCATTAAAATTTAATTGATAAGACATTATGAATTGCTTATAATAGATTAATTAATCAAAAATACTGTACTGGTTATTAAAAATAGGAAACAAGAACTAAAAAGCAATCCTATTACACAATTATTGGTATTTGCAGTCAATTTTTCAAATATACTTCGATTAGTAATTGTGTCCACCATTTATTTATTGGTACCAGCTTTCAAATTTAATAAAAAATTGTGTGCGCCCCGGTAAGCTAGGGTCGTGGGTTCGATTCCCACCAGGCACTGGTCTGTTTTCGCTACAACGCGCCGAAGGCCATAGTAGCTAGTGCTCGGTTAGGGTAATAGTATATAATTTGTAATTATAAAGGGTCCGCCAAATATAAAAAAATGCTATAAAAAAAAAACTACTGAATATTTTCTCAAATTTCTTTTTTTATTTGAAAGTACAATCCTTCCGCTTAATAATGGAAAATAATTTCATTCAAATGGCTGCCTCGGCTGGCCATGCAGCAGCCTACACGATCGGTCCAATTTTTAAGCACATTATCGATTGTGTGCAGCTGTATTTCACCAATGGCTTCACGAATATTGTCCTTTAAAGCGTCAATTGTCTCTGGCTTGTGTTGGCGTATCACTTATCTTTGACGGCACCCCATAAATAATAGTCCAACGGTGTCAAATCAGCTCTGCGGCTGATAATGCGATCTTCAAAACATCGAGTGTAGCTTCGGCTGTGTGGCACGTAGCGCCGTCCTGTTGAAACCAAATGTTGCCAATATCCTCCTCTTAAATTTTTGTGTACAAAAATTCGTTCAACCTGGCCCGATAACGATCGCCATTGACTGTAACGGCCACTCCTTGCTCATTACCATGATATTCAAAGTAATGTCACAATATTTCCCAGCGTTGTTCAAGCGTATACACAACCATATTCGTTCAGCGGAAGGATAAAACTAATTATCTGTCAAATCAGACATGAGCTAAGTGTTACCATTCACGAAATAAGCACTAGTTGGAAAAAAAACGTTAGATGGCGGACCCTTTATGATTATTAATTAATAAAATAAATAATTAATTAAAAAATTGTCAAAATCAAAAGTGGTAACTGCAAATACGGGTTTCCCAATACATTTAAATTCGGGTTTTGGTAGAACCAACCGAATTGTTCATTGCATTGATTATAGACGCAACTAATGATTGGTAGTGGCAAACAAATTTTAGACTATGCGGCAGCCAATTACACCGAGTTTCCGAGACAAACGCAAAAAGTTTGTTTTCTAAATAAAATACTAAAATGTTTAAACAGCCAATAATTTAAAGGAAATTAAAAGCAATTGTGGTGCAATGAGTGGCACAGTCCGAAGGCCACGGTTCAATAGTTGAAAAATCAAAAAAAAATTTTATTTCAATAAAATTGTGTGGAACGTAATAATATTTAAGTGAAATATAATATTGAATGATAAACTGAATTTTAGCTCTCACGACTAAAAATTTAATAGTTGTCGTAACCGCCAGAATTCGGTTGGCAGCAAATTCGTTGGCCACAACTCAGACAGTTTTTTGGGTGTACGAAGTGACTTTGGATTCGATAACGATTATTAATAGAGAAAAAAATGACGTAGAAGTTGGAATACATTTCGTTTGTATCCAATTATTTTTACATTTTTGAAATTTTGTTTGTTGGGTGTAAATTGAAACAGTCATAGTTTACCTTGAAACGTTAATTTTTATAGTGAAAATATGTTGCTTTTAGACCACGCTTATCAGTTTTTATTGATTTTAACTGTACTTTAGTTGACAATAAATATTCAACAAGTCTGTAGTAAACAAAATTAAGTTCTTTAATGGGGTCGACTTTAGTCTCTTACACCCTTCAGCATTATTACTCTTTTTTTTACATACGAGGGCGGATCAATAAGTCCGTGACTTTTTGAGTGAAACACAGTTTTTTTTTTGCAAAAAAAAAAAAAAAAATATTTTTCAACATAATCACCTTTTAGCTCAATATACTTAGTCCAACGTTTCTCCAATTGTTGTATCCCTTCCAAAAATAGGATTTTTCGAGGTCCATAAAATAGGCATTTGTTTGATCAATAATTTCATCGTTGGAGCTAAATCTCTTTCCACCGAGCCATTTCTTTAAGTTTGGAAATAGGAAATAGTCACCGGGGGCATAATCCGGAGAATATGGAGGATGAGGTACCAATTCGTAGCCCAATTCATAGAATTTTGCATTGAGACTGCACACGTATGCTCCCGTGCATTATCTTGACGAAAAAGAACTTTTTTCTTAGCCATATGAGGTCGTTTTTTTTAAATCCTCGTTAAATCGGTTCAATAAATTGGCATAATATTATCCGTTTATTGTTTTTCCCTTTTGAAGGCAATCGATGTGAATTATCACACGTGCATCCCAAAAACTGTTGCCATCACCTTATTGGCCGACAAACTTACCTTGGCCTTCTTCGGAGCCGGTTCACCTGGAGAAACCCATTGTTTAGACTGCTGCTTGGTCTCCGGATTGTTGAAATGAATCCATGTTTCATCCACAGTAACAAAACGCCGCAAAAACTCACTCAGACATTTTCGGCTGTATTGACCTCAAACGGCCGTCCAGAACGTTCAGCTTCATTTGTACTGTGCGAACAAAACGAAAGTCAGTAAAAAACTTTTTTGCCATTGAAATCGATGATGAAGAGTCCCCATAGTATTTATCAAGCTTTTCCTTGGTTTGATTAACGTTTTTTTTTCGCAAAAAATAATGTTTAATGGGCACTCGAAATTCACTTTTTTCAATTTAAAAAAAAAAATCCACGAGGTTGTATGTTTTGAACAGCTGTTAAACGCAAAGTAAATGACGGAACTTGCTTAAAATTTGACAGTAGTCTATTAACAGGTGATACTACATTTCATATAACTACGGGGGAAGTTTGAAAAGTCACGGACTAATTGATCCGCCCTCGTATCCCAGCAAAAATTTTGTAATTGGTGCCACAAAGTAATGCCTTACCTTACCTGTATCATTATTTTCAAACAAGAAGTATTGAGTTACCGATAACTGAAAACTCATGGATTACCTTGTAATGATACCTCATTACAAAATGTAATGTAATGTAATTAATTCAAAACATAAAATAATGACTTACAGATCATCAATTACATAATGCATGAATTATTAACGAAAAGTAATAATTAATATATATTTTTGAATATATTTTTATAGACACATTACTTTGTGATTTTTTGTAAGCATGAGGGTAAGGCATATATTTTTGATATCACGAACGAAAACTAGAAGCACAACAACTCATTTACTTTTTAAGCAATCAAATATTATATGTATCGACAGCTCAGTTGGTAGAGTTCTTGCCTAACTAATTGTTAAATACCAGAGACCCCAGGTTCGAATCCCAGCATGACCACGTTATTTATTTAATAAAAAATAAGATATTTATTTAATAAAAAAAAAATGGTAAAAAAAGCTTTATACATATTTTTATGAAAATCTATTTATAGACACATTACTTCTTCCCACCATGTAACCATATAAGTAACCAGTTACTTTACCCCCTACAAGGTAATGAGTCCACCCATTACTTTCAGGCTCATCGCCTGTAAAATTCATCAGTGAAGCCCTATGTCGATACATTACTTTACCCATGATTTGGTAATGTGTGGTTTGGCTGGGATACTTTTAAAATGACTTTGATCCATACCTTCATTCAATGACATAAAGTTAGAAAGGACATGTTAAGAAACCTCCCATCTCAAAAAGTCAAATAAACTTACATTTTATTAGACTAAAGCTAATATATCGAGAACGAACGCCTATTATGCAATATCCGGTTCAGTTTAAAGGCAATAAATATATAGAGCAATTCCATATGAAAGCGATCACCTTTGGACGACCGCTCTCCGATTTTAAAATAAATAGTCTCAATCGATTGCCCAGCAAAAAATAATGTACCTACATATTTTTTTTTTTTTATAGTGACTGGTTTAGTGGTGGTGTGCACCACTGTCATGTGACAAAATTGAAGAATTCTTCATAAGGGACCTCATTGAAAGTTGTTTTAAAAAATTTAGGAAAATTTTATTTTTCAATTAAAGCCTGATTCAATACCTTTCCAACGAGCTATCACTCGTTGCGCTTTAGTAGTTTTTTTTTAAAACAACTTTCAATGAGGTCCCTTATGAAGAATTCTTCAATTTTGTCACATGACAGTGGTGCACACCACCACTAAACCAGTCACTATAAAAAAAAAAAAATATGTAGGTACATTATTTTTTGCTGGGCAATCGATTGAGACTATTTATTTTAAAATCGGAGAGGGGTCGTCCAAAAATTTGCCAATTTTGATCGTTTTCATATGGAATTGCTCTATATGAAGTTTAGTCCTATTATATTCACAAGAATTAAGTCCTTAATAAAGGTCTCTTTTAAATACCAATATAAAAAATTGTTTTTTCTTATTTAAATATATAAAATCAATTTAAAAAAAGCAATTTTCAGGGTTTTTTTTAGACGTTTTTGGTAAAAATTATCAATTATTACAGTGAATCAGCATTGAAAAAAACATTTAACTAAAAAAATATTAGTTTGAAGTTACTTATGAGAGTGTTTTGAAAAAATGTAACCTGTTACTCTTTTTCACGAAATAATTGTACAAATTTTGAATCCCAGGCTTTAATAAAGTTTAATTTTTTTAATATTTTTTTTTAGTTCTGAAACATATAATGCGATTACACAATTTAAATTGACTTCAACATTTTTCTAAAAATTTGCACTGCGCGTTTCAAGGTACACCACCCCCATTTTTTTTTTGCCTGTATTCAACTTACAGACCTAGAACCATGGTAAACATGGGCGCAAGGCTAAATAAAACAGTATCTAGGATACCATTTTTCAAAATCTGCTAAATATATGCAAGAAATGGAACGTCTCAAGGTACACCCGTTTCAAGATACACCACTTTTTCCTACTTACTAAAAAGAAAGCACTGGTGATGGGTTCCCGCCGAGTGTAATAAAGTTTGCATATGCAGTCGCATAACAAATCCGGTTGCGTTAACCGATTTTTGCCCAACCGCTGTCCCAACCTGTTGCCACAACCCAAAATATTTGTTATAAAACTAAAGTTATTTGGATGACCTAGTCATTGGGGTACATAAAATAATAATAAGTTTTAAAACCAAAAAAGTTCCGAACAACTATGAAACCAATTTTTACTAACTTGTTATGTCATATACAAATTACATCGAAATCTGCAGAAGCCACCCACTCATTTGTGAGTTCTTTCGAAGGAAAATATTGTTTAAACTTCATTGAAAGCTATTTTTATGGAACAAGTTTTAAAAACCTTAAAGTTTTGCGGTAAAAATTTTTCCAAATCTCAAATGTTTTTAAACGAAAAAGTTCTTTCTAAATAACTACATACAGTAGTTCTCGCTTAAAATGCGGCAGCTAAAGTGCGTTCGCGTTTTAAATGCGCAAAAACTGCTGGCAAAAACATCGAGCACTAACCGCCAAAAAAAAAAAAAACGTTAGTGCGACATTTTCAATTTTCGGTTTTTGATACAAACATTTATTTTTCGATCATTTCCATCAGCCCTCAAAATGTCATATCTCTAGGAAGTACCGTTAAGAATTTGGTAAAAAAACAAAAAGACATAACCCAGCAAAAATAACCTAGATTTGGTAAATAGCGCTTCACCACCTTGGATACCATAAAGCAATTCGGGAAGGCATTTTGTAGTGCTTCCCAGAATGCCTTCTTTGAAGCAGTGAATAATGCTCACAAGGAAGCAATAAAGAATGCATACCATGAAGCACTAATGTTGTTTTGGTTAAATGTTTGAAATATTTAAATAAAAATACAAAACAAATTGTATAATAAATAGAATTGTGTAGTTCGTGAACGAACTAGTTCAATGGAACTAGTCTTTTCTTTGAACTAGTGAGCTGGATCACAATCATCAGCTCTTTTAGTTCTTTCGCTCTTTTCGTTCTTTTTGTCTTTTGAGTAATATTTCTTTTCTTTATGTTACTTTTGAGTTTTTTTTAATGTTGCCAGCTCAATTTTTTTAACGTTTAAAGGAGACGTTATTCATTTCTTATTTCTTTCGAAAAATTTTTACCTAGTTCTTTGAAAAATACAATCATTTCTGAAAATTAATAAAAAATTCAATTTTGAGTTTATAAAATGCCTTGGAAACTGGATAATTACGTACCATTTTAAGATTTAACAATCATTTTAAATATATGTTAAAGTGTTGAATTATTCTCTAATAGTAAATTTAATAGAAAGTTACACATTTTGTTTCTCATCAGCTGATTCAATTCACTTCAAAAAGTTCGTGTCGCACAGCTCAATTTAGGATAAAGAGCTGTTGAATTAGAAGAGCGAACTAGTTCATTGAAAGGAGCTGAACTGTAAAGAGCGATCTTTAGAAAGGCCTTAAATGCTCAAGCCTAATAATAAACTCTCTAGGGTTGGCAAAACATTTATGGCATTAATGTTATAAAAATACGATGTTTACGACATTACATGAATCCGGATTTTCAAAAGTTAAATATATAGCGGTGATAGTTTTAGTATATCGGGCAGTTAAGATCTTATTTTAGTTACCGTAGATATTACATAAATGTAATTCACAGTTTATGTGGTAACGTTCTATCGTTGTATTGTTAAAACTTTAAAAATCATGCTATATTTGTGAATTCATTCACATTAGCGGTTTTCATTATTGGTGTTATATTTACTTCGTGTTATATTTACTAAGATTTGTTCACAATAAAGCGTGAGTGTCTTTTTTCAAATTTATGGTATATTTATAAATCAGCTAATTTTTGTTGTTCGCCACATATGCATAAAAAATTATTTTAATTTTAGAAAAGTGCTAAAATTTACAGAAAAAGTAAAAATCACAAATTTTTTACTGCAAAATGCAAAGTGTTTTCGTTTTAAACTGGGTTTTTCGATACTTTCATTAATTTTTAAGTTTTTCCAATAGTTAACACAAAATACATTTTTTGACGGCAGCTGTTTTTTTGCTGATAAATTCAGCGGTTTTTTTTGCTGATAAATTTATCACGCGTGTTTACAACAGTTTTTTGTGTGGTATTTCGCCACAGCGTGGTAAACTGTAGTGTAATACATTAGCGGTATTCATTATTGATAGTAAACAACAATTGTACGTTTGATAAATTTATCAGAATTTACCAGCACCAACAACAAAATGTATTGCACTAAAATTTACCACGCAGTGTCGAAATACCACACAAAAAACTGTGGTACACCCGCGTGAAAATTTTATCAGCAAAAAAACAGCTGACTGTTCTTCCGTCAAAAAAATGTGCTTTGTGTTAACTACTGGAAAAACTTAAAAATTATTAAAAATATCGAAAAACCTAGTTTAAAACGATAGCATTTTGCAGTAATAAATTTGTGATTTGATTCTTTTTTCTGTAAATTTTTACATTTTTTTCCAATTAACATAATTGTTATACATATGTTGCGAACAACAAAAATCAGCTGATTTCTAAATATACCATACATTTAAAAACAGACACTCACGCTTTGTTGTGAACAAATCGTAGTAAATACAACACGAAGTAAATATAACACTAAGAATGAAAACCGCTATTATGCTGTTGGTTCTGGTATATTCTGATAAATTTATCAAACGTACACCATTAACCAGATCTACAAGGGTTGTTTACTACCAAGAATGAATAACGCTACTGATTGCTTGAAAGTCATATCATATATCATTAGCCATTATTAAAGAGTCCATATCTTGAACAACGATAAATAACAGCTTTCAATTTCAGTCATTTCCATTACCATTTTTATACAAATATTCTTAAAATTTAACAATTTTCGAATAAGTTTTATTAAAAGATGTATTTTTTAAACTATTCGTTTTATACGACTAATCTTCAAAATTTATTCGCATTATTCGTTATTCGAAATTTATGTTTTTTTAAATTGTTCTTTCGAATTTTCTTTTTGTTCGTTCGATTAATCGAATCATTTTTATACGAGTGATAACCCTAGTTACCATAAAGCGAACATTTTTGCACAATTTTTCTCATCTGAAAATGCTTTTTGATTGTCATAATTAAAAATGGTTTTTGATTGTCATAATTAAAAACACTTTAAAAGTACAGTAGAAACTGAAAATTTATTTGAATAGTACTTTACTTTATAGTACAAGTACTTAACGATGTTGTTTTCAAAATTTACTATAAAAAAGCAGGGACCGTAAATAATGATTATTGCTCGTTTTTTTGAATCAAAAAATCAATCACTTAGAAGAGACAAAAAAAAATTTATTGCACCATTATTATTATTTTTTGACAATCTTTGCATATCCGTCATGATTTTTAAATTTTTGATTTTTAAAGTTTTCTTCAATGGTAATGATTATTTTTGAGTAATAATAAAAAAAATCAGCCATAATCATTATTTTTGAGCAAAAAAAATAAAACTCAAAAATAATCATTATTTATGATTTTTATTTTTTTTTCGCTCAAAATAAAACTCACTTTCAATGTGTGGGATGGGCATATCTCAGGAAGTAGGAGGAGCTTATCGAAGATTTTGGTATCAATCTCTTCTTTGGAAGATTCTCTAGCAGATTAATGCATCAATCATATTTGTGGGTGAAGTTTAAGGGGTTAATTTTTAATTTCAAAATAGGGCTTTTTTTTGCCGTATTTTGTGAAAGTAAGGAGGAAGGAGGAGGAGCTTATCCAAGATTATGGTATCAATCTCTTCTTTGGAAGATTCTCTAGCAGATTAATGCATCAATCATATTTGTGGGTGGGGTTTAAGGGGTTCAAAATAGGGCTTTTTTGTCGTAAAGTTAAAATCTGGAAGCTCGATTTTCACCGTAGACGTATGGTCTAGTGGACTTTTTTGCTCAGTACAATCCCAAGAATCAGAAACGCGAAGCGCCCATTAAGAATTTTTTCCTTCCATACTAATCGCCCCACCCTAATATGTATATATATTTACACCTACATGAAAGTGAGTTTTATTTTGAGCGAAAAAAATAAAAATCATAAATAATAATTATTTTTGAGTTTTATTTTTTTTCCTCAAAAATAATGATTATTGCGGATTTTTTTTATTATTACTCAAAAATAATCATTACGGCGCTACGAAATAACCCCCAATGAAATAACACCCAAACGACAAAATGAAATAACCCCCAATGAAATAAATCCCAAAAAAATGAAATAAGTCCCAACAAAAAAAATGAAATAATACCCAAAAGAAATGAAATATTCCCCAAAGGTAATAATGAAATAACACCCAAAATTTGGGGGTTGTTTCGTAATGAAATAACTCCCAAAGGAAGAAATGAAATAACCCCCAATGAAATAAGCTCCAAAGAAATGAAATATGTCCCAAATTTTCTTTATTTTTTGTTTTCATAGTTTTGATTCTTTTGTTACACTGTTCAGTTTTTCTGCGTGGCGGCCTGCGGCCGATCTTAGGGGTTTTCTCCTCCATAGGAAGCGGCAGGTGGCTTCGCTGAATACAGTTTTCCTGCGCGCGTCTCATTATCTTCCCTAGTGTGACGCGCGCAGGGAAACTTTATTCAGCGAAGCCACCTGCCGCGTCCCATGGAGGAGAAAACCCCTAAGAGCGGCCGCAGGCCGCCACGCAGAAAAACTAACAAATATTAAAAAAATTTCACTTTTAGCAAAATGAAATATCCCCCAAAAAATATGAAATAACCCCCAAAATAATTGCATATGAAATAATCTCCAAAGAATTTAAATTTTGGGCTTTATTTCATTGGGTATTGCTTCATAATGAAATAATCTCCAAACCGTAAGATGAAATAATCCCCAAAAAAAATGAAAAAACCCCCAAACAATTTTACACAATTTTTTGGGGGTTATTTCATTTTTGGCCGTTGGGGGTTATTTCATTGGGGGTTATTTCGTAGCGATAATCATTACCATTGAAGAAAATCCTTAAAACTCATAACATAATCATTATTGTGTAATTTTTATTATAAAACTCATAATGATTACGGTCCCTGTAAAAAAGGTGTTTTAGAACTGTGACGTAAAAAATATAAGGAAATCGGAAATCAAGGCTCTAAATTTAAGTCTTGTCAGAATTCGAACCTCATCAAAATTTAAGTGACGCGTGTGATTTCGTAAGACAACCATAAATTTATTAATTTTTTAAAATTTGTTTGGACTTTACCAAAATTTATTATTTAAACAGCAGTATTAAGTAATGAAGTTTTGTCTATGGTAAATAGTTTATTTATTATATAAACAAAAGTGTATTTTTAATAATAGTTAATATACAGTCAAAGCTCGGTATAACAAATAATCGATATAACGAAAACTCGATATAAACAAACTAACAAATTGTTTCCATTGACTATCTTATATAACGAATATTTCGTAAAATTTAAACTCGATAGTTATAACGAAAAGTTGGTAAAAACAAATTGTCGAAATACAATTTGTTTTTACGGGTACCAAACACAACTACTGCAGTTTTATTTTTCATTTTCAGTAAACTCAGCATTTTGTGAAAAATGTTAATTGTGTAGTCGATTTAGTACAAAAAGTTGTTGCTAGATAGAGAATATTTCGATATAACGTATAGGCCTGACAATATAACTATCATTCGTTATGCCGGGCTTTGACTCCAATTATTTAGTTACTGTTTCGCTATTGTTTTATTTTTGTTTTCTTTTTGTTAAATATTTGTCTTAATTCGAGAATAAAAAAGAAGATGATATCGGATCATTTTATATAAAAAGCTAATAAATTTTGAAGAATATTATCATTAATCCATTGAATTTTAAAAATTACAGTTTTTAAAAAAGCGAAAAAATGAAATTTTTAACATTGTGCGTCTTGTTAAGCTTAATTGCTTTGGCAGTTTCACAGGCACCAACTGATTATGATTATTCTTATGATGATTATGCAATTGGAAGTGGTGCAGGTGGTGGAGGTGGTCCATTAGGAGGTCCTGGAGGTGGTCCATTAGGAGGTCCTGGAGGTGGTCCATTTGGAGGTCCTGGAGGTCCTGGATGTGGTCCATTAGGAGGTCCTGGAGGTCCTGGAGGTGGTCCATTAGGAGGTCCTGGAGGTGGTCCATTAGGAGGTCCTGGAGGTGGTCCATTAGGAGGTGGTGGAGGTGGTCCATTAGGAGGTGGTCAACGAAGAAGTGGTTCACGTAGAGGCGGCCAACGTGGAGCTGGTTCACGTAGAGGTGGCCAACGTCGAGCTGGTTCACGTAGAGGCGGTCAAAGAGGAGGCAGACCTTCTGCTGGTAATCGTCGTAGACCCAGATCTGCTTAAAATCGATTGATTGATTGATTGATGGATAAGTAACTCCATTAAACAGACACAAAATATGATATTTTGAAATAAAAATTTCGAATAATTAAAAAAGTTATTTCTTATTTAATTTCTTCAAATGTATGTATATGGTATTACATTACTTCAAAAATGTTGAAGCTGACTTTAGTTGCCTCTTATTTCTCAAGCTTGTATGTATTTAGAGAAATGCTAGACAGGGCTCGGTTGACTATACTTAAAAGCTATGGCGTGCAAAGTTTCACTTTAAAAAGTCTTCACCAAATGAATTTATAAGCATTTAAAGTCTAAAAGTTAAAAAAATTACGTACGCAAATGTCCCCACTTAATTTGTGGACTGTCCTCAAAGTTTTCATACATCCCGTTCGATACAGCCCATACTTTGGGAGCAATTTTAGGTGTACACTCCAAAAAATTATAGTTAATTTACTACTATAAAACGAGTAAAGTTTTGTGTATTATTACGCAAATTCGGTAAATTTAAACACAAAATGCGTAAAGCTATTTTGCGCATAATTTTATATACAATAATACACACTTACAGTATTTTTACCAATTATGTGTTTACAATTAAACACAATATACCTAAACACAATATAAAAAAAAAAAAATTTTTACGCATAAAGTTTGTAAATATACTAACTTATAATTTGACTATAGTTTTCACTTTTAGAAATTATTAAAATTTTTAGCGATATTTTTTTTATTTTTTGCAATTTTTTAAATTTAAATTTTGGCGATTTTTTTCAATTTCAGTGATTTTTTAAATTTTTGGCGATTTTTTTAAGTTTTGGTGATTGTTTTCAAGTTTGGAGTTTTTTTAATTATAGCGATATTTTTTCAATTTCATGAATTTTTTTCTGTTCTGGTGATGGTTTTCAGTTTCGGCGATTTCGGTAATTCCCAAATTGAGTAAAAAATCGATTTAATTCGCAATTATTGAATTCGTAATGATTGAATTCCCAATGATTGAATTCCCTTCTAGTGCATTCCAAAGAATGAATTCTCTGCAAATTGATTAAGAAAATATTCATTCGATCTAAAAAAGTGCGATTTGATTGTTAATGGATTCAATCAAAATTCTATTTTCGAAGCTGAGTGGATTTACAACCACTTATATAAAACTATTTATTTTTAAATATATTATTATACAACACATTAATAAAAATAATTTTTTGTTAATATATAAGGCTAATATACACA
Source organism: Delia radicum (assembly GCA_021234595.1). NCBI lineage: Eukaryota > Metazoa > Arthropoda > Insecta > Diptera > Anthomyiidae > Delia > Delia radicum. The sequence goes on from CM037854.1 coordinate 193,789,282, forward strand.
TTTTTGGGGGGTTTATTATTCATTTATTTCTAAATATAATTGCATTTTTACGCACTTGCATAGTAAATTTACACACTTTTTGCTGACCAATTTGCACGTACTGTGTGTATTTTTTTTTCATTTACACACATAGAGTAAATTTACCAAAGGTATAGTAGGAGCACAGTTTCCTACTATAAGTTGGATACATTTCAACCGAAATTAATAAGAGTGTATATGCATACTATGGGGACATCTATATATACACCCAAAAATATCTGGGCTGTATCCAGTTTAATGTCGTCATCTTATACGCTACATATATGAAAACTTTGAGGACAGTCCCCCATGTACTCAAATGTCCCCAAACGAAGACGTTAGCAACTCTGTTAAAGTTTGGTCGTGATTTTTATTTACTCCCATATAAATCGTACTTTTCTGCATACGTACAAAGTGAAATATCATCGGTTATTGCTGTAATTAATTCGTTTGGTGTTATTTTTATTTTTGGCAAAAATCATACAGCAACAATAAATCTAAGTTGTTTTTATTCATTTCTTTGTTTACCTTATGCTTTGCTTTTATTTTCCGTTCATATCAACATTGATTTACCAGATTGTCATTATAATTTGATCATACATAGCCTTACCCCATCGTATTTATTACATTGTACAGAGTTGCTAATTTGATTGCTTCCACTTACCCGTGACAACAACCTTTTTTTATTTCATGATCATAATAGTGCCTCCAGATATTTTTATATCCAGAAACCCGGTTAAGATTTTAAAAATCCCTTAAATGACCTGTGTAATTAAAGGCTGTACTGTCGTAGCAGAGTATGAGAGAATGCTGTGTTGCAATATTTGCCATGGAGTTTGCCATTTTAAATGTAGTGGCATTCCTGCTACTGCTGCTGAGTCTGTTAATATATATATAACTGTTTACAATGGACTTGTCCAGATTGTGTTCCGCTTGGTGCAACTTTTTACCGCTTTGTCCAAAGTACAATAACTGATTACCAATAAATTAAAGATGGAGCGCTTGATCTGGTTGATCGTATTGCTACCTATGGAAAGCTTTTTAAAGACTTTAAGTCGCTTGAGGCTCTAAAATCCCCTCAGCAGTCTTCTCCAAAAAGACGTAAATCTGCGAGAAAAAATAAAGAAAACCCTGATGATCTTCCTCATGTTAACGATACTCCTGTTAGCCCTATACAATCATCTTTAAAAAATCCTAATTCTACTAATAATACTGCAATAGTTCCTTCAAATAATTTAACTATACATCGCACAATAATCAGCAAACTGTGGTAGCTTCTTCGGTTCCTGCTCTTTCTGTTCCCCGTTCTTCACATCATGATAATTCTGTTCCAGGTTCTTCAATTTCTGCTCGTCTGGTTCCTGCATCTTCAGCTCCTGTTTCTGCTTCTACTTCTTCTGTTTCAAATACTTCTTCACAAGTTCATAATCCACTAAGATCTTTATTGCCAAATAAATCAGTTTTTGTTTCCAGGTTAGTTTCCGAAACAACTACTGGTGATATTGATTTGTACATAAAATCAAAACTTAATCAAAATACTGTATTCCAAATACGTAAATTCAATTTTTCTAAGCCAAGATTAATATCTTCATTCAAAATAACTGTGCCTGCTGACCTCTTTAGTATCGTTATTGATCCAAATTTTTGGCCTGAGTGTACACTTGTACGGGAATTTGAATTTAAAAATAAAAATAATCAATTACCTTCTGGTCATTTGTCTTTACCGGTCTCAAATGCATCAAAAAACTAAATACTCATCCTTATGATCAATTATTTGTAATTTATCAAAACGTTCGTGGCATAAATACAAAATTATCAACTTTATTTAAAAATAGTTTTGATTTTACTCAACATCTAATAGTTTTTTCCGAAACCTGGTTAAAAAAGAATATTTTTAATGCTGAGATTTTATGTAATAAATATAATATTTATAGATTGGATAGAGAAACTGAAACAATTGGGAGTGGAGTTTTAATAGCTGTCTTTTGTCAACTTGCTTCTGAGGAAATTCAGTTTGATTTACCTCGAGATATTGAATTTATTGGCGTTCTTATCAAAATTAAGCAAAAACAATTATTTGTAACATGTTCCTATATTCCTTCTGATTCCGAACAACCACTTTACGATATTCATATAGAAACTATTAGATCTGCCGTGTCAAAAGCTAATCCTGATGATTCTATCCTTGTATTTTGTGATTTTAATCTTCCTTCAATTTCCTGGACATATTTAAATGAATCATTTTATTATTCGGCATCTACTTCAAAGGATTGGAATAATGCTGTTGTTAAAAATTTGTCAGACTTATGCCTATTTTAAATCAATGGTGTTCACAACGTTCAAGGAAGGCTTCTAGATTTAATGTATGTCAATGAGCCAACAGATTACTCATTAAATCGCACTGACCCTGTAACCTTACCTGAAGATCCATACTATCCCACTATTGAGTTAAGTCTGAATTTGCCGTTTGCCATTAAACACAACTCTGGTAATGATAATTCAAAAGTATTTTGTTTTAAAAAGGCAAATTGTAATGATTTAAATTATTATTGTTATAATACAAATTGGCTTCATCTATTATCTATCGCTAATGGTAAATCAACATCTATTGATTCAATGATCGATGTATTCTACAAAACTATTTTAAATTATATGAACGAGTGTATCCCGAAACATATTCCTGCTAATCATTCTGGTCCACAGTGGAACTCAAAACAATTATGGAGACTAAAAAATTTAAAGCATAAACGATTTAAAAAATATAATAAAACTGGCTTAGTAACTGATTATAGCAAATATTCTGTTACGCGTGCTGAATATAATTTGCTTAATACAAAGCTTTATGATAATTACTTGGAAAATATGAAAATAAATTTAAGAAGAGATCCTAAATCATTTTAAAACTTTGTAAATTCTAAGAGAAAATCTTCTGGCTTTCCAACTGTCATGAAGTATCTCGATCGTGAATCCCGAGATGATATTGTCATAAGTGACATGTTTGCTGTTTTCTTTGGTTCAACTTATTGTAATGCCCAATATGACACTTTGAATGATTATCCATTTCCAGTTACAGAACATCAATTAATAACTTTTCCTCTTATAACTACTGATGATATTGTTAAAAATTTAAAAGAATTTAAAAACTCAACAACTTGTGGGCCTGATGGTATTCCCGCCAAATACGCCTCAACTATGCAGAGGCTTTGGCGTATCCCTTGAGCATAATGTTTAATATCTCCATTAAAAATGGTTATTTCCCAAAATTATGGAAGGACTCTTTCTTAATTCCATTATATAAATCTGGAAATAAGCCAAATGTTATTAATTATAGAGGAATAGCAAAACTCAGCGCGATTCCAAAGCTATTCGAAAAATGTTTAACTGATTCTCTGTGTCATCAAATTTCTTCTATAATATCTCCTCTTCAGCATGGTTTTCGTAAGGGGTGCTCTATAACAACTAATCTACTACAATTAACAACATTGTTAAATCGTGGTTTCCTTAATGGCGAAAACACTGATGTCATTTACACTGATTTCAGTAAAGCTTTTGATAAAGTTAACCATAATCTTTTACTCAAAAAACTAGATATGATGGGTTTCGCTGGAAATTGTTTAAGCTGGATAAAGTCGTACTTAAAAGACAGAAATCAGAATGTTAATTTTAATAACAGAACGTCGAAAAATATTATTGTAACATCTGGGGTTCCTCAAGGTAGCCATCTTGGACCAATTTTATTTTCTCTTTTTATTAACGATTTCCCATCGGTGATAAAGTTTTCAAACGTTCTTATGTATGCTGATGACGTTAAAATTGTTCGTGGCTTTAATAAAGATTCCGATCAGATTTATCTACGCAGGATTTAAATAGTTTTTACGAATGGAACTAAATTTGAAAAAATTTAAACATATGCGCATCTCTAGAAGGACAGAATCTTTTGGTCTTTACTCTTTGCGTGGTTTTCAGTTGGAATTAGTAGGTAATATTCTAGATTTAGGTATTCTCTTAGACCCAAAATTTTATTTTAAACGGCATATTTTATTGACGATTAATAAAGCTCGTGGCACCTTAGCTTTTATAAAACGATGGGCTAAGGAATTTACAGATTCCAATGTAACAAAACAATTATAACATCGCTCGTGAGACTAATTTTGGAATATGGATTTGTTCAAATTGGAAAAATTGAATCAGTGCAAAAACAATTTTTGCTGTTCTGCTTACGAAGCACCTACCCTAATACCATTAATAATCTACCTTCATATACAACCAGACTAAACCTCGCTAAGCTTACCACTCTGAAAAGTAGAAGGACAATGCTAAACGTTACATTTTTATTAAATTTGATTAATGGTGATATATGCTCCGATTTCCTGTTAGAAAATTTTGTACTTTTCGTTCCTCCAAGATCAACACGTAATTATACTCCATTATATACTCCATTCTATCGTCAAATGTATGCTGATGCTGATCCGTTTATTAGAATGCAATATATATAATGTATAATATTTTAATAATCTTTTTAATTTATTAGATTTTTCTTCAAATGTTAATATTTTTAAACGCAACATCATTTTGTTTTTAAATTCTTCTATTTAAAAAAAAAAAAAATATATTGTACTTATATTAATTTCTAATTTTGTAATTTTTATGTTAATAGTCTGTAAGGATTTATTCCGTAGACTTAAATAAATAAATAAATAAGCGGTGTATCGAATAAAAAAAACTTTTAGCGCATATTTTCTATTTGTTGTGAACGAAAGTCGTTGCTCTGTTCATGTATAACCAAAAAAATGTCCAACTAACTTTCTGTTATCCAATTTTGGACCACTCATAGATACGCTGGGAATATGTGAAAACTTTGTGATAAATTGTTCCCCTTTTTGAAGTCAAGCTTCATATAAAAAATATTGCTGGTATATTCAGGAACTTCTGCTGTAAATATTTGTAGTTGTAATACAGAATCTTTATTTTTAAGTAAAAAAAACAGTCATTTATAAAAGAAATTTAATTTTTGACTACATTTGCAGTTTATTTAAAAAAGCAAACCACTGTAAATTACTGAATTATGATTTTACAGTCATTTAATGTTGTCGTTTTTTTATTTTTTATTTAAATAAATAAAACAAATAAATGTTTGTTTATTTTTTACTACACATGTGGTTAATTTTTACTACAATTCTGGTTCATATTTTAAAGAGTAAAAAGCAAATGACAATGTTATTTGAATTTACTGATATATAAGTCGTAATTTTTTCAAGTAAAATTTAATTTATTTTTAACGACATTTTCAGTGTTCTTTACCAATAATAGTATTCCAAGTGTTCATATTAGCCGTGGAAATGTGTACTCGAAATTGAAAGGCCTCAAATAGTAATTAAAATTGTAAAAGTAAACAATTTTTATATTTTACAAGAAAGACAAAATCACTAAAAGCAAGAAAAAACCTCACTTTTGTATATTTGTATATACCAAATATGCACTCATGACCCAGCAAAAAATAGCGCTTCCGGAAGGCATTGTTCAATTACGAAACGCTTCCGGAAGTCATTCCAAAAGGCATGATTTTTGTTCGCGATACCCCACTTGGTATGTCTCTTTTAAGCAATTCAAAAGCGCTTCTTTCATGTGCTCTTAGAAGCAATAAATTTATCCTTCTTAAGAGCTTCAGGAAGAGCTTGAGGAAGAGCTTCTGAAAGAGCTTCTGAAAGAGCTTCTGGAAGAGCTTCTGGAAGACCTTCTGAAAGAGCTTCTGGAAGATCTTCGGGAAGAGCTTGTGGAAGGGCTTCTGGAAAAGCTTGTGGAAGGGCTTCTGGAAGAGATTCTTTTAAGCGCTTTAACAATTACTTCTTTTGAGGCAATATAGAATGCATTGAAAAGTGCACATATTAATGCGCATTTTAAATGCAAAAAATAAATAATTTTTTTTATTTGTTTTTTTTTATTGGTATTAAATTAATTTAGAATGTTATGTACTCGCCCTGCGGGAAACGAAGGGTCGATTGATCCAAAGTGACAAATCTGTGATATATGATTTGGGCGTACATCACGAAACTGGTGAAACCAAAATTGTGGTGCACCAAAAAGTGTTAATTAAGGTGAAATGACCAATCACGTGACTATAGTTATGGTGAAAAAACATTCACTGGTTGCTACCAGATATATCATGTAACTGGAGAAAAGTAACATAACATCAAATTGTACTGAAGCAACTAGGGCCGTTGCAGTTGAAGTTATTAGTGGTCATTGAACTGGTTCAAACCCGTTAGCAGTGGATGACAACATGGCAATTAGTGCCAAAGGATTCAGTCCCTTGACTGCTACACAGCAGACATAACACTGAAGGAATTTTATCTGAATGACTATGTGACAGTAGAAATGAAGACGTAACACTCCACTGGTTTAAAAGAACTGAACATGGAACTGTGACCAGAGCTGCCAGATATGACGATTTCTCGCCAAACGTCGCGATCTTAAACTTAGTTTTTTGTTGGGTATAGACAAAATAAGCTAATTATAAAATTGATTTTTGTTTTGCCTCTTTTAAGGATTTTTTGAACAGGGGGTAAGACACACTGTTTTGGAAAAGTGTAGGGATTGGTTCCGGACGGGCTATTTAGCAACTCGTGCATAATATGACATACGCTGAATAAAAACAGACAGGTTACTTGCTAATTACTTTTCGCATGCCTGGCGACATGTATCCCTTAGACCAGTGCAATGGTACGTCTCAAAACTATTACAGTCAAACTACCCCTATTACAGAACATATTGCGCTTAATATGTGACTAGTTTTCCTTCAAAAATTGTTCTCCAGTTCTAAGATACGTACACCTACACCAGTCACGTGATAATTTTTTTCCCACTGGTTCTGTTGCAGATCACATAAATCTTAAAATGGTCATACTTTGACAATACCTGCTTCTAACTTGTCCCGTAGCATATTCATTTCAGTCTGTATGGTGATAGGTTACCTTGGTCAAGTTATTCGATACGTCACACAGTGCTCCACAGGTAGCAAATTGTCACCTCCTATGACAAGCCCATGTTAAAAGTACCGGTCACTTTCATATAACAGAACCGAAGCTAGGACGGGTTTATACACACAAAGTTTTAGTCACATGATCATACCAGTGACTGGTCCATTTCCCGCAGGGCGTATACAAAGGTAAATAATGCTTACATAATTAAATTAATTTAAAACCAAAATAACTACTAACAATTCATTTTTTAAGCAATCGAAATATTTATGTTTATCTAATCTAAAAAAAAGTATTTTTTTGTAAAAAACATTTTATTACTAAATCTATTACTATTATTATTATTACAAAAAGTATTTATTACAAAGATAGGTTCTGCCAAAAGTTGTAAATTCTTTAGTAGTAATCTAGATAATATATTTTCTTAGGGAGAGAGGTTTTTTTACTTTGATATTAGATGCATGTGGAAAATTAGTTTAAATTTTAAATTCTTTTCTCCTTTCTGGCTTTTCACAGTTTTTGCAATTGTTTGGCATTGAAAGTACTCTTTCCGAAGAGCTATTCTGAACATTATTTTAAATATTTCATGGCTGCATAACATAGACAGCATGAGGACAGAAATACTTGTTTTCTTGAGTACTTCAAATTTTTTAAATTTCAGACATGCTTTCAAAAAAGAATGATATTTATTAATTCCCCTTTTTAACCCCTAAACCATTTTTTCAAATTTCTTAATTTGAATTTCGGAAATTGCAGACGTGTTTTAACTCCTGTTCTTGCTAGAAATATTTTAAGACCGCACATCCAAATTTAATCGAAATCGATTTTTGAACACGGAGACACCTTCATTGTAAGACCCATACTATTAATCAAATTTATCTAAACCACTTTTGTATATAGAATAAAATTTCTAACAAAAATGAACTTAACTAACACTTCAGTAATTAATATTTTATAAAAATAAAATGATTTAAATATTTTAATTACTTTTTAATATAAAACAAAAAGTCTATTCATTATAACATAGTTTTGTTACGATTTTTTTAAAATTTTTTTAAAAAATCATTAATATTTTAAAATAAGAACTAAAAAACATAACTAAAGCTGGTTTTTATTAATATTTTAAAGTCAGGTTTGCAATATGGCAATTATAAAAGATGGAAAATATCAACAATATTTTTCTAAAAAAAAATTAAAAAATTGCATTTTGCATTGCATTTTACAAAATTTGGTTAAAAAATGTTTAGCGTGTCTATGAAGTGCCTTTAATGAGTTAAACGAATTTCTTTGCATATTAAAACTTTGAATGTTCTTTGAAAGGATTAAAAAAAATCATTAATTTTTATGAAAAAAATTGACAAAAAATTTAATTTTCATACAATTAATGACGTTTTTACTAAATAAATTTAATTGATTTATTGATACTTTATTGCTTCATTGTATGCATTCTTCGTTGCTTCATTGTACGCATTCTTTATTGCTTCATATGCATACTTTACTGCTTCATTGTATGCATACTTTATTGCTTCATTGTATGCATACTTTATTGCTTCAAAGAAGGCATTTTAGGAAGCACTACAGAATGCCTTAAATAATTGCTTTATAGTATTCATGACGGTGAAGCGCTATTTTGGAAGCATAAAAAGGCAGCAACTGCTTACCAAATCGAGTTTTTTTTTTTTGCTGGGGAAAATCATTCTTGGTAAAAGTATTTTTTAGTATTAACAAGTTTTTTGTCATAGTTAAAATTTTCAATAAGCAACTATGTAATTTTTGGGTGTAGCAATACTCATAAATCCCTTTTTCTCATTCACAATAGAAATACATTTAAGAAATGGTAGCCAATTATTTGGTAACATATCAACTAATATAATTATTTCACAGAAATTATGCACAAACTAGTAACGCTTTGCCAAGTTTTTTTACTTTTTCTACTTTTATTTGCATTAATTACTGACATGTTTTCATTAAATTTCAAAGTTTATTTTCTGAGTGCTTGTAATGTGGAAACAAAAATCAGCTCTGATACTTAAGCAATATATGATAGTACAAGCCGGCTAAAGCCGGGCTTGCCCGGAGTGCACCTGCACGAATAGCAAAAGAATGATTGAATATGTTTGTCGACACAAATGTTATCATATTATGATTCTAATTATCATATACATGACTCTGGATTATCATGTTATGATTACTCTTTTTCTGCGTGTAGTTCTATATAAAAATTTTATTCATTATAAGTTTTGAGAACATTTAAGGAGTTATTTTATATAATGACCAACATGTGGAATATTTTACAGAATTCATGTGATGTTGATTTAGGTCTTCCAGATTCATTCCTGTAAACTTTCGCTGAAGGAGTTTGAAGCTTCATAACAATGTAGTTTGTGTTTGGATTTTATTTACCTATAATTAATAATTTTTTTAATTAGTTTTTGTTTATATAAAAACATTTATATTGATGATTAGTAACCTTTGATAATTAATGAAATTGTGTTAAATCTGCATTCTATCGATGCCCAATACAGATGTGTAGATCGGCTTGAGTCATTGGACATGCCTTCTTATAATGAGGTAGTAGTATTCCATTTGCAAAATACCTCTTCATACGTACACACTATGGTCCGAACCAAAGCGGATTAATTTGTATTTTTATTATAGTGTGGAGACGACATTGTTTTGCCTTCAAGTTTAAAATGTAATTGATTTTGGATAAGAATTTAATCTTTTAAGGAAAATAAAGCACAATGTGTTGGTATCCAAACATTTAGGCAGGTATGGCCTGGCATTATCACCATTTACAATTTGGGGATTACGAATGAAAATATTTTTGTCTTAACTACCACATCAAAATGGGAGCTATGTCTTACATAGTTATGTTAATTATTCCTATTAAGATCGTTTTTCAAAAGAACATTGTGTGAATATTACAGTATTTTCGCGTAGACGGACTGCGGCCAAGTTTAGGATTTTTCTATTCTGTTTTAATAAAACCATGATAAGACATCGCTCAAAAGGGTTAAATGGCCATTAATCACAAAGTTCAAACCACTGGAGCTAGGAACTTGGAATAAGGCAAACAATTTTAATGTTTAATTATTAAAAGACTAAATCTTAATATATTCCGATATTAAAAGCTACCGTTAACGTCGTCTAGGATTTTTAAGTTATAGAAGATTTTTGGATATTCAGAAGTTATGGGTATAAAAAAGAGTAAAGGTGGTAAAGGGTATTCTTTAAACTCTTAAAGAAATTTACCTATTCACTTAAAACTTACAGGTTTCAACTGCGGCAAAATTATTTACTCTTTTAAACAAATGAACACAAAAGCATGAAAAAAATATTAGGTCCTAGACAATCAATGAACGAACATAAATGCACGAAATTTGGAACATGTAAACAAAATTTGGTCCTAGACGATTTTTATCTCCCGATCCTAAATTTTTTAAAATTTTTCAATTTTACGGGGACATCCTCATTATGAGCCTTCAATATCTCGAGATTTTTTGCGTAAATCGATAATAGAAACTTTTTCACAAAAAACTGATATAATAAATATAAAAAATCTATTAAATGTGTTTTAAATAGAGTTGACTATTTTTAAACCCATTTTTTATTTAAACACTGACTTAAGCCTAGATTTTAGTTACCCGTATTTAACAAAATACTAAAATATCCCAGTGGTTTAACCATATTTGAGTGTTATTTTTCAAAACAATTTTTTTGAACTTATTTGTTAAATTTTTAAAATTTATTGTTAAAATATGATATTACCTAGGTCAAGACGGCGCTATTTTCTCCTTATCTGATTTTAGAATATGACCCACAGCTTAAAACTGAAAAGGACTAAAGGAAAATCGATGAAAATTTGTATTACTCCTAGCTTCACCATACGCCCGTTATAATGACATCCCTATCCAAAATTGGACCTTGGTTAAGACCAGGAGCTTCGGAATTTTTTCGAAAAATATTCTATTTTATAAAACGGACTTCGTTGTGAAAGGCGTGGTAGAGAAGAATGAGTGTATTTTCTAAAAATCATAACTACATTGCAAATTTTCCATTTTTTCTGAAACAGACTGCGCAGTGTCTGGTATTGAACCTTCGTCAGTGACCCTGTTTTTTGCATTTTTTTTTTAAATAATGTAATATTTGTTATGTTTTTTATTTGTTCGATTGCGTCTATATGAAATTTTCTGTGCAATCACTGACCGTGGTATAGATAAACTGATTTCTAATGCCACATGCACTCGCACTACACGTTAGACAGAGCGCTTTAGCCCTCTGAGCTATCGTCAGGTCGAGTTTTGTTGTGATTAAAACTAGTTTTATTCAATACACGGTGTTTTTGTTCTTGCATACATAATCTCAGAAGTACAACTCCAACAACACAACAGTTCTATTTCTAGAAACTTACCTCACTCTAATGTCCACTGTTTTCCCATATGTTGTAAGTGATGCCATATCTATGATATATTCGATAGATGGCGCTTACGTAGTTAGGGAAGAATTGCCAGAGAGCAAAGTTTGATTTTTTGTTTGATTTTGAACTTTAACGTCTTTTTCAGACAATCGCAATTACTACTATAATTAATGCAATTTCATTTAGTTTAATTGTGAAAGTTTCTTCGTAGTATCCACAAATGTTCTTAATATATATGGACCAGGGCTGGTAAAGCTTCCGCGACCCTTTTGAACAAAGAGCCAAAAATTAAAATGTAATGACGCAAATGAAAGACCAAATTTTATTATTATATTTCACATCAATGTAGCATTGTTTTTGTCTTGAATAAAAATTGTGTGTAAATATGCGTCTAAACCAGTTAACCGGTTAAATTTGAAGAATGTGAATAAAATATTTTGTAAGAGTAGAAATAAAACTGTAGATGTATCTATTTTGTACATTAATTAAGAATTATAAAAATTAACAAAATGCATTTTGTTAAATGTAATAAACTTTTATGTTGAGCGAGATAGATATATTATTTCGAGAGTGTTGGGTTTTGAACTCAAAAACCTTAGTGAAGTTTTATGTGGTTTTAAATTTGAATAAAATTGTCATTAACCTGTTTTTCGAAAAGTATAATTTTTGTGTTTTTTTTCAAGTTTGATTAAAATTGCTTTACAAAAACAAAAAAGGTTTGAGAAAAATGCCAATAAAAATTAAAAAATACATACAATGTGAATGCAGTTTTGGAGTTCAAAAGACTATTATTTTGGAACTTCTTGGAATATTGAAATTTAAATATAATATTTTTGTGCAAAAAATTCTATCAATTTATGCAAAAAATTTTTCGATGTCTTGAAGGCAAACATTTTATTATTTTAAGGGGTTGTTTTTAACATTATATCCTATTCATCTCCGAATTCCTAATTATATAACTACATATAAAATTGAATGTTTCGACGATCAAGTAATCGAGTTTCCCCGTTCTTATAAAATTTTTCAAAAACCAAATTTTTACTGATCTGTCCATTTTGGAAACAACTTACGTTTTCAGTTTCAGATTTAGCTTAACATTTTAATTAAGATGAGCACTTCTAAAACATTTTAAATCCAGTGGAAAGTTCATTTCCAGTCTATTAGCCCACATCGCAGAAAACCAATATTTCAACTTTTTAGCCAATGGTCGTAAAATGGGACTCTTTACTCGTTTCTACGTTTTCCATGAAAGATCCCCTTTTAGTGAAGGTCTACATTTGGTCGATGTTTAATTAGTAAATACGAAATAACCCATCGTGCCATGATCATGAAAATTAATATAACATGAAACTTGTTAGTGTACGGCAAAAGTCATGGTACGCCCACCCAATATAAAAAATCTTAAGTAATTTCTCAAAAAAATAAGTCACAAAAGATATGACACTTATTTTTATTTAATGTATCCACTTACATACTACAACAAATCAAAATAATATTTCACTTGTATATCTTAACATCATTTAAAAAAATAAAGATCATGTAAACTTCATATTTTTGCACAGCATAAGTCATGGTACCCTAGTAAGAAAAAACAAAATTATTGAAATATTTGGAAAGTTTTGAATTTAATTGCTTTACCTAATATTTTGTAAGATATCCCTTAAGTCGCAGAACTTTATTCAATCGGGTCGGCATTGAGTCTACAAGTTTTTTTGTGTAGTCTTCAGATATTTGACCCCACTCAGACAAATGCATGTCCTTGAGCTGGGCTTTATTGGAAATAGTGTGATTTCGAATGCGTTTTTCTAAATGATCCCACAACTGTTCAATATGGTTCAAATCGAGACTTTGAGGAGGGGTTTTGAGCATATGTGGTGTATTGTAAGCGGTCCACATCTTTACGTCAGCAGCGGTGTGTTTAGGATCATTGTCCTGTTGAAAGTAATAATTATTACGAATATTCAGCACTCTGGTTCAGATTTCCTCTCAGAATGTTCATGTAAACTGTTTTGTTCATCGTCTTCTCAATGAACGCCAAATTGCCAACACCGCCTGCTGACATGCAGCCCCATACTATTACTCCACCCCATCCATGTTTTACAGTTTTTCGGGTATTCTTAGGATTTAGCTCTTCGCCCTTTTCCGCCATATAAAGCTCGTCCGTCCGATCCAAAATATTGTATTTTGATTCGTCCGAGAAAATTACTTTTTCCCAAAACTCATTTGTTTTATTTTTATATTCTGTGGCTAAGTCCATACGCTTTTTTCTGTTTGTTTCGCTAACGTGAGGCTTCTAGCGTGCAGTGCGAGCATTGAATCCGGCCCTATTAATGCACCTACGTACTGTGTCTGAAGAAACATCTTTACCTAGTGATTCCTTCAACTCTGTAGCTATTTTAGGTGCACTTGTAAATGGATCTTTTTTGATAATGTCTACAATTTTACGTTCATCTCTATTACTGAGCTTCGGTGGGCGGCCTGTTAGAGGTTTATTTGCAATATTTTTTTCTTTTTTGAACCGATTAATAACTTTTTGCACTCTTGATTTGCTTCTATTTATAATTTTAGCAATTTCTGAGTCTGATGGGTTGACAACAGTTTTACAAAAAGATTTTATTTGTTAAATCAAATATAATACCATTTTTTACCAGGGGTACCATGATTTATGCGGTACTCAAATATGGAGTTCTTAGTGGTCTTCATTTTTTATGTATTTTATTGAGTTAAATAAAGAAAATATTTTTTTGATTTGTTGTAGTATACAAGAGAACAAACAAAATGAAAATAAATATCATCTATATTTTTATGTAATTTTTGAGAAATTTTGGGAAACCTTTTATTATGTAGCGGGTACTTTTGCTGCTCACGTAAGTATTCTTCAAATTTTTACAAACTTTCAGTTTTTTTGATTTTTTGAAAATTTGTTATATCAGTGTTGGATTTTTTAAATAAAATGACCTTTTGTGGAATACGTCCTTTTTTAAAAAAGTATTTTGTGGAAAAAGTACTTTGATTTATAACTTTTTTAAAAACTAATTTTTAGAATAGTATGTAGTTTTTTTTTGGAAAAAGCATTTTTTGTTGGAAAAATGTGTTTTTTTATGGAAAATTAGCGCTTTGGAAAAAGGTATTTTTGTTTTTAAATAATACTTTTTTTTTTTAAAAGGTACTGTTTTTTTTAAATAATACTTTTTTTTTGAAGAAGGTACTTTTTCGGAAGAAGACGTATCTTTTTTTGTGAAAAGGTATTTTTTTTTTGGTAAAAGTATTTTTTTTTTTTGAAAAAAGTACTATTTTTTGAAAGCTTTTTTTATGGTGAAAGCACTTTTTCCGGGAAAAGTGCGTTTTTTGGTAAAAGCAATTGTTTTTAAAAAAGTATTTTTTTTTTTTTTAAAAAGTATTTTTTTTTGAAAAAGTACTTTTTTAAAAATGTATTTTTTTTTTTGGAAAAAGATATTTTTTTGGAATAAGATGCGTTTTTTCGGAATACTTTTTGGCCATCTCTGTTAGAATATCAAAAAATTCCGTCTTATTCGAATTCTCCTTTCCAGGAGGAAACTGTGTACTAGGACGAGGTGCTAGGCTGGGCGATGTTGAGTCAGTCAGTATCTCACACTACTCGTTTATATATAGAGATAGACAGATGAAAAATACCGTTACTTTTTTTAAAAAAAAAGTTCCATATTGGGAAAAAACTGTTTTTTAAACCCGTTATTTTTTTTTTGAACAGTTCAGTTACTTTAAAATAAAAACGCATTATATTTTTTTAAAAACCGCTATTTTTTTCAAACAACAGTTACTTTTTTAAACCCGTTATTTTTTTGGAAAAGTGTTATTGCTTATAAAATAAAGACCGTTACTTTTCGAAAAAACCGTTACTTTTATTTTTAAAAAAGTAAAGGTTGCTTTTTTTAAAAATGCCGTTACTTTTTTGCAAAAACGGAAGACTTTTCCACTTTTTAGCCCTCTGGCTTTAGCCAGAGTAAACACTAAATTTTTTTTATATAAATAGAACATTTTTGGTCTTCAAAGTTTAGTAACGTCATCATGCTTAATAGGAAAAGACCCTAACCACGTGCTTGATTACTAAGAAGACAAGAATGGAGCAAAATTGATGATTAATAGGTTTTTTTGTTAAAGTTCTGCCTATTATGGAGGCTCTAGCTTTTCTAAAACTTCTGGTTCTGGTGAGATCTTTAGCCAGATCGAAATACTAGTATCAACCTAGCTTATATGTTTGATTTGCTTTATTTTTGTAAATATACGGAGGTTGAAAGCTCGTTATATTTTTGCTTGGTAATAAAAAACAAAACTTTGCAATTATTATTTATATTTTTTAAATTTATCTATTTTTATTTTCGTTCGACTTGTTCGTTAAAGCGTTACTTCAGTATGAAAAGTTTGACATTCGTTGAACCAGGAATTTTTTTCATTTTTTTTGTTAAATTTTAAATACAAAAAAAAATGTTTGAAAAATGGAAGTTTTTTGAAAATGTACTTTTTTTGGAAACAGTACTGTTTTGAAATTGGTACTTTTTTAGAAAAATTAAATTTTTTTTGGTACTTTTTTGGAAGACACTTTTTGTTCTTTTTTTTTTGTGGAAGATACTTTAGGGGGGAAATGTTATTTTTTAAAAAAATTTATTTCTTTTCTTTTTTGTTTGCAAATGGTGCGTTTTTTTTTTTTTGGAAAAGGTGTTTTTTTCGAAAGAAGTACTTTTTGAAATTGGTACTTTTTTTAAATTTAAATTTTGTTGGGAAAGGTACTTTTTCGGTATTTTTCTTAGATAAGGTACTTCTTCGGTTTTACTTTTTTTTGAAGATACAGAAAGTAAATTTTAAAATTGCTACATTTTTAGAAAAATTTAATTGTTTTGGTAAATTTTGTTTGGAAAATGGAAATTCTTTTGGAAAAGTTCGTTTTTTTTTGGAAAGCTTACATATTTGAAATTGGTATTTTTTTTTAGAAAAAATTATTTTTTATGTACTTTTTTAGAAAAAAGTACTTTTTTGGAAAAAATACTTTTTTTGAAAAATATTTTTTGGGAAAAGTACCTTTTTGACATAAGTACTTTTTTTAGAAAAATTTTTTTGTTTTATATTTTTTCCATTTTTTATACCTCTTTTTTTTGGAAAAAGAAACTTTTTTGGTACATTTTTTGGAAAAGCTAATGTTTTGAAATTGGTACTTTTGTAGAAAAATACTATTTTTTTCGTAAGAAGGTAAATTTTTTGGTAGTTTTTTTTTTTTGGAAAGGGAAATTTTTCGCTACTTTTTTTGAAAAAGGTACTTTTTTTGGAAAAAACTACGTTGTTTTGGAAAGGGGTATTTATTTTGGGAAAAAGTACTATTTGGAAATTGGTACTTTTTTAGATAAAGAAAAATTTTTTTGGTACTTTTTTACAATAGTTTTTGGTAATTATTTCTGAAAAGGTACATTTTTTGGTACTTTTGGGAAAATGGACATTTTTAGAACATTTAATTTTTTTGGTACTTTTTTGCCAATAGTTGTGGTACTTTTTTTGGTAAAAGGAAAATTTGTTGATATTTTTTTTTTGAATATGAACTTTTTCGGTACTTGTTCTGTAGGAAAATGTACTTTTTCCGGAAAAGGGTACACTTTTTGGTACTTTTTTTGGAAAAGCGACCTTTTTCGGTAATTATTTTTTTTTTTTTTTTGAAAATTGCGGTACTTTTGTTTTGGAAAAGGACATTTTTGAAATTGGTACTTTGCTGGAAAATTTAATTTTTTTGTTACTTTTTTGCCAATAGTTTTGGTAGCTGTTTTTTGCTAAAAATTAAAATTTTTGGCACTTTTTTTGAAAATGAGCGTTTTCGGTACTTCTTCTCTTGGAATTTTTTATAATGCTTTTTGGTACTTTTTTTTGAAGAAGATAGTTATTTTGTTACTTCGTTTTCGGTACATTTTTTTTTGGAAAAAAGGTACTTTTTTTTGGAAAAATGGACATTATTTGCCAAAATAGAAATAGTTTTTCCACTTTTTGCTCTTGTCCGTTGGAATATCAAAAAATCTTTTCTTAGTGGAGGTCTAAGTCGGATTAGGAACATATGTACCAAATTTCAAGTTCTTAGGTCCAGAGGTCTTGGCTGGGCGATTTTGAATCACTCGTCAAGCCACTTATAGATAAAAAGGGCTTAGGACGTGCCTTCTCGTCAGCTCTCAGATTTAATAAAATTAGGGTATATAATAAAATCAACGGCCCAAGACGATATTTGAAGCTAATAATTTTTTTCAATAGTGTTCGATTTTCTTTTAAATAGTTTTAATATTTTTAGTGCTCCATTGGATAGACTTTGAAACCCAAATTGCATATTTTTTCTTGTGACATTCTATTAAAAATAAGAAGGAAAAATTAAGTAATTTTTAACCTCAATTTTAAACCAATTTTTTCTATACCGTCTATCATATACCAACCTTCCCTATTTGCTCATAATCCGTTCCCCATTTGAAAATTCCAAGGAATTTTTAATGTTTTATATGCATATATTTATTTTTATCTGAAACATTATTTTATTAAGGTAACATCATCTACATTTGGTAAATTTTTCGTGAAAAAATTCGTAACTGTCAAAATCTTCGCTTTAAAACAAAGTTCTTAAAAGCTAAACAGTCAAAAAAAACTTAACAACTAACTTTAAACAGGATTAATATATAAGTAAATAATATAGATACTTTGATATTTGGGTTACCATTTTTACGGGGTTACATTAAGCGAACTTTTTTGCACAATTTTTCGCATCTAAAATTGCTTTTTGATTTATGTCATAATTAAAAATAATTTAAAAGGACAGCAGAAATTTATTTGAATATTGGCAGCAAGTACTTTACGATTTTGTTTTCAAAAATGACTAAAAAAGGTTTTTTCCACGGCATGATCCGAAAACTTGGTAAACTTTCCTAGATGTTTAAGAATAAGATGTTTAAGAATACGATGCGATTAGGGTATCCATGGCTAGGAAGAGCATTCCTCCAATCATAAATAATTGGACATTGGAGATGCTCCGCTCTAGGATAATCACGTTCGGAATAGGGACTACTTGTAGGACCGTGAATGCGACCAGAGGGTGTCCTCAGGGTGGCGTTTTGTCGCCTTTACTATGGACACTGGTCATTGATGAATTACTCGAGGGTCTGAACGACTTGGGTTTCAGGACCTATGGATACGCCGATGATCTTGTCATTTCCGTTGTGGGCTGGGATGACAGGACCATCTCCGAGCGTATGCAACAGGCTCTGAACTTTACTATTTCGTGGTGCCGGGAAAAGGGGTTGTCTGTCAATCCGTCGAAGACAATCTTGGTACTATTCACGAGACGGAGAAAACTTAACCTTTTTATGCCGGTCGTTGAGGGCATAACGGTTGGCTTCTCTAGCAGTGTTAAGTATCTTGGAGTGACTCTTGATAGCTCCCTTACCTGGAACGAACATCTTGACCACGTCTCCAAGAAGGCCACCAGGGCATATTATGCCTGCCAGAGGCTTTTCGGGAGAACATGGGGCCTAAGGCCACAAATGGTCTACTGGTCGTTCAATACTATTGTTAAACCGATGATCACCTATGCTGCCCTTGCATGGTGGCCAAAAGTTGAACAGAGTAAGGCAAGGGATGCTCTTAAGATAATCTACCGTCTTGTGTGTGTTGGCACTACAGGGGCCGGCGGAACTTGCCCGACGGATGCCTTGGGGTTATTCTGGGGATCCCGTCATTACATATTTCTGTAATGGAGGTTGCCAGTATGGGTTCCTCTAGACTAAATGAATTCGGGGGCATGAGGGGGGCGACCTAAGGGGTCACATGAGGATCGCGCGAATCCTAATAGATGACCCGATTTCTAAGGTTGCGGACAAAGTGTCACCGGAGTGGATCTTTGATAGATATTTTGATGTGTTATTGTTTGACAGAGACATCAATCCTGGGAACCGGAAGATGGTTCTCAGGTGTGGTTCACTGAATGGTCGAATGGGAACACGGGTGCGGGCGTCTTTGGACCAGGCTTCCAGCGTGCCTTATCTATGGGAAAATATCCGTCCATTTTTCAGGCGGAGATTTGGGCCATCTGTGCCTGTGCAGGGGAATGCCTGCGAAGGGGAACTCACAGATCTCGCATCTACATTCTTTCTGACAGTCAGGCTGCACTGAGGGCCTTAATGGATTATAAGGTGTCGTCCGGGTTGGTCATGGAATGCATTCAGACTCTCAATAGGCTCGGTAGAGGCAACTCTCTAACCTTGGGGTGGATTCCTGGTCATAATGGCAACGAGAGGGCAGATTGTCTTGCCAACCACGGGGCCCGAAAGCCCTTTATTGGTCCTGAACCATTCTGTGGAATACCTGCGGGGTATGTTAGGGAAATGCTCAGGGCATGGAGAGAGTCTGAATTCTCTGGTTACTGGGACAACTCTCCTGGTCAGCGCCAGGCTAAAAGATTGATCTCTTTTTCCAGTAGGGGGTCGAGGCGACTCTTGTCGCTTGAAAGGGGGGGGGGGGGTTTGAGGACCCTGGCGTCGTACTTAACTGGACACTGTAATCTCAGATACCATCTGCACAAGAAGGGTCAATCGGACACGGATTTGTGTAGGTTTTGGGAGATGGTGTCTGAGACCTCGGAACATCTTCTCTGCGAATGTCCCAGGCTTTGTGATAGGAGACTTAGGTTTCTAGGTGATCGCTTCATTTCGCCTTCCGACATCGCGAACATTTTGCCTAATAGGATAATTGGCTTTATAGGTAGCTTGAATCTGTAGGTAACCTTAGGCAGCACAAAAGACCTACATTGGTCGCGGTGCTTAGTGCCTTCTGATAGAATCTAATCTAGATGTTTAAGAACTGTGACGTGAAAAATATAAGGAAATCGGAAATCAAGGCACTAACTTTATGTCTATATAAATCACTTGTCAGAATTCGAACTTCATCAAACTTTAAGTGACGCGTGTGATTTCGTAAGACAACCATAAATTTATTAATTTTTTAAAATTTGTTTGGATTTTTCCAAAATTTATTATTTAAACAACGTTTCTTTGAACAGTATTAAGTAATGACGTTTTGTCTATGGTAAATAGTTTATTTTTATATAAATAAACAAAAGTGTATTTTTAATAATAGTTAATATACAGTCAAATCCCGGTATAACAAATAATCGATATAACAAATATTTCGTAAAATTTAAACTCGATAATTATAACGAAAAGTTGGTAAAAACAAATTGTTCACATTAAAAAATAGAAAAGCTACTAATCAGAAATTTTTGTTGTTTTTGGAGAACCGTTATAATTTAGTCGTGTACCCAACTACTGCAGTTTTATTTTTCATTGTCAATAAACTCAGCATTTTGTGAAAAAATGTTAATTGTGCAGTCGATTTAGTTCAAAAAGTTGCTGCTAGATAGAGAATATTTCGATATAACGTATGGGCCTGACAATATAACTATCATTCGTTATGCCGGGCTTTGACTCCAATTATTTAGTTACTATTTCGCTATTGTTTTATTTTTTTTAAATATTTGTCTTAATTGGAGAATAAAAAGAAGATGATATCGGATCATTTTATATAAAAAGCCAATAAATTTTGAAGAATATTATCATTTATCCATTGAATTTTAAAAATTACAGTTTTTAAAAAAGCAAAAAAAAACATGAAATTATTAACATTGAGCGTCTTGTTAAGCTTAATTGCTTTGGCAGTTTCACAGGCAGCAACTGATGATTATGGTAATGTTGATGATTATTATTATTCTGATGATTATGCTAATCTACCCGCTGCTGGAAATCAAGCTTGTGGGCCATTTGGAGGTGGTCCATTTGGTGGTGGTCCATTTGGAGGTGGTCCATTTGGAGGTGGTCCATTTGGAGGTGGTCCATTTGGAGGTGGTCCATTTGGAGGTGGTCCATTTGGAGGTGGTCCATTTGGAGGTGGTGCAGGTGGTCCATTTGGAGGTGATCCACGTGGAGGTGGTACACGCAGAGTTGGTACCCGCGGAGCTGGTTCACGTAAAGGTGGCCCACGTGTAGCTGGTTCACGTAAAGGTGGCGCACGTGTAGCTGGTGCACGTAAAGGTGGCCGACGTGTAGCTGGTTCACGTAAAGCTGGCCCACGTGTAGCTGGTTCACGTGTAGCTGGTTCACGTAGAGCCGGTCCAAGAGGAGGCAGATCTTCTGCTGGTAATCGTCGTGTAAATAAAGCTGCCTAAAATCGATTAATGGATGATAAGTAACTCAAATAAACCCACACAAAAAATAATATTTTGATACAAAAATTCCGATTAATTAAAAAAATATGTGTCTTATTTAATTTTTGCTAAGGTATATGGCATTACTTCAAAAATGTTCGACACCTGTTGATGTGTCGATTTGACGAAAATCTTTCGGATTTTATTTACATGTTTTTGCATTCAACTATTTTGCGTTCAGCTAACTATTTTGCCATCAGACATTTATATTGTATTTCATATTAAAATATCGCTATCTACACACACTCAAAAAAAAGTTTGTAAAGTCAACAAAAAATTTTGATGAGTCAGCAAATTTTTAGTCAGGAGGGTGCTAGCAAAAAAATTGCTAATGTCAGCAAAATCTTTTGCTGAAAATCAGCGAGCTGATTTTTAGCAACAAAATTTGTAGATTCAGCAAAAGTTTTGCTAACACTTAGTAGATTAGAAATAAAAAAGCGTTGGTAAAAATTAATAATTTTTTTGCTGAATTTTAGTAGACTGAAAAAAACGCAAAAAAATTATAATTTAGTTAATATATTTGCTGAAAATCATAAAACATATTTTTATGATTCTTTTAAAAATAATTTACTATAATAACGAAATATAACAATTTTCATTTTCCCACATTGACGACATGAATTAATTTAATATCTGAAAATATATAGAAATAAATATATATAACATAACAAAAATTTTCTTTCAACTACTTACATCAATGGTAGTCTAAATGATGCTTTCTTTTAAAGGACGCAACTGCCGTAGATAATTATAGAAACGAAACGAAAAAATAAACAAAAACAAACGAAACGAAAAAAACAACCCTTTCTTTGCAATAATAAAAAGGAACCATACTAAGATGTGTGTCTTTGTCTTTCGCTTTACTCTGTCTACATGTCTGTATATGTTTGTTTGCAATTTGACCACACTAGATTATTAATCTATTAACATTTATTATAGAAATACATATTAAATTTAAATATTTTCTTTTGTCTTTTATTTTATTAATAGACAATTATTTTCACAAGCCGGTGACAAGGCAAACTTTAAGTTGTTTTAATCCTCAATTCTGTTTTACAAAAGTCTTCCATTGTTGATTTTTTTATGTCTTATTAGAGTTGTACTTTTTAGTATCATTTTCCTCTTCTCTACTACATCTTGACATGCCGCGACATCTGCTTCATTCTGCGTATATCTTTCAATCTGTTTGTCGTCCACACTGTTAATGTGCTTATCAGCACAATTTTTTTAGCAAAATTAATTAGTAAAACATTAGTATATTAGTAAAGCATTAGTATAAAACAGTTAAGTGCTGAATAAGTATAACAAAAATTTTAGCTGAAAACACGATTTTAGCAAAAAAATTTGCTAAAAAATAGTATACCTGATTTACAAGACCTTTTACTAACTTTTGTACTAACTTATTTTTTTTTAATGTGTAGTTATTGATTAAATTTTAAAAAATGTAAAATCTTTTAGAGCATCTTTTCTATTTTTTGTGCATGAAAGTCATTGCCCTGTTCATGTATAACCAAAAAACATTTCGAACTAACTTTCTGTTATCCAATTTTGGACCACTCATAGATACGCTGGGAATATGTGAAAACTTTGTGATAAATTGTTCCCCTTTTTGAAGTCAAGCTTCATATAAAAAATTTTGCTGGTATACTCTGGGAACTTCTGCTGGAAATATTTGTAGTTGTAATACAGAATCTTTATTTTTAAGTAAAAGAAATTTAATTTTTGACTACATTTGCAGTTCATTTAAAAAAGCAAACCACTGTAAATTACTGAGTTATGATTTTACAGTCATTTAATGCAGTCGTTTTTTTTTTTTATTTAAATAAATAAAGCAAATAAATGTTTGTTTATTTTTTACTACACATGTGGTTAATTTTTACTACAATTCTGGTTCATATTTTAAACAGTAAAAAGCAAATGACAATGTTAGTTGAATTTACTGAAATATAAGTCGTAATTTTTTCAAGTAAAATTTCATTTGTTTTTAACTACATTTTCAGTGTTCTTTTCCAATAATAGTATTATTCCAAGTGTACATATTTGCCGTGAAAATGTGTACTCGAAATTGAAAGGCCTCAAATAGTAATTTGAATTCTGAAAGTAAGCAATTTTTATGTTGTACAAAAAAGACAAAATCACTAAAAGCAAAAATACTCACTTTTTCACTTCAGAGGTATAGAACTTTGAAATGGAATAAAACAAAGATGAACTTTATAAATTTACTTTATTCGAATGATTATCTTCTGGCATTATAATTAAAATGTGACTTCTGGAATATGACCGCACGGCTAGCTCGGGCGTAGTCTAATCTGGAGGTCCAATTTTCGATGACTTTTCCCAACATTTGTGGCTGTATATTGGCAATAACGCGGCGAATGTTGTCCTCCAAGTGGTCAATCTTTTCGGGCTTATCGGCGTAGACTAGCGATTTCCCATAAACCCACAGAAAATAGTCCAGCGGCATTAAAAGTGAAACTATGCGGTTAACAAACGGTTCCTTCAATAAATCAATCGTGGCACGAGCTGTGTGACATGTTGCGCCGTCTTGTTGAAACCACAGCTATTGCACATCACGCAAACCAAGATCATGGGAAATTTGAAACCGCGTATAGGTACTTATATTGTATACGTTGTCTTAAGTTTAATTACGAAAAACACTGAAAAACTAAAAAAAATACCTTTTTTTTTTTAAATGGTCCCGCTCACGGGTTCTCAATGCTAGACACGAAATATTTAGGAAACCATCATAAAACAAACCAAAGTACAATTTGAGGGGTGGACACAAGAAACTTGTTTTCGTAAGTCGGTCTATTCTTTATATTAGTAATCCAATAGATGGATTTTCAAAATACCATTCATTAAATACCCAATTTATATATAAATTTTTCGAAAAAAAATTTTAATTAAAAATTTTTAACACTCAAACCTTAGTATTCGCCTATACATTTTTAGAAAGCATTTTGTTCACTGAACTTGTTTTGCCTACTGAAATTAAATATTACCAGGTTAATACAATACGAATTTAAAAATCGTTTTCATTTACAATTGTTCAGGACAACAAAAGGAAGTATCACCGAAATTGGATTTTGACGAAACTGAAGATAAAAATAGTACGACGGTTCCAATAATACCAGGAGTAAAACAAGGTAGAACTGATGAGAATAACGATCGGGAAAAGGAGCATGACGGAAGCAAAGGCGGCAAATCGGGACCTAAAATTCATGGAGTACGAGTAACAGTGGATACGGGCGATACGCATACATCAAAAGGTGAGAAATGAAAGTAAAGAATATATATTTGGTGCTTAAAAAGTTTGTTTCTAATATAGAATCGAAGGAAAGTGTAGAAATTACAGATTTGGGTAAAAATAAGAAAAGAGTTGGTATACATACTGATATTACATTCGAAATCACAGCTGATGGAGATGATCATAATAATAAAACTAGTCGAGAAAATGATGAAGACAAAGGTGGAATAATATTATTTTCTTTAAATAAATTAAATTAACAACTTTATTTTCAGAAGATGCTAGTGTACCTATTTACAAAGGACGAGATAGGTCTAAACATAATAGTCGTAAACCTTATGATCCAAAATCGCAATGGAACCCGAACTTTTCTGCAGAACGCAGAAGTGGTGGAGATTATTCGGGTAAAGGTGGACGTTATCCAGATTATCAAGAATACTATCCTAGTAATGTGCCAGTATATATAGGCTCTACCGATACACGCGGGGGAGGGAGTAATATTTATCGTCAATCTGATGGATGGAATAGTTATGTACCTGGTTCCAGTTATTGGACTACCGAACGTTCTACATATACAGATGCTTATAACAAGCCCAATGATGTGTCCGGTTATAGAAATGCGGAATGGAAACCATGTTATTGTTTGAGAACTGGCAATGATTATAGAAGACGTCGTGATAATAATCCCCATTATCATGTTAATGTTGTTAAACCTACAAGTGCAGTAATCGAAATTATTGATGGCAAATTGGAAAGACCATTTTCGAAAAAATAATTAGTTTAATTCATCGCTAATGTATGTAAATATATTTTCATATTTTATAAGTGTATAAAATTGAAGATGAACACGTGTCGGATAGTACATCTAACCCTGGAATTACATTATAAGAATGCTTTAAAAAAATAAATAAAAATTCACTTTTACCGTTAGAATTCTTACCAACTTTAAATTGTATATAAAGGGTGTTTTTTATACAGGTAAAAAACTTTAACTTTGGCAACACTTTTTTAACTGGCGGCCATTTTGTCAGCTGTCAAGTGATTTATGTTTAGTTTGGCATTTCAACATGAATAGACTGGCGCCTGAACAACGCTTCCATACTGTGCGAATTTATTTTGAAAATAATGGTTCTGTTCGAATTACATATCGCACACTTACATTTTACAGTCAACATAATCGTCCATCAGATCAATTAATTCGATTAACTATGGAAAGAAAACGTTTGGTAACCGCATAGTTTCACTATTCGGACCCATGAATTGGCCTTGAAGATCGTGCGATTTAACGCCGCTGGACTATTTTCTGTGGGGATATGTGAAGTTGCTAGTCTACGCCGATAAGCCTGAAACGAATCACCACTTGAAGGACAACATTCGACGTGTTATTGTCACAAATGTTGGAAAAAGTCATCGAAAATTAGACCTCCAGATTAGACTATGTCTGAGCCAGCCGTGGAGGTCATATGCCAGAAGTCATATTTAAATTATAATGCCAGAAGATTATCTTTCGAATAAAGTAAATTTCATGTCATCTTAAAAAATTCATCATTTTTTTATTCCATTTCAAAGTTTTATATCTCTATAAAAAACACCCTTTACTATATTGAGGAATCGGAAGCTATTGATGTTTTGGGAATGAGAAGTAGTTGTAATCTCCTTTCAAGTAAGTATATTTGTAAAGCTTTTTCTGCTATTTTCACAGGTTAATTTATGAATTCTTGTCATTGTCTTGCATGAAAACCTTGTTTCCATTGGGGTGGTTTCTTAGAAATGATACCAAACTGCATTGCCATACTACACTATAATCAGAACTTTTTATTCTTGATGATATTAACTGAATTTCCCGCCATAAAACACAACATTATGTCAGACAGGAGATCCTTTTTCAGTGAAAACAGTGGAGCGAAAAAAACTCAAAGTGAAATTGAATTTTTATTTCATACATTATTTTCATTATTTACACTATTTACTTTACATACTTGACATTGTTTACATTATTAACATTACATTCTTTACATAATTCACATAGTTCACATACTTGCAATTTTAAAAACTTTAATTTGTTTTCATTACACATTAAAAACCTGGCTACGAGCGATGATATTCCTAAGCGTCGAGGAATGTTTAGTTTGATGTCCTGTAGGACGTATTGTTTGATGAATTCTGTGACTCCTAATATTTAAACTCCTTGGCATTTCCGACACCAAATTGCAACGTGAGAAGTATTGTTTTATCTCACCAATAGTGGGTATTTCCGTCTGGTTCATAGCAATTCCATTTTTTGTCGTATGAAAATACCACCTTGAGTGAAAGGATTAAATTATGGTAAACAGGATATCGTAATTTTGTCATACTGTGATCGAGTTTGAGATCATGCTTAAAGCTGCGAATTCCATACCTTTGATTTTGTGCCTTTCTAAAAGTTTTACTTCGTACAATATTATTATGAACTTAGAACTCTCCAATCTGCTGATTTGCTAACAGAGGGGGAAACTATGTCACTGAGCTCTCTGCAGCTTATGGTAGAATTACTTACTTCTGCGATTCGACAACTTTCATTTTCTTCCAATTCTCTACTTTGCTCCATAATTTTGTTTATCATGCAAAAAATTGTCAACTATCCTTCGACGTCTGTAAAATTTTGCAAATTAATAGTTTTTGGGTTGTAAAAGCTAAAATAGATTCTCCTTTCAAATCACAAAGTGCGTTTCCTTTTGGCATTTTACTACTAAATACTGATAATAAAAAAAGTCGCTAAAAATGGTGGATTCTTTTGAAAAAGCAAAAAAAAAATTGTACCTGTATTTTAATTATGAAACTGCACACAAAAAATAAAACCGCATTTCAATCACGAAAACCACCGATTCAATAACTTTAATTGCTGAAATTCTGCCAACAACAAAAATTGCAAATTAAATTAGAAATGGATAGCTCTTTAATTGAATCATTTGATTAAAACGTGATCAATATTGTATAACTTCAAAAAATGCCAAAATCAATTGGATAGAGTGTTGTTGCTATATTAAATGTTTTTTATAGCAATGAATTTAAACAGGCTTGTAATTCTCATTTACTTACCAGATTTAATTATACTTATTTGAACAAATTCGTACAGAAATTGGTTTTTTTTTCAATTGAAACGTTGTGAGTAAATCAAAATTTTGTTTTTATTTTTTTTTAAGAAATTATCCCTTTTGTTAAAACCAGAGTATTATTATTTTGTAAATAGTTTTTAATTTATTTTTAGCACTTTTTGCTTAAAAAATGGTTACATTTTTATTAAACAAAATTTGACTTCAAAAATGACATTATCAATTTTATGATAATGTTTTAGAATAAATTAATATTCAGATTTAAACCAATCAAACTAAATTTTTTTAACTTAATAAAACAAAAACGTAATCAGAATTAATAACATCTAATTGAAATGAATTTAAAATATTTATTTCTATTTATATAAATTTTTAAACTAATAACTAAAGTGCTGAGATTATATTTAATTGAAATTGGAGAATTACTTCAATCAATCCGATTTCCTTGAAATATATACCATCTATGTAAAGGGTGGTTAAATTTCAAGGGCCGATTTTGATTTTGAATAAAACACAAACTATTTAGGAAATTATTGTAATTTTATTTTATTATGATATATTGGTATTACTCAATTATGTATGGAACAAAATATCGGCCAAATGGGCGCCGCGACCACGGCGGCACACCTCCATCCGATGGTCCAAATTTTCGATGACGCTGAGGCATAATGGAGGTTCTATGCCGTTAATGTGCCGAATTATCTCATCCTTTAGCTCTTGAATTGTTGCTGGCTTATTGACGTACACCTTTTCTTTCAAATAACCCCAAAGAAAAAAGTCCAACGGTGTCAAATCACATGATCTTGGCGGCCAATTGACATCGCCATTACGTGAGATAACACAGCCATTGAATTTGTTGCGCAAAAGAGAAATTGTTTCGTTAGCTGTGTAGCAAGTGGCACCGTCCTGCTGAAACCACATATCGTCCACATCCATATCTTCCAATTCGGGCCATAAAAAGTTCGTTATCATGTCACGATAGCGAACACCATTCACAGTAACTGCCTGACCGGCCTCATTTTAGAAAAAATACGGCCCGATGATGCCGCCAGCCCATAAACCGCACCAAACAGTCACTCTTTGTGGGTGCATTGGTTTTTCGACAATCACTCTTGGATTCTCATTCGCCCAAATGCGGCAATTCTGTTTATTGACGAATCCACTGAGGTGAAAATGTGCCTCATCACTGAAGATGATTTTCTTCGAAAATTGATCATCCACTGTTGCCATTTCTTGCCACCATTCTGCCCATTCACGACGTTTGGAATGGTCAAGAGGCTTTAGTTATTGAGCCAATTGCACCTTGTAAGCATGCAAGTCTTTATGCATAATGTTCATCAACGACGAGCGTGAGAGGTGCAATTGTTGGGTACGACGACGAGTTGAGGTGGACGGCTCTTCAGCCACACTATCGCGAACAGCAGCAATATTTTCTGCAGTACGAGCTGTACGAGCATGCACTGGTGTTCTCACATCTTCTACAGACCCGGTTTGCTCGAATTTTTCCACGATTTTTGCGATTGTACGCACATTTGGGCGATCAAATTGACCAAAAAAATCACGAAGTGCACGATATGCATTTTGATTTGAACGCCCATTTTCATAATAAGTCTGGATAACTTTAACACGTTGTTGGATTGTGTATCTCTCCATGGTTCAAATTGAGTAAGTCTGAAATAGAGAAATGTCAAATAAAATTCGGAAAAAAACTTGGCGTTTAGGTGTGGTTCACATTCAACATCGACCCTTACAATTTAACCACCCTTTATATCCTACAAGAATTGGAATATAACATCTAGATAGAGCTATTTCGGAAGACTTACTCTATATAGCTCAATTCACATCACCTGTAAGGTGTTTCTCTAGAGACCGATTTTATATCCAAAATAATCTCTTATAAGGTAAAGCTCATTCATTTATTGTCGATTGTAAAGTTAAACCTTCAACGCATAACCGAGATATGTCGTTCATTAGTTGGACCAGCCGGTAGTGAAATAAACTTTTCGCAACGTCTCTTACAACACAGAGACGTTCAAGTCCAATATTTATTATAATATATATTTTTTGAAATATCAATATAATTTTGGTGGTTTGGGATTTCATTCGACCCACAAACATGCTTTAACAAAGTTGATAATATTTGGTCCATGTTCAGAATAAGCTGCCATAAAAAATTTCACGTCAGTTGGAGTTTGACACTATTTTCCAATCTTTTTAAAATTTTTATATTGAAAAACTTTATTAAAAATGTTAAGATTTCTTTGATCTTCTTTTATTTTATTCTTCTTAGATTAAACGAGCTTAAGATCAATCTATATAATTATTTTTGGCCAATCTTTGTTGTTTACTTGTTTTGTGTTTAATTAAGCTAAGTAGGCCTATCTTCTTTTAGTGTAATTAAAAATGCATTTAAATTACAATTTTCTCCGACGTTTCGTAGATTTTTTGTCTACTTTCTTTAAGGAGTTGTCTATTTAATAAAATAAAACATTAATTATTACAATATTCCTACATCAAAACAATTTTTAACTTACAATGTTTACGTGTTTCACATTAAACTAAAATATTTTTACATTTAACATAAAACATAAAAACAAAAACACAGATTTTACATTTAAACACATCTTAGCTTAGTATCACAGTCTAGCATAATGCAACCCTATAGCTAGCATTTATATTATCGGTGTCCTGCTTTAAGTTCATCGTTTTGTGTATTTGTTGCTGTATGCGTAAGCTTTCGATAGTATATCTCTTCTT
The DNA here is from genome assembly GCA_021234595.1 of Delia radicum. NCBI lineage: Eukaryota > Metazoa > Arthropoda > Insecta > Diptera > Anthomyiidae > Delia > Delia radicum. Next base: position 193,820,042 of record CM037854.1, read on the forward strand.
TTCTATGCTCTCCTTGTCTATTATTTTTACATTGTTGAAATCAGCTGAGTGACCAGTTTCCAATATATGTTGTGATAATGCCGTTGTCTCTTTTCCTCTATTTATATTCATTTTGTGTTCTGTCATTCTTGTTTCCAAAGTTCTTTTTGTTGTGCCTATGTATATTAGCTCGCAATTATGATTGTCATTTCCCTTACATTTAATTTCGTAAACAATATTATTTTGTTGTTGTTTGTCTATAGGCGCCTTAATCTTAGAAAATATTGCACTTGTTGTTTTGTTGACTTTGTAAGCAAAACATATGTTTTCTGACCCTATGGTTGCCCTCATATGTTTGCTGTCAGTTAACCAGGGAATGTATTTTACACCGTAAAATTTTTTCTCAACATTATCAAGGTTATTACCTTGTTGATAATTGTTAGTATTGTGTTTCATTTGTTTTATTGTGTTTTCTATTAAATTATGGATACGTTTATAAGGAAAACTATTGTTTTTTAGTATTGTCGTAATTAATTCTTTGTTTTTGATGTGAAATTGTTCATCGCTAATTTTAAGTACTCTGTGTATAAAATTTTTTGCTGTGTTAATGATTTGATTTTTGGGTTGTGTTGAATGAAAATTCATAAGTCTCCCAGATGAAGATTATTTTGCATACCAATCAAAAAATATGCTATTATCATTGCGGAATACTTTGGTATCTAAGTACTCAATTTGTTGGTCTTTCTCCATCTCAATCGTAAACTGGATCTTTGGGTGGTAATTGTTCAGTGTTAACAGAATTTCATTCTTATCGTCAATGCTAAGATGTCATCTACGTATTTTACTATGAACTTAATATGGATGTTTTTGTTGCTTAGTTCCGTTATTGCATTGTCAAGTAGGCTGTCAAGTAGTATATCTGCTATTGTTGGGGAAAGAGGGTTGCCCATTGGCATACCAAATATTTGGTTGTATAATTTGTCTTTATACATAAAATAGTTGTTATCATTTAGGCAAAATTTTAAAATCTGTAGAAACTTAGAGCTAGAAATCTTCGTGAAATTTTTAATGACGTTCCATTTATTCATGATATTCTTTATAGCCCTATGCACTGGGATGTTCGGGAGTAGTGAAATGACATCAAAAGATACAAGAATATCACTTTTACCCATTACATTGTTCCTCAATTGTTCTTTTACTTCTAATGAATTTTTGACATTATATTTTTCGGATACAATGTGTTTCAAAATTCCGCCAACATATTTTGATAACTGGTAGCAAGGTACCTGAATTGAGGACACAATTGGTCTAAGTGGAGTTCCTGGTTTGTGTACTTTGGGTAACCCATATATCCTCGGAGCAGTTGCTGCCGAGCAATAAAGTTTCCGTTTTTGCCAAAGGTTAATATGTTCGTTCTTGTACAAATCTAAAATGATATTGTTGTTGTCCCGTTGTAATTTCGTTGTTGGATCGCTTCTCAATGTTTTGTATGTGTTTTTGTCGTCCAATAAACTTTCCATTTTTATTTCGTATTGCCTTTTGTACATAGCCACCGTTTTGTTGCCCTTATCCTTATCAGCCTGTATGACAATAATGTCTTCATGTCTTTGTAAAAACTTTCTTGTCCTATTAAAAATTGCGAGAATAAATTTATCTTTTTCGGTATTCGGTATTTTTCTTTTAAACGAGCTGATTCTAGTCGCTAGTTTAGTCCTTGCCATATCTTTCACCTTATCAGTGTTATCATCAATTCCCTGTATGCATTGTTCTATGTCAGCTATTACATGTAATGGTGAAAAATTATGTTCATCTATAGGCAACGCGAACTTTTTACCTAAAAACAACATCCACCTATATTCGATCGGGATCTCTAAATCAGTATTATTTTCGAACCAATTTTCATTGAATATTAGTCCATGCTGTTTAAACTATTTTTCTTTCAGTGTATTCATCTTAGCAATGTGTGTCAGTTTCACGCTCTTTGTTATGTGTTTTGTTCTATCCTTTTGTTCTTTTATGAATGTTGTATAGTCATCTCTTGTTATCATATTTTCAATACCGGCATTCAATTGGTAAATTTTACGTTTGATCAACTTAATGAGAAATTTCTAAGTTTAAAATCTTTTTATGAAAGTTGTGTTCTATTTTGTCCAGTTTTCCCTTAATTGTTGTGCATTTATTTATTACTTATTTATTTCCAATATTTCGCCTCCACATTGGGTGACTTCTTCAGGGAACAAATATTACAATTTGAATACTTGAAGAATGAAAAACTTTATTTTTGAAAGGAAATATCCTGTTTTCCCAAGGCCAACTAAGAAAAAAAACTTTATGAAAACAAAATTTTCTAATAATTTTGTATGATGCAAAATACTTTTCTTTTGCTTGGAACAACGGAAGTATTAATACTGGATTTTATTCCCTACAAAGAACGGTATTCCGAAAAAGCGAAATTTGAACCAAAATTAAAAATGTGGCAGCCATTTTGGCAAAAAGTATATCAGAACTTTACATCCAGGACTCAAAAGATATATCTGTAAACGCGGGTGTTTACATTAATAAGTGTTTTGTAAAACTTGAAAAATTTATCAAAGACGACAGCCAAATAACTTTTTTTTTTTGAACTCGTGAACCAATTGGACTTTGTATATCGTCATACCAAGGTCTTTATGCAAAATTCGTCTCAATGATGTCTCCGAAATGTTCAATTGATTAGATTAGATTAGAGTTCTTTATTATTATTTTCTTTTTCCAAATTTTTACATTCAAAAATTACAATTCAATTATTAGTTTATTTAACTTAAAATAGTAATAAAGAGTATACGGCGTGGTTTCTTAACCGTCTGCCGGAAGTTTAGATGTATTCTATATAATATTTAAATTCCTTTTTTTTTTTTTTTTGTAATTTTCATTTTAATTAATAGTTTTAGTTTAGAAGTTAAATTCGTCTACTAAAAATTTTCTATATTTCATTGCATTTCTGACATAATTATACAAACAACTCCAATTTCCCTCTATATTACCGTTTAATATATCATAAATTTCATAATCTGATAATATTGAGTTTTGCAGATACCTACGTCTTATATCATTTAGGACTGGTCATCTTCCTAAAAAATGCTGTAGAGTTTCTTCTTCATTTAGTTTGCATAACGAACATAGTCTGGATTGGCCAGTGGTATATCTGTTTGCATTCAGCCATAAAAGATCGCCACGTGTTCTCATGATCACTGATATTTGATGCTGGTTATAATGATCGTTACAGTAAGAGAAACCTTTCGAATAATCTAAAAACTTATATATTCTCTGTCGACTACTAACGGCAGCTTCCCAGTAATTCTGGTAAGATTGGGTTGGACAAGTTCTATTCCAACTGTCTTTGCAAAGAGATATACCATCGGTGCTTAAGTCATTGTTATTCAATTGATTAACAAAATCTTTAAACCAAAAAATATTTTGAGACATTACGATTTTTGACAGTTTATGGGGTAATCTATGATTATCATAATCAAAAAGTGTTTAAGAGATATATTGTAAATGTAGGCTATATGTGTAAAAGTGAGCATCCTCCTGTCCTGTTTCCAAAGCCAGAATATAGTTAGGAGCATTATTAGGTAACTTCAAAATACGTTTTGTAAAAAACCTTTGCAATTTATCTACGTAATCAAAACCCGTGAATCCCCATACCTGTGCTCCATATGTTTGTATGGATCTGCAAACAGCCTGAAATAATCTCCACTTAGCTTTTAGCGACACATCCCTCTTTGCAATAAAACTTCTCCAAGTGATATTTATACATACTCTTGCAGCATTGGTTTGTGTAAGACATTGTAGGGGTTAATACTATGCCCAGGTATTTATACTCAGACACGATTTTGACAACCTCTCCATTAAATTTCCACTTTTCATTTTTACCAATTCTGCCGCCCTTCCTAAACACCATTATTTCAGACTTCGTAAGATTAACCTCCATGCCCCATTTACTACAATATATCTCTAAGTTCTTAATCATTTGTTGCAGCATATTTACATTTTAAGATAAAATTACAATGTCGTCTGCGTACATTAGGACTCTAATGTTCATGTTGTTTATTAACAAACCGCCTTTTAAGTCTTCATGCAAGTCATTTAAATATAATGAAAATAAAAGTGGGGACAGTAAACATCCTTGTTTAACGCCGGAGTTCGTATCAAAATACTCTGATATTTCAGAACCGGTCCATACAATGGACTTAGTGTTGTTGTAAATTTTTTCAATAAACCTTACAGTCTTTAAAGATACTCCCATTTGGTAAAGTTTATAAATTAAAAGAAATGTTCAATTGTTCAATTGTTGAGAACGACGGTGAATTGATGTTGATGGCGCTTCACGCACACTTTCTGCCACAGCAGCAATATTCTCGGGTGTACGCACTGTTTTTGTCTTTTCACGCTATGGTTTATCGATGAGGATGCCAGTTTCTTTCACTTTTTTCACAAGATAACGAACATACGGACCATATTCGTTCAGCGGAAGGATAAAACTAATTATCTGTCAAATCAGACATGAGCTAAGTGTTACCATTCACGAAATAAGCACTAGTTGAAAAAAAAAACGTTAGATGGTGGACCCTTTATTATTTTGGCCAGATTTAGCAAACTGTCATGATGCCAAAAAGACGTTAGGATCGCTTAATGCAAAAAACTTTTTTACCGAAATACGCAAATCCTTCAAAAGTACCAAAAAGCACGAGCAATTGAAGACTTTTGGGTTCTTTTATGCCAAAAAGTAAAAGAAACTGGTTGGAAAGCCAAATGCACTGAAGAAAATAATTAAAAGCAGTGTAAAAAACTGATATGAATGTCGTCCACTGCATGATTTAATTTTACTGTGTTATAAATAAATATACTTTTTCAAAAAAAAAAAGAACTAGTTTTTCAATAATAATAAGCGTTTAAAAATTGCTATTTACTAAATTGGCATAGGTTACTTTCAGTTACTTTACCTGCCAGTTCGATAACATATCGAACGTGTTCAGGCACCTTATACACCGCTTCTCCTTCCTTAAAAAAACACCAGTAGCACAAACGAAACACCATGTGTTCCGCTCGGGTATTGTATAACTGTCTGACACACTCAATAACGCCCAGCCCATATCGCTGGTAGCTAAGAACTTGAACATTTTAACTGTGTAAACTTCCAATAAGACTGGATTTTTGGAAATGCGTCCCCAACACTATTTTAAAATACATTCGTTTCCTCTAATACGAAGTGTTTCTTGTAAGAGTTTGTGCAACATGATGGTTAAAAGGGGGGAAATTTCTCCCCTTTTACATCCTAGCCAAAGCACTAAAGCGAGAGTCTGAATTTTTAAGTGTGGGTTCCTAATACCGCATAAACATCCAGGAAAAGTATTTCCCTTGGCGGCCTGACGAATACTCTGAAATTATAATTTTGCATTAGTGTTGTCATTTGTAGGGGAAAATCACTTATGTAAGAGTTTTTCTTACTTTTTCAAACACAATTTAAGTTGAAAATAATTTTATTTCAATTGCTTTTTTAATGAAATGAGTTAAAGTCAAAAAAAAAAATTCATGGAAGTACCTGTTTTTAAAAGCGTAGGGATTTTTTTTTTTAAATAAAAACGCTCTTAATTCTGGCAACTGTGTTGCGTAGATGTCAAGGATTTTTAAAAATTCTTTCAGGGAGGTATATAAGGTATCCCAAATGTCAGTAATTTGTAGAACAAATAAAATTTTTTAATAACCTTGTAGTTCATTAAAAAACAAACCACATGAAATGACTGTTTTATGATTTTACATTACTTTTTTACAGTTGTTTTTTGTTATTTAAAAAAAAAATTAAAAAAAGTATGTTTGTTTATTTTTTATTAACATACAATTACCACAATTGTTAGTAATTTTTTGAACAGTAAAAAGAAATGACAAATGTTAGTTGAATTTAATGAAATGTTAGTAGTCCTTTCTTCAAGTGAAATTTCATTTGTTTTTGACTACAATTGCTGTCGTCTTAAATGTGGTTCATTTTTACTACAATTGTTAGTAATTTTTTGAACAGTAAAAACAAAGTTTACCCTTTACCCACCTGGAACACATCCATTGGGCTTGATGTCCACATGAACGTTAATGTAACGAAAGTATTTCGCAGTAAATCAAGTGCATCGTTTGGACACGTCCTCATAACTCCCAGTGTTTTGCCAAGAATGGTTCCTACACATTTAACCTTATTTATGAACTCAATAACCAAGGATGCATAGTAAGTTGCAAGTTTTTTCTTCTACAAAAAGGCTGGAAAATTGTTTAAGCTGATTGCATTACTCTCAAGTAATAAGTGTCCGCTGTATACGATTCGATTTAAATATGACTGCTAGCACACGAGCCTAACTTTACATCATTTTTAAATGGGCAAGGAGAGGCAAAGAGCTTTAAAAGGTAGGGTGGTAGAATTTTCTGAACAAAAGAAAGCATGTGAATTATCGAGATAGGCACGTTAGTAACTAAAAAATTACGATTTAAACCTATATATATATATAAGTATATATATATAGGCTTAAGATGTAATCATTTTCTCAATGACTACACTCAAAAAAATTAGTTAGTAGAAAAGTTAGTAAAACGTCTTGTAAATCAGGTATACTATTTTTTAGCAAATTTGTTTGCTAAAATCGTGTTTTCAGCTAAAATTTTTGTTATACTTATTCAGCACTTAACTGTTTTATACTAATGCTTTACTAATATACTAATGTTTTACTAATTAATTTTGCTAAAAAAAATTGTGCTGATAAGCACATTAATAGTGTGGACGACAACCAGATTAAAAGATATACGCAGAATGAAGCAGATGTCGCGGAATGTCAAGATGTAGTAGAGAAGAGGAAAATGATACTAAAAAATACAACTCTAATAAGACATTTTGCGTTGTCACCGGCTTGTGAAAATAATTGTCTATTAATTAAATAAAAGACAAAATAAAATATGTATTTATTTAAACTAAATGTTTATAGATTAATAATCTAGTGTGGTCAAATTGCAAACAAACATATACAGACATGTAGACAGAGTAAAGCGAAAGACAAAGACACACATCTTAGGTAGATTTTTTTATGGTTCCTTTTTCTTATTGCAAACAAGGGTTGTTTTTTTCGTTTCGTTTGTTTTTGTTTATTTTTTCGTTTCTATAATTATCTTCGGCAGTTACGTCCTTTAAAAGATAGCATCATTTAGACAACCATTGATGTAAGTAATTGAAAGAAAATTTTTGTTATGTTATATATATTTATTTCTATATATTTTCAGATATTAAATTAATTCATGTCGTCAATGTGGGAAAATGAAAATTTTTATATTTCGTTATTATAGTAAATTATTTTAAAAAGAATCACAAAAATATGTTTTATGATTTTCAGCAAATAAATTAACTAAATTACAATTTTTCTACAAATTTTTTGCGTTTTTTTCAGTCTACTAAAATTCAGCAAAAAATTTATTAATTTTTAGCAAGGCTTTTTCATTTCTAATCTACTAAGTGTTAGCAAAACTTCTGCTGAATCTACTAATTTTGTTGCTAAAAATCAGCTCGCTGATTTTCAGCAAAAGATTTTGCTGACATTAGCAATTTTTTGCAAGCACCCTCCTGACTAAAGTTTTGCTGACTCAGCAAAATTTTTTGCTGACTTTACAAACTTTTGTTTTGAGTGTACATGAGTTTCGAAATTTGTCAATTATCGTCTGAATGCGTGTAGTAATATATTCCACATTACATAAAATATGCGATCTCCTAGTGGAGTAATGCCAAGGTAATCGCATTATGATTTTGAGCAACTTGTTCTGGCTGATCTGGATTTTTTTTACATTTGAGCAATAGATTGCTGTATCATCAGCATAAAAAGCATATTTGCATACATTAAGCTTAGGAATATCCGCACAATGTACAATAAATTTACAATAGGAGCCCCAATACAGAGTTCTGTGGGGGCTCTGTAACGAGTTGATACAGATAATAAAACTGCGATCTGTCAAAAAGCTCTGTACAATTCTCACGATATATCCCGAAAATCCAAAGGTGATCAATTTGTATATCAAACCATTATTCCAAACTGTGTCAAAAGCTTTTCTACATCTAATAGTACCAAAGCTTCCTGTTCTAAAATTCTCCTCCAGGGTGCGATCATATTTTGCTTTTAAATTTCAAAAGAAATATTAAAGCCTTGAGAAAAATTTTGAAATTATAATAATAAATGATAGAATTATTAAAACAAATCGTAAATCGAGTTATTAGTTTATTTATTTGTTTACAATTACGACATAAATAATCGAATCGTTTTGACATTATTGTACTCGTAATTTCTGAGAATTCTTATCAATTTTACGTTTCAAAATTATTACGAAATGTTTTTTTATTTTATTTTTCAATCAGCAAAAGTTACAACATCAGAATCATTCTATAAATAATATATGTATAAATATTGCAAGTATTTTCAATTATTAAGCTAGTCATGTGTTGGTTATTAATTATTTCGTAATTTTATTTCGATAATAAAAATAAAGTCTTTAATCTTAAACTAAGATGAATCCCAAATCACCTAGCAGAATTATGTATGAAGACTGTAGCTGCTTACTTTGCCGTTATCATCGAGAGTAGTAGTGGCGGCTCTGTAGCCAGCACGTTGGCCATTTATATCGTATTGTTCACTTTCGCCAGTAGACAACTCTTTGTAGTTTTTCACTTGACCATCGGAACCGAACTAAAAGAAAAATAATTGGAAGTAAGTGAGATGTGAATGTTTAGACAGATAGTGAATATTTAAATATTTTACCCCAGATTGGCTAGACCATTTGGAAGCCTTTTCCCAGGACTTGGTCTTGTAGCCAGCATTACCGGCACCGGCAACACCAGAATCGAAACCTCCGAAACCAGCAGCATTACCACTTTCCAAATTGGCATTGAATTGACTACCTCCAGCACGAGTACCACCAGCAGACATACCTTGAGCTTGCACTTTAGCTAAACGTTCAGATTCTTGCATATAGTTAGATAAACCATGACTTGAAGCAGCACCACTATAAGCGGCACCAGAATTAGCACCAAAAGCAGATTCAGCTCCAAATTTAGAATTGAAGTTGGACTGAGCGCCGAAAGAAGAACCGAATTTAGATTGAGCACCAAATGAGTTAGCATCAGTGAAGGCACTATTGGCACCAGCTCCAAAAGCTGAAGTAGCACCAAAGTTAGAAGCAGCTTGATGAGAAGCCCCAAAGTTAGAGGCAGCTTGATGAGAAGCACCAAAGTTGGAAGCAGCTTGATGAGAAGAACCGTAACCAGTCTTGAACAAAGAGTTGGAACCACCAGAAGTCAAGGCGCTGGATCCTAAAAAAACGCAACATCAAAATCGAAACTGATGAAAACATTTAAGGTTGATTTATACGTTGTCTGCCCTTATATATTTTTACCCAGTATTGGTAGAAAGTCTTTATTGAAATGATATTTCGTATTTTCAATAGAGGGAAATAGTAGACAGAGGTGGATAACATGTGAATAGCACCACAACGAAATTTTCCTCTATGTCTAAAGATCCGACATTTGTACAAGAAAGGTCGTAATTAAACTATGTCTCAACCGTAAGTACGGTTACAACGATTTAATATGGTTGTAACAACTACATATATAGTACGTCCTAAGGGATAAAACAATTAAATTCTGAATCTTCAACCGATATTTAGTTGTAAAAAGGTATTCCTTAACTATGGCTAACGAATTTCAGAGGGAAATTTATAAATTTTGTCTCACTGAAAATTTGTTTAAAGCATGGATTCTAAAGAAAACACTCTTTGTATAATAACTTACCAAATCCGGCAGAAGGAGCAGTGTAAGCACTATTATAACCGTTGTAGCCAGTGTTTGTGGTAAGACCACCAGTTAACAAAGCTCCCAAATGAGATCCAGCAGTATTGCCAGATGTGGAAGAGTGACGAACATAAGTAGAAGAAACTGGTGAAGTTTGTAGAATAACCTGAGGTTGAGAAGCAGAAGTTGTCACCTTACGGTATTTCATATAAGATTCTTGACCACCAGAGGGTGAGGTATAAGTAATGATGGGAGCTGCTTGATTTTGTACACGACGTTCTTCATGATGAATGTATTTTTCATGACCACCGACGGGAGATGTATATGTTACAATAGGAACAGCTTGATTTTCAACACGACGTTCTTCATGGTGAACATATTTTTCCAAGCCACCGGAGGGAGCGGTGTAATGTACAATAGGAGCAGCTTGATTCTGAACACGACGTTCTTCATGATGATAGTAATTTTCCGAACCACCTGATGGGGCAGTGTATTGAATAACTGGTGCAGCTTGACTTTGAACACGACGTTCTTCATGATGGACATAGTTTTCCGAAGCACCCGAGGGAGCAGTATAATGGACAATGGGAGCAGGTTGACTTTGAACGCGACGTTCTTCATGATGAACATAATTTTCAGAACCACCAGTAGATGGAGCAAATTGAATAATGGGAGCAGAAGCTTGTGACTGAACACGATGCTCGGTATGATGAACATAGTTTTCAGAACCACCGGAAGAGGGTACGGTATAAACAACAGGAGTAGCAGCATTAGCAACGCGACTTTCTTCATGATGGACATAACTTTCACCACCGCCAACACCACCACTGGTTACAACAACTTCTGGAATAACTTGTTGTACACTTTCGACAGCTGAACTTTCGTCATACGAGGAAGTACCACTGGAACCGCCAATAACAGGTATAACAACAGAGGAACCAGCATTCGAACCACTAGCGTAGTTAGCGTTGCTACCAAAGGAAGATGATGCAGCAAAGTTAGCCGAATGACTGGCACCAAAGTTCGAGCTAGCAGATGAACCAAAACTTGAACCACTATTGGCGCTGGAGGCTACTTCAGCACCAGATGATGATAAACCGACGGTACCAACACCTGCACCACCATAAGATCCGACTTCCTCAAAATCTGTATGTTGTCCATCTAAAACATCGGAAACTTTTTTCTTAGCCTCTTCAATAGTTTGGTGGTGTTGACTGTAGTGTCTGGAAGTGTGAAAAGAAAATATTTTAATAAAAAATTTTGCAATGCCCTTAAACTTATCTCAAATAAACCAGATAGTTAGTGCCTAACTACAGTTATCAATGTTAAAGTTAGCTGGGATTAACTGGGATAAGTATATAGCTAAGGAAATTATTTAGTAAGTAACCCTACTAAAAGATTTTTTTCTTTTTTCATTTTTAGGTAAAAGGGATGAAAAAGTTTTTGTTTCGACAGCTTCCAACTATAAATTAATTACCATTGTCAGCTGTCAAGTGACTTATGTTTAGTTTGGTTTAGTATTTCAACATGAATAGACTGACGCCTGAACAAAGCTTCCAAAAAGAGAAAATTTGTTTTGAAAATCATGGTTCTGTTCGAAATACGTATCGCGCACTTAGTCCGAATTTTGTTTAGCAATGAAGCTCACTTTTGGTTAAATGGATAAAAACTGCCATATTTGGAGTGATGATAATTCTCAAGTGTATGTTGTGACACAGTTACATTCAGAAAAACTGACTGTTTGGAGTGATTTATGGGTTGGTGGAACTATTAGTCCGTAGTTCTTTAAAAATGATGCAGGTCAGAACGTTACAGCCAATTTGGGACGCTATAGAGTCATGATTACTGACTTTTTCGTTCGTCACACAGCTCGTGCCACAATTTATTTGTTGAAGGCAACGTTTGGTAACGGCAAAGTTTCACGTTTCGGACCCCTCCAAGATCGTGCAATTTAACGCCGCTGGACTATTGTCTGTGGGGATATGTGAAGTTGCTAGTCTACGCCGATAAGTCCGAAACGATTAACCACTTGGAGGACAACATGCGCCGCGTTATTTCCAATATACGGCCACAAATGTCAGAAAAAGTTATCGAAAATTGGACCTACAGATTAGACTACGTCCGAGTCAGCCGTGGCGGTCATATGCCAGAAGTCATATTTAAAGTATAATGCCAGAAGATTCTCTTTCAATTTAAAAAAATCATCTTTGTTTTATGTATCTTTGTTTTTAAGTGAAAGGAAATTTCCGTTTTTGACTACATTTGCAGTTCATTTAAAAAAACACACCACATCATATTACTGAAATGTAAGTCGCCCTTTCTTTAAGTGAAATTTCATTTGTTTTTAACTGCATTCGCAGTGGTCTTTACTTACATAGTATTCTAAGTGTATTTGTCTTGTTTATAAATTAAAAATTTTAATGAAGCCCGTATAATGGGCCACTTTTTTATTGGGAAGCCATTACATTTTTTGCTTTATCTATCTACGTTTTCGAGAGATAGGTCATTGTTTAAAACTGGAAAGGATGGCAACGAGTCATCTTAAATCGTTTTTTTTTTTAAGTTAGTAAAACAATTAGTTATTAGTATTCAAACTGGAATGATTACTAAATTTTATGCATGATAGGTGTTATTTTTCATCACAAGTTATTGAAAATGTTTTCTTTTATATTCTAGATTGAACTTAAATTTTATATATATTCATTCTTTGAAAGAAGTCGAAAAATTTACATTTTGGACTTCATGTCTTCAGCTTTTTATTTATATTAAAAGCATTTATTCTCTATGAAACCTATAACACATCTCCATATTCAGGTTTTTAAAAAATTTCGAATTTTCAACGGTTAGAATTTCAAAGAAAATTAAAATAATATTAAAAGAACCATCCCATAAAAAAAAAATTATCTCGATTTGGTAAGCAGTAACTTCATTTGTATGCTTCCAAAAAGCGCTTAACCGTCTTGCATAGGTACAATAAGGAAGGTAAAACTTCACTGAATGCATTCTTTGTAAGCAGTAAAAAATGCATACAATGAAGCATTAAAGAATAGTATGCATTCTTGTTGTCAATACACAAACAAAATGCTTTTCATTTCCTACGAAGGCATGAATTTATTGCTTCTTAGACCACAAAAATCATACCTTCTGAAATTGTTTCGGAAGCGCTCCGTACTTAAATAATGCATTAATTTTTGCTTGGATATATCGGATTCCTCTGATTCAAACAGTTCTAGATTCCCACAGTTGTATTCTTAAGATTTTTGAAATAAAAACACATTTTAAAAAATGTATTTTTGATGCAATTGCAATTTTTAGATTCATTTTCAAAAATGTTCTCTCCCTTAAAATTTTTTTAAACACGCATCAAACGAAAACTTAACATTTTTTTATATAAAATTAAATTTCTCTTTTTCTGTGAAGCGAATGGCTTATAATTTTCTCGACTTTTATCCATTTTTTCCATAGAAAAAATTTATTTTTTGTAAAATTTAAAATTTTTTTAATTTCAACACGTTCGAAAACAGTTTAAAATTCAAAACATACCATTTAGTCCCGGTTCACACACGGTAATTTTACTTGCGCAAGTTTTCTTCAATTCTCCTTTGAACTTGCTTTTGTGTTCACACAGGAAAAGTTTGTTTCAGCAATTTTCCGCAATATCAACCTGCAGCCAACTTCGTATTGAAAATTGCGGATGACAAAACAAAACGGAATTAGAGTACGGTCAAGTCCATTCTCTTTTCCTCCCTCTTCTGTAAACTCAAGACTTGCGCAAGTAAAATTGCCGTGTGTGAACCGGGACTAACAATACAAAAATTTATATTATTTATATTTATTATATATAGGCATTGCCTCAAAACAAAGGCAAAATTTAGTATTATTTAAAAATTATATTTAAATTTATTTTCATCGGGATAAACATTAATTGCATTTATAGTAATTAAATGTGCTAAAGTCCCAAAACTTATTTAACAAATTGTGAAAAGCAATCTGATGTAGGCGTGTCCCTATCCGGATTTCATTCCTGCCAAGGAAATCTTCAGGGGACTTTGTTATTAGAATTTCTAGAGATATTTGTTATATTAAATCACAAACTCAATGAGAATTTCTTGTCCTCGTCTAGGAGCGAGATTCAAAATTTAAAATATCAAAGAAAAACCAAAACAACAACAAAAAATTGTCACAATTGGCTTTGTCATCTTCCAAATACTACTCTGTTTTTTTGACAGACCTAGCAATGTAGTGACGTTTATTCAAGTAAATCAACAATAGAAAATCATATGTTTTCTATTAGTGTCAGTTACATTTAAATTTGCACAAGCACCTGCATATTTGTTATTTAAATTTATTTTCATCGGGATAAACATTAATTGCATTTATAGTAATTAAATGTGCTAAAGTCCCAAAACTTATTTAACAAATTGTGAAAAGCAATCATAAATTTTCGATAGATGCATGGTTAAAAATGTTGAAGGGGAAAACAATTTCGAAAGTACATCTAAAGAAATCATAGTATTCATTTCTTGATATGAGTGCATAAATGAAGACTGGCCGGTTTCCGAGTTATTCGATAAACCGGGTTTTTTTAAATTCGGTTTCTCAAAAATTGCGATTTTCGTGTTATTCTAGAAACCGTTTTTTTCGTCTGCAATTATTCGGCATTTTCGAATATTTTGCAATCTGAAAATTTTAGCGTATTAGTCAATTTTTTAGATTAATTTGCATAAGTTTTCTCAATTTTAAATGCTAGCAAATTTCAAATCCGGTGAGATAAATTTGCTTTGTTCCGTTTTTTTTTGATTTTTACTCTTTTGTCTTTGATTTTAAGCTTAAAAAACTTCTTCATCAGATTGTTGAGCTTATAGTTGCTTTTGTAAAGATTTTTTGACTTAAAATGAAAAACATTAGTTTTTCTTTAAACTTCGATTTTAAAAAAGCGTATTTTTCCAAGTTATTAACTTCTGTTTGATTTTTACAATATTTTTTTTTTTAATTTTTTTTTTTGTTTTTAGATTTTTTAGATTTGAAGGCTATAAAAGATTTCGTTAAAAAAAAATTTCCCACTAGGTCACGCCCTAACTTCAATCGAAAGGATTGAGAGTCTTTCGATTTTCCAGTGATTTATACAATTTAGTTTTTAATATCAAAATTCCATGTTAAGGGGGTGTTCTGGTTTGGACTAATGCCAGTAAATTTGTTTAGAACAGATTACCTTTGAACCTGTTCTAGAACAGCTTCTTTTCCCATCCGTTACATGGGACCGGTTCTAGAACATTTTCATTTAAAACAAAATGTAAGGTTTACTGTCCCAGAAACAGTTCTGGAACTGGTTCTAAAGCAACCTGTTCTAGTTTGGAGGTAAAAACCCGATTGCAAATAGGACAAACTAAATTAAAAGAATCGGCTGTAGAACAGAAATTAGTTGTTCTGCAACTCGTGATTTCGATTTTACTGGACCGTTTTTCAAACCGGTTTCTTAAGTTCTACTACACCGATTTTAATTATATATGCCTTATTCGACGCAGAATTAATGTGGCTCAATCGTCTAAAAAAAAATTTTTACTATTTATTTTTTACACTAGACTACGAGAAAATGGTCAAATATTGATTTTTCATCTTCAAATTGCCGCTATTATGATAAATATTTTTTTTTTATGATTGCGCATGGGACGATAATGACATCCATACTAACCAATTTGACGTTTTTGTTTTGCTTTCAGATAACTGTGAGTCCCGGAAAGCTGCGTACCAACAACTCAACTTTTTTTTGGTAGCTTTGGAGGCCGAGAACTTTTCAAACAGCCCACTTATTGACGAATTGTTAATATTGTAATTTTCTTGTTGAATTGTGAAGCCAAATACAAAAAAAAAAAAATAATAAAAAAATCTTTGGCATTTTCTTTCTACAAGTTTTTAACAGATCAAATTCAACCGTCCAAACAAGAAGACCCCCTTAACCAAATCTATTTGTACTACGTTAATATTATTAAAAATAAGTTACGGGAAACTGTCTAATACTATCGCTATCTAATAAATTTAAATAACTCAGATTTTAAGCCCTCAATCGCAAGACGTTATTCATTTTTTTCTCACACTGTTATTTTACAATATTTTTAATTTACGACTAATTTTAATGTTGAAACGAACAAAAGATGTCGATATTTAAAATTTGACGGAGAATTTTAGTTGACGAAAAATAATTAAATTTTTCACTAAACTGATGAAATTTTTCTTCACTAAGTGAACGGCAATTTTCTTAAAATTAATGAAAAGCTTAATACTTTTTATGAAATAAGTTTTTAATGAAACTTCTTCACAAAGTGAATGAAAATTTTAATAAATTGAATTATAGTTTTTATAAATTTTTATGAAAACTTGCATTAATTCAAAAATTCTTTAATATCATTAATATCATGAAGATAATTCTCTCTGTGCACCATCATATTTAGATATCAGCAATACAAAGCAGGGATGTTAAATGGGGTTTTCAATTTTGTACCAACCTCCAAAAAAAATTGTACTTTTTGGACCTTGACGGTACCATTTTTTCCAAATTTATTAAAACAACAAAAAAATTACATAAAAATTCATTTGTACAGAAAAAAAAAACAAAACCTTCCAATAACATACATTATATGTATGAATAAAATAAGGCATAAAAAAGTCTTATGAATATATGAGACCAAATCATGGAATTATTTGTTTAGTTAATAAACTATTTGGAATTTTTACATCATAGCAGCATAAATTTATCGATCTTAACCAATCCTTAGTCTGTATGAGACTTGGTAATGTTGGCTAATGTAGTCTGTTTCTTTCCTTAGTTTTTATTATATTTTGAAAAGAAAAAAACTCTTTCCACATTTGCAGACCAGTGTGGAATGGATAAAATTCCAGCTACGGCTACAAATGTCTGGAAACATATTGACATTCAGTTCATTTTGACAATTAGCTACTAGCGACCAAAAACTACAAATGTTTGATTTTTTAACGACTTCAGTTAAAAAAATTTTAGTTTTTACTCTGGCTCAAGTAATATTTTTACTAAGAAGACAAGATTAATCGGATTAATGATTAATCGGGGTTTTTTAAAGTTCTGAATATTATGGAGGCTCTAACTTTTCTAAAACATCGGGTTCTGATGAGATCTTTAACTAGATCGAAATACTAGTATCAACCTAGCTAATATGTTTGATTTGCTTTATTTTTGTAAATATACGGAGGTTGGAAGCTAGTTATAAATTAAAAATATATAAGATTGTTTGGGACTTTCTTTCATTTCTTTAACAATAATTTAATTTTCACTTCTTCAGAATTTTAATAAATTCAAAATAAAAGTGAAGTTGGCTGCAACAAGTGTCAATATATGTAAGAGCTCTATACACCACAATACCAGTCGCATACAGAGCTGCCAGATAAATTTTGTAAGAAATCGTAAATCTTTGATCGATATTAAAAAAAAAAATCGCAACTTTATTCTGAAAATCCTTAAAATGATGATAAATCGTCAAATCTGGAGGATATAGTCGCATATATTTTAAGCGCTCATTAGATAAAACGAAAAAATGCAATGAAAAAGGACAAAATAACAATTTGTTTGCTATACTAAAAATTCAAAAAGGGGAAAAATTAAAAATTTTTAAATTGTACCAAATGAGTCGCGGTAGTACCACGGTACTTTAGAAGGTCAAAATGTACCAAAAAAAGTACAATTGTACCAACTTTAACATCCCTGATACAAAGCGATTTATAAAACCCCGAAAACCGGTTATTCAAACCGCTTTTTAATTTACGGTTTTTTAAGTATTCGAAAACCAGGTTTTTAAATATTCGAATATTAGACAACTCTACATAAGTGTGAAAGACGGCAACCATTTGAATCAAACGCTTTTTGAATCAGAGAAATCCGATAACAACTTCCCAAAATTCGATACTTTTGGTATTTTTAGATTTTTTTTTTTTAATTAAAACCGTCAAAAAATCGCGAATAATTGAAAATTTGTAAAACTTTATAAGGATATGTGTTATATTCTTTTTTGAGTCTGGGTGTACAAAAAATTTATCAAATTTAAAGACCCCCGGTCAATTTCAATGTGATGTATCAGAGAACTTATGATATATTGATAGTTTTTAGTGGAATAATATAAATCTGTTTAGTTTAGTATTCATTAATTTATACTTTTAACTTAATTTTAATAGAATAATTTTAAAAATGTGTTAGATATGTTTTTGTACCAGGTCAATTAGGAATTTACTAATCAATTGATTTAATTATTAGTTTAATTAAATTATTCCTTTATTGTTAAGGTACTTACAAGCTGTGAAATCTACTCCTTTAAAAATGTAGAAAAAAAAAACCAAAAAATAAATTTTAGAAATTATTATATATGATCAAAAAAAATATTTATATCAATAAAAAAATGTATATAATATTTACCTTTCATGTAATTCTTCTGAAAAAGATAAAGAAACAAAAATTTATTAACAAATCACATTTAATACAATTTTTTTAAAACAGGATGTTCTTAATTTGTATTAATATTTAATATTTTAACCAAGAATTATCAAATTTAAGAAAGACCTTGACTTAAAATTCGTTTGTCAAAATTAGAGGTTATCACCAAGACATAAATTATACACAGAGAAAACAGATTGATGGTGACAACCGAACTTCTAACCAACCACATGGTTTCAGTCATGTATCGCTCATTTACTAAAAGAATGTCATAAGTCAAAAAAACGGAATTTAAGTTAATGATGCAGATTTATTAGTTATATTATGCTTCATATTGTGTAAAAATTTCATATTTATAAAATGTATACTTTTAGAGTTAGAGGAGAATATATTTCTTTTTTTTCGGAAAGTGGGTGCAAAGAGTATATGCTTTATAGAGAAATTGTGCTACTCACGCGTCTCTGGATTATTAGCGAATTCGCACCCAACTCTCACTAAGAGAAAAGTGCATTAAAAAAACCTGTTTATAAAAAACGTTACCAAATAACTAGAGAAAGTGTGAAACTAGGTAGATATGGATTGAAAACTTTAAATACGTTTTGTGCAAAATCGTCTTTTTTGAGTTATGTCAGTCTTTTAGTAAATGAGCAATATGTTCCTGGTGACACAAATTCTGTTAACGCAACAGAACTTTGTGTGAAACAATATATTGTATTTGTGTCAAATATATGGTTGCGAAAACCAATTTCGTTGTCGTAAGTAAATCTTTTAGAAATTCGCAAGAAATTCTTGTTTCAAACAGGCTTGCCAGATAGTTTTTTTTCGTTATCCCGAAAAAAATCAAAAAAAAAACATTCTCAAAAATTACTATCGTTCAGACATCAAATTATCATATGATTCCTACTGCGTTATTATAGCTCTCTCCTATTCAAAAGCAACGGCAGTGCAAAATGGGTTAACCCTCAAACTGGCCTAAGCTTTTTTGTAATGCAATTTATACCACGTGTTTGTCACGAAAAATAAACAGTTTGTTCTTCTAGCAAATTTTTTTCGTTGTTTACTTTAGGCGATATGGGCCAAATCCAAAAAATTAATAAGTTCAGGCATAAATTATTCTTCTAACAAAAATATAAATATAGTCCAAACATTACACCTTTTGTGCTTCTACTTAAGAAGATACGGCGATTTTCGTTATTCGAAAATCGCGAAATTCACCTTTACTTCTATAGAAATTGATGAAACTTAAAGGCTTTATTACTCCCAGCAATAAACTAAGCACTCACTTCTTTTGTATGCTTCCAGAATAGCGCTTTGGCTTTATGCATGCAAAAAAGCAATTAAGGAAGGCATTTTGTTGTGCTTTCATAAATGTATTATTTTGAAGCAGTAAAGAATGCATACAATAAAGCAGTAAAAAATGCATACAAAGAAGCAGTCAGGAATGCATACAACGAAGCGATAAGGTATCATAATAAATCGATTTCATTGATTTAATAAAATTTAATTTTTTTGTAAATTTTTTCATCAAAGAAGCTTTTCTGGAAGTCTTTGAAAACAATGATTTTTAAAAAAGCATTATTGAAGCATATCTTTTACTGCTTCTTTGGAAAAGTGAATAAGCGCTTTAATTTTGATTATTTACACATTATTTCAGCGCTTCTTGAAGCACAAAAATACGTTTTTCATTTCCTGCAAAGGCTTCTTAGAACACACGAAAAAAGCGATTTTCACCTACTTAAAAGAGACCTACAAAGTGGAACATCGAGAACAAAAATCGTGTCTCCTGGAATGCCTTCAAGAAGCGCTTGCTTCCTGCTTCTTGGATCACATGAAATAAGCGCTTTTCACCTTCTTTAAAGAGACCTGCGAAAAAAAAACGGGGGACATCGCAAACAAAAATCATGTCTTCTAGAATGCCTTCAGGAAGCTCTTGCTTCCTACTTCTTGGATCACATGAGAGAAGTGATTTTCGCCTGCATAAAATAGACCTACTAAGTGGGATATTGCGACCAAAAATCATGTCTTCTAGAAAGCCTTCAGGAAGCGCTCGGTAATAAAATAAGGCCTTCCAGAACTGCTTCTGGGTTAGCACTATTTTTTGCTGGGCTACTACCAAATATAATCTTTCTCACAAATTTCATAAAAATTCGTTCATTACTTTTGAAGTTAACACGATGTCTTTTACTGGTATCCTATTGGAGTCCTGTATGTCCTTAGATCAAAATAATAGATTTTTTTAAAAGCTTGAGTTTCAATCTTACTTTCGTTTTAGTATCAACGGTTTCTAGTCAACATAAATATGCTTTTAAGATTTTTGAACATTTTTCTCATTTGAAAATATTTGTGGGAATCTCTGTAAATGGAGCTTTGTGAAATAATTTTGTCAAATAATTTTAGATTAGTCGTTTGTAATTTCTTTCAAAAATCAGTTCGTTTTTTAAATAAAAATATATAAAAAAAACTTTGTATTTGTCGTAATTTTATATATTTATTTTTTAAAATTTTACCAAATTTTAATTTAACACTTTCTCGTTTTCAAACCGTGATATTCACACAAAAATTACTTCAAAAAATATTATGTAAATTTGATTTTCTACCGAAGAAGCTTAATTTCTTATTTGAAAATGCTATTTTTACGCAATTTATAACCAATTTAAAATACGCTGAATGGAGGCGGGCTTGCCGATTAGAGGGCTAACTAAGTACACTCAGGGAATTATGTTGTTAACAATAAACTCCAATTACTTAAAAAGTACTACACGGCAATTTCATTTAAAATTTCGGCCATTTCAGTAATTTTTAACTAACATTAACAGCTGAAAATATCCACAATAATAGTGAATTTTAAAATAATTTGCTCAGCAAAATATTTCAATAGTTATTGAAATTGATTTGTGGCTTAAGCGTACTTTAAAATCGCTGAATTTTCTCAAATTCAAATCGAACATATTTTCATCTACCGTGGATATATCGTGGTTTCACTTTTGCCACCGATTCATGAATTTCTAAAAAAAATCTTTTCGTAATTCGCTTGTTTTTTAAATATTTAAAAAGTCACTAAAACTTTATCCAAACCAAATATTGTTAAAGTTTTTAAAAATTCTCCCTTAAAGATTGTTCTTAATTAAACTGTTAAACTGTTAAATTGTGTAATTTCGTTTCTTAAATTAATTCACATTTTCAAATTACCTGCCACTACAGCACTTAGGCACAAGGCCAATACTATTAAGTATTTCATTTTAATTTTTTTTTGCTATATTAAAATAATTAATTCACTAAAATTTCACTTATTTCGTGTTACTTCGACCACCAACTTTTCGTTAATGAATCTAGTTTTGAAATCCATCATATATTTCAAGTCTCGTTTTTATTTGAATTAAGACAAAAATAAAACATTTAACAATTATTCAGAGATTACGCATCATCATCTATAGAATACATGGAATATTGTCTGATAAGCTTTCGAAAGACTTGAACCTATTTTGAGATTATGCTGACCTAGAATACTAGCAGAACTGAATATTATTGTATTGATAATGGAAAATGTATGTATGAAATTTGTATGAGTAGTAAAACACGTATAAACTTAATTATTACGAATTTGGTTTCATTGTTTTGAGTGTAGGGAAATGTTTTCTTGAAAAAAATTTCAAAAATAAATTAATTTCCCTTTTTCCACGGTCTATCTATTATATAGGTCATTTAACACGAATTGTAAATGGGAAAAGTAGCACACTGGCTACACCCAGAATACAGATTCGAGCTGACCAGACTTGGGCGACGTCAATTACATTTCACAATCATTCACATGTAAAAGTTTTCTATATCGATTATAATTTCAAACCGACGTTCACACTTGTGAACTTAAACGCTTCCTTGGTAAATTTTAAATTTTTTCATTACCAGACATTGGACATAATACCTATATTTGAGAATTTAATTACAGGCCAATTACTTTTTTATGTCTAATTATATGCAATTGGGTGTAATGGAGTTATTTTCCTGTAAGTAAATTCTCAGATGTTCTTACTACTCCCCATGTTTGGTATTAAAATGTTTACAAATTTCCCAAGGAAGAGTTTAAGCTCACAATTGTCAGCGTAGGTGTAAAATTACACGGTGCTACAATGAAAAAAAACTTGGAAAACGACCTAGCGTGGGTTATAGGTCTTGTTGAGTACATTACAAATTGTGTCAAAAAATTTCAGAAACACCCTCAAATTCAGAAGTTATTCTAAAAAACCGTTTCAAGTGATGTTCGTCAACTTATCGACCTGTTACTCAGTCAGTTTTTGTCCGATTTACATTTTTTTAACGGGTTTGGAAAGAAAACTGATTAGGCTTTAAAATGACGTGCATTTCTTATACATTTGTAAGTTATAAGTATTGTTTTTGTTAAGAATATCTACAAAAAAAAAACGAAAATTATAAACTTTTTTGATTTTAGTAGCTTTTCATTGCTTATTTTAATATGAAAGCTTATAAAAATTTATACCAACGTATAAAGAAAATTTAGTTCTTAACAAAACATGGTTTTAATTTTTCAAATCGGATGAAAATTGTAAAAGTTATTCAACTTTTCATTAACACCTGTTTTTAGCATTTTCTCCCCCAGCGCAAACCATATGAATAAAAAAAAAAAAAAATAAACAAGCGTTTTTGTAAGTCAAGTGGTTTACCAGAAGAAAAGTCTGCAATCTTAACATTTTACTTTAGAAAAAGTTTAGTAACTTTTGCAAATAGAAACCGATTTTAACAAATAATATCTCGTTTTTTTCTATATAAAATTGTCTTTAAAATACAGTGCAAAAAAAGATAGGCTTTCATAAAAAAAATTAAAATAACTCTTGTTGAATTTGAAAAATTTGGAAAAAAAAATAAAAAAAAGAGAAACTTTTGCTAAACACTTACCTAATGTCTTGGAATATATATTTAATGAATACATTTCATGAAAGCCTAATTCTTTGTCTTTCCAAAACTGTTTAAAATTTTGAAATCGGTCAAAAAATGTGTGAGTTAGAGGTACTAAAGTGCTACGACCTACCCTAAAACAGTTTTTTGAATATAACTCAAAATTTTGAGGGTGTTTCAAAATTTTTGAAAACGGTTTTTGTATGTCCTCACCTAGGCCTACAACCCCCACTAGGTCGGTTTTCAAGTTCTGACAAAAAGTTTTTTTTTGTAGCAGTGTGTTATTAATGATATAGAAAAATTTCACAAGTGAATGATTGTAAAATGTAATTGACGTCGCCCAAGTCTGGTGGTGACAACCGAACTCGAATGGTTTTGTTTGTAACGACCAAATTTGTTGGTTGTGACTACCGAATTGTTATTGAGGCAACTGAAATTCTGTTGTCGCAGTCAAATTACTCTTGTCTGAATTGATTTTTTGTTGACACAACCAAAAAATTCTATAACAGGGGCGGCATTTAAGCATATGAAACTGGAGGAACATTTTCTTCCCCACTGTACTTTTGTATGCCCCTAAATTCCTAAAGGGTGATTATTTAAGAGCTTTCGGTTTTGATTTAAAAAAAACACATAAAATTTAGAGAAATGTATGAAATCTTTATATGAGCGATAGAACGATCTAAATAATTCAATGTTTAAAAATTATTTCTTGTAAATGTTGGCAGCGGCTACGCTGGGTTCAATTTTGACATACTCTCTTCAACATATCGGCCGGTATCTCACTAATAAATTCTTCAATATTGCGTCAATCGTTGCTGGGTTGTCCCTGTGGATATGAGCCTTAACATAGCCTAACTAAAACTAGTCTAAATACGTTAAATCGCACGAGCTAAAAAAAATCCCCCTATTCTATTCTGATGGATGCTTTTAGATTTCAAAGAAATTGGGATATTTATGACATAGGGAACAACATTATATAACTTGCCGTAATGAACACATTGGTTCAAGTTCATATTTAGGAGTTAAAAGTTAGTTCATGTAATTTTGCTGTTTTTGTTGAAGATGCTAGCTAAATAAACGAAATTTTAAAAACTTCTTTCTACCCTCTTTTTTTCTTTTATACACTTTAAGTCCCAAGATGATGAACTTCTTTTAGGGGTTTCAAATTACCGACTTAGTGCAACTACCGAAAATCGGGAAATTTTTGTAAACACTCCCGGGAGTCAAATCATAAGTCATATTTAAAAAATACAAAACGACTTTCAAGTATTTCTAAATTCCAGGTACTCCTGAAAAAAATTCGCGGCTTTTAGGCAATAAATTGTCAAATTTCCCGGAAATTCCCTGATAAAACCTATAACACACTTGAAAAAAGTGTGTAAAAACACACAGGGTTGAAGTTTTTTTAGAAGTATTTATTCCTGACGAAAAATACCCGAAATCGAGAAGAAAGAAATTTGGTAAAATTCACGGGAAATGTATCCTGGAAATACCTGATCAGCATGAAACTTTAGATCATGTTAGTTCAGTTCTAACCTTGTTGACTAGAAGCAGTCACACGCTTAGCATTAACCCTGTCTTTAATCTACTAATTTTTTAAATTCTCGAATGGTTTAGTTCCCATTTTTGACAATCTTTATGAGTAGCACCATACTAAAATGCTATCAAAAACATATTTTTAATCTACAAAAAATGGAAGTGTGTCGATTTGATATTTTTTTTTTTTTGCGTCATGTTTACACGGGGAACAATTCTGTTTAAATGCGTTACCCGCTTCAATGATTGCTTTACGCTGAGTTTAATAAGTATCTTACGAATAAATGAACACTAAAATGCGTTTCGAAAAATATGAGTTTTTGGCTAAAAAATCTGTTAATTAAAAAAATATAATCCTTCTTGACTAAAAACTAAAATTATTTTTAAATAAAACTCAAAACCTTAAGCAGAAATTTCTTATAAAGCAACGAAATTATGTTTTTTAAATAGAAAGTTTAAAAAAACTTTTGTTTTGTAAGGAAAAATAATTTCGTTTAATGGGAATTCCTCGGTAAAATGTGCAGAAAACCCTGTATTTTTGGTTGATTGAGAAAAGACTCTACCCACAGCTACAGTTATTTACGAATGCTTTATCTATCTTATATATAAGGCAACTGTTTAATAAATATGATGAAGTTTTTTCTATTAGTGTATGATTTAATTTTCAGTTAAAGGCTCTACGACAACATCGGCATCCTGAAATGGTGGGGTTTGTTGCGAAGAGTGAACCTTCTCCCACAATGACTCTCAAATAAAGGTTTTCTGTCATACTGAAGACCATTCCATCGCAAAGGTCGCCACTGTGATAGGCCGGTGTGGGGGGCTTACCCCCCCCCCCCCCAGAAGCCACTTTTAAATTAGCATTTTTTTAATATCGCAATTTTTGTAATAAATGTCTTTCGCCAGCCAAGATTTTAAATATAAATTTCCCAAACGTTGATGTTTCTAAATTAATTAGTATAAAAGTGCACCTTCCATACATGCAGAAAAAAGAGCATCATGTTATGATAGTTTAAGAGTATCATGTTATGGTTGAAGCACGTTATAATCATAATATAATCCCAGTAATTATATTATGATTCCAGCTGATGATAAAATCATCCTAATTAATCATAATATGATCAGTCAGAATCATGTTTATGATTGCTAGGATCATAATATATTAATTTAATGACCCCAATCATGTTCAATCATATTTTTCTCTGGGTGTAATATTAAACTGTCAAAAGGAAAAATTTGATTGTTTTGAGAAGGTTTACTGTAATATTCCAGAAAATTATATTTTTTTTTTCATGGTCATAATCCAAAACTTACACTCATAGAAACAAAACATGTAAAAATACCGGAAATATCTACTAAAAATTAGTTAAAAATTACGTTGCAGAAAAAACTGCTTAAAATTACATATTTGTTTGCTAAACATTAGTAAGATAGGAACTGTTAAATTTACCACATTTTAGTTAAATTCGAGTTAAATTTAAGTTCATTAAAAATAGCAATTTAATCTGCTAAAATCAGTAAAAACCTTTAGCAGAATATTTGTAGACAGAAAATAGCAAACAAAAATGATAATATTTATAGTAATTAAATGTGCTAAAATCCCAAAACTTATTTAACAAATTGTGAAAAGCAATCTGATGTAGGCGTGTCCCTATCCGGATTTCATTCCTGACTAAGGAAATCTTCAGGGGACTTTGTTATTAGAATTTCTAGAGATATTTGTTATGTTAAATCACAAACTCAATGAGAATTTCTTGTCCTCGTCTAGGAGCGAGATTCAAAATTTAAAATATCAAAGAAAAACCAAAACAACAACAAAAAATTGTCACAATTGGCTTTGTCATCTTCCAAATACTACTCTGTCAAAAAACAGAGTAGTATTTGGAAGATGAGAAAGCCAATTGTGACAATTTTTTGTTGTTGTTTTGGTTTTTCTTTGATATTTTAAATTTTGAATCTCGCTCCTAGACAAGGACAAGAAATTCTCATTGAGTTTGTGATTTAACATAACAAATATCTCTAGAAATTCTAATAACAAAGTCCCCTGAAGATTTCCTTAGTCAGGAATGAAATCCGGATAGGGACACGCCTACATCAGATTGCTTTTCACAATTTGTTAAATAAGTTTTGGGATTTTAGCACATTTAATTACTATAAATGCAATTAATGTTTATCCCGATGAAAATAAATTTAAATAACAAATATGCAGGTGCTTGTGCAAATTTAAATGTAACTGACACTAATAGAAAACATATGATTTTCTATTGTTGATTTACTTGAATAAACGTCACTACATTGCTAGATCTGTCAAAAAAACAGAGTAGTATTTGGAAGATGACAAAGCCAATTGTGACAATTTTTTGTTGTTGTTTTGGTTTTTCTTTAATATTTTAAATTTTGAATCTCGCTCCTAGACGAGGACAAGAAATTCTCATTGAGTTTGTGATTTAACATAACAAATATCTCTAGAAATTCTAATAACAAAGTCCCCTGAAGATTTCCTTAGTCAGGAATGAAATCCGGATAGGGACACGCCTACATCAGATTGCTTTTCACAATTTGTTAAATAAGTTTTGGGATTTTAGCACATTTAATTACTATAAATGCAATTAATGTTTATCCCGATGAAAATAAATTTAAAAAAAAAAAAAAAAAAAAAAAAAAAAAAAAAAAATGATAATACTTGAAACATTTTTGTTATATTTATCTTCAATTTAGTTAAATGCAAATAACGGTAGGTACATCCTGCTAAAATTAACATAAATTTCTAATAAAAATTGTAGACTGCTGATTTCAGAAGATCAGAATTTTATTCGTATAAAGAAACATTATGAAAATTTCACGTTTTTTGTGATTAGTTTTTTCAACATACAAAGTATTTAGCAAATTTTTTGTTGATTTTAGCAGCTTATTTTGTAACTTTCTACTAATTAAAATTTAGCAGTTTTTCCTGCAACGTCATTTTGAAAATTTTTTCACTAGCGTTGGAAAAAAAATTTACAAATTTTTTTTTGTACTAGTGTACAAAAAAGTTTACCCAGAATATATTGACAACAGATTCAAAAAATTTTGTAATACACTTAAACATTTGGGAAATAAAGCTTATGGTAGTATAACATGGATTCAAAAACACTAGTTTTATTTATGGGGGCTGTAGAAACATGGTTTAACCAGAGCAAACGAGGCTTGTTCGTTGCATTTCTATTGAGCTCCTCGATTATTCCCAATGTGAGTAACGCATGCGTAAAATTTGTTGTTGGCCGGGAATGGCGTTCGCGCCATCCCGACATTTATTGTAAATGAAACGCCCTCTGCGAAAAAGACACTACTAAAACGGACCCCACATTAAAATCTATGGACTTCTACGATTAGTAAATGGTGCCACATAAGTATATGAAAATCCATTTAGCAAAACTTAAACTTTTTCAGTTTGTCTAACATTCGTACGGTTTTTAGATTTGCACTTCATTTTGTCCGATAGTGTAAACATAACTGCCTACAAAGGAATTTGTCAAGGTCGATTATATTTTTCAATTTCTTTATTTTATTTATTTTGTAATTTATTTATGTATTTATTGATGAATTATAATGAAAATATAGATCTACTACTACTAGGTGTAAAATAATCGAAGCTGGTTCAAGTGAAATGTTTTGGCATATTTCGCTTTAGAAAATCCAACTCCGTAGCAAAACACACTAAATTCAAATTTTTTCCTCGATTTTCAACATACAGTATCAGTTCCTTTGCACTATTTCTCTTTCTTTAAAGTTATCAAAAAACATACTGAGCGTATGAGTGTTATACTCATGTAATTAAATATAAAGTATACGCAATGATACATATAAATAAAAACTTCATTGAACAGAACTTTAGCTACACACACACCAACATTTGAAAGACGTTATAAATGGGTTTAATTAAAAAAAAAAAATTGGTTTCATAAGATAAAAAAAAAGAATTTTCTGCCATATTTACCGGCAATATCCATATAAAATCAACACCAAATTTTTGAAGTTAGAATTTTGGAACTATTATTTATTATTATTATTTATTAATAGATTTTTTGTATGTACATATTTAATTCATTTACAATAAGATTAATATCTAAATCTATATTTGGCATAACATAATTGTTGTAAGCCAGATTGGCACTATTCTATTCTATTTTATATAATTTTTAATAAAAAACACATGATAATTTAAAACTAAAACTTTCATGGAAAATTAAAAAGCAAATTCATTTAAAATAAACCTTCTATATTTTAACCAAACTTCAATGTATTTATACAGGGAGAAAAAGTTTAAGCCATTTAGTATACATATAATTTCATCTAAATTTAGTATGGTTTTACCAAAATATTGTATTCTAAATTCTTTGTATATTGGGCAAACACCTATGAAGTGAAATGTGTTTTCCGAAGCATCTAAATTGCAAATTGTACAAATTCCAACAGTGTTATTACTGAAACATCTTGCATTAAGGTCTAATAAGCACCCTAGGCCTTATTATTAAACTTACTGTACGTGGAGAAAAGTTTGAAGTGTATAATGATGAAATGTTGTAATCCAGTTTTGCATAAAGATCATGAAACTGTGAACTTGTAGCATTTAGTATATAATCATTACGTTCACTGATTTTTAGTTGGGTTATTGAGTCATCAGGAGTAAATTGTATATTCTGACAAAGGTTTTCCCATTCCTTAGCCCAGTATATGTTTTGTTCCATGATTTTTAATGCTAAAATACGAGGAAATCTGTGAGGATTCATATTTAACACTTTATTGATGTAGCAAAGGTGAAGTCTTAAGGTAGATACGTATAGTGACTCTAGGTTTGTTTCTAAATACAGCATGTAATTAGGTGTTGTGTTTGGCAGTTATAGCATCTTTTTTATGAAAAATCTAAATAGTTTTTCAACCTCATCATATTTTATATAGCCCCATACTTGCGCAGCATATAACATAATAGATTTGGAAGATGCTTGGAATATTTTAAGCTTATTATTCTGTGATATCTGCGGATTGTTTATATATTTTGACCAAGTAGAGTTTATCGCCAAATTTGAGGCAGCCAATTTGTTTTTTAAGTGTTTTTTAAAGGAAAGATTGTATGTAATGTCTACTCCAAGATATTTATAGTTATTTACAATTTCAATATTATCGCCACCAAAAACCCAGTTTAAATTTGACGAAATTCGTGTGCCGGAACGAAATACCACTATTTTAGATTTATCTAAATTAGCTTTCAAGCACCACTTTGAACAATAATTGTATAAGCAATCAATCATTTTTTGCAAATCTGTTGGAGAATCAGCTAAAATTTTGGAACTGTATCCAAGATAAAAACGGCCCAATGAAACAAGTCCTCAAAATTGTATACAGGAAAAAACAACAACGAGTTTGGAGACTTATTTTATTTTGTGGGGTCTTATTTCTTTCTCAAATTTGGGGAGCTATGAGTTAACTCCCAAATTCCAAAATTTAATTAAATCCCCAAAATTATTTTTGGGGAGTTATTGTTTTTGATCAAAAAATAATATATATGAAAAAGTCCATATATAAAAATGTGATTGCAGACAAAAAACTTTCAAAGCAAGAATGAATTTACTTGCTGATGGAAATTGCGTTCCAGCAAAAAGATTTATGAAACGCAACAATGAAAATAAGGAAGAAGCCTACATTGAGTTGAAGGCTTTAAGTGGAATTAGTCGAGACTGTGTGGATTTGTCAAGGGTTCTAGTAAACAGTAAGACTCCATTCTAAATAGTTATTCTCGAAATAGCTATTTCCACAGCAGTATTTTATAGCCATTGAGTTAACAATTTTGAAAAACGATTTTTTGATTTTTTAAAGTATATCAGTCAAATGAAATAGCTATTTCTGCACCAGGATTTTATAGCCAAAGAATTTTGAGTGTAAATCGGTTGAAAATAAAAAATGTTGTGCGAATCCAATCGATTAACACTCAAAAAAATAAATTAATTGTTTTTTTGTTAAATATTATTAATTTTTCATTGGTTTTAAATTTAAGCCGGTTAAACTATTCTACTTGTTTTTAACCTACGAAATTTAGTGAAATTAATGAGTAATTACAGTTTTGCAACGCAGTGTATGACAGATTAGCGAGAAAAGATGATTTAAGAGTTTATCTTTTAGTATAATATCTGAATATCTTTACAAATTATGTGTACCAAAATTTAGCTGAAAAACTTAGAATTTGAGAAAGTTATTCTAACAAAATCTTTTATTACAGTGATCATAAAATATGTTAGTATACTTATAGGCGTTTTAAACTTTCTTCAATTTTCTTAATTTAGCAAAGGTTAAGCCTGAAATTAAAATCTTATCTGTAAGGACAGGAGCATGGCTCTAGTATATGCTAACCAACAGTCTTAGGGTGGCTTGGAAGTTGTTAATTTTTAATTTAAATTATTTTTTTTTTTTATATATTTAAATAAATTTGGATAAAAACGCATTTTGGTAAAGGTTTATTGAAAACTGAAATAATTAATGAATTGCCATAGCAAAATGTTTCATTTCTGACACTCAAACAATTTTAGAAATGAAAAAATGCAATACTTTTCATTATATGTTTAATCTGGTGAAGTCATTTTAGTACCTTTTTTACAATAAATAGTTTCAAATTTTAAGATGCCATATTTCGAGAGCCAAGGCACTGGAATATATCACAAAGTTTTTTAAATAATTCGGCCATTTCTTAATTAGTGTTCTGATTGCAAAGAAGTGCATAAGTGACGTTGTATCATGCTTAAGTTTTGATTTTGAAAGTTCTAAACACATCGGGCGGCAATATTACCACCCAAACTAGGGAACTTGTTGAATATAACATTTTGAGTGTTCGTTTGTTTCTAATCCGATTTTTCAAATTTATAATTAACAAATTTGTAATGTGCTAGTAGAGACTAACAAAAAAACATGCTTACATGTGTTGGTTATCTCTAATATTTCCCGAGGTATTCCCATTTGAAAATGAAATTCCAAATATGGTCCGAATCAGGTTCAGTTTTTTCAAATAGAAATATTTGCATAAGATCTAACTTCTGAAATTTTTCTGTTAAGGAGTTATAAACATATCATATAAGTACTTATTATCGTTGGAAATTAAATTACCTGTGTATTACAACATTTCTAAAAACACTATTATTTAGGACTCTTGGTAGAACAACAACTTCGGTAATCCCAATATAATAAGTAAGCTAAAAATTTAAGTTTTTGTTAAATTTTCAAGTTTTAATACAATATTTATTAATAGACGTAATCCAACGATTTTTTGGGATAAATATGCTTTTAAGTCAAAAATGTGAAATTTGTATCCGAAATTATGATTTGCTTTAAAAAATCCCACAATTCCCAAAAATAAAAATCCAAAAATGGGATTTTTTATAGTTTTTGTTGCCATGTTAAAACAGGGCTTGGAAGAGACTTACCCAATAAATTAGGCAAATGTTAGAGTGTCTACTACCGCTTTTGCTACTAAATTGAAGGCTTGCACAAATTTTATTTGCCTTAAAAATGTGGCAACTTTAGAAGCAGCTGGGGGCAACGTTTATACAAATCAAATTTTTTTTTAACAAAACTCGCTTTTGTAAAAAAGAACTTTCGGTAATAGTATGAACATTTTATATGTTCAGAAAGAAAATATTTATCTGGAGGTAAGAGATCGTTGGTGCTTTGTTGGGTAAAAATCGCAAAGATTTGATTTTTGTTTTAATTTCTAATTTAAACGAATGTAGTTTTTGAGCAGAACAATGTATTGCATTAATTTTTTTTATTTAATCAAGAATTTATTTAGTTAAATAACCAATATTTTAAAAAAGAAATTTGTCCTGTCTTCGTCCCGCTATTCGCAAAAAACTGGACCTAAGTCGGACCAAATTTGGAATTTCTCATATTCAAATGGATCTATCTCAGGAACTATTAGAGATAACCCACACATGTTGGCATGTTTTCTGTTAGCCTCTACTAGCAGATTACATATTAGTTAATTTTTTGAAAATCAGTTTAGAAACAAAAAAATGGTGAGCACAGAAAATTTTATATGCAAAAAGTTTCCTATTTTGGGTGGTCCTATTGCCGCACCCGGCGGGTTTCTTAGGAAGGTTTTAAATCAAAACTTAAACTCGATACTACGTCACGTATGCCTGTTCCAAATTTCAGCGCAATCGGGCTACTAAGTATGGAATGAACGAATTATTTCCAAACATTTTTGTAATTTACACTCTAATTAATTTCTGTTGAAATTTACCCAACTTATAGTAGGAAACTATACTCCTACTATAAGTTGGGTAAATTTACTCTATGTGTGTAAATGAAAAAAAAAACACACAATACGTGTAAGTTGGTCAACAAAAAGTGTGTACATGTACTATGCAAGTGCTTAAAAATGTAATTAAATTTAGAAATAAATGAATAATTTTACTGAATTTTTGGGTAAAAAACAATCTTTACTTGTAAATATACGAATAAAATGCGTAAAGATATAAAAAAATACCCTCTAAAAATGCGTATATTTACCTTGCGGTAAGAAAGAATAACGCCCAAAAAAATTTTCAAATAAAACAAAAAATTTATTTTTAGAAAGAGTTTTATTAATATTTTGTATAATAATAAATTTATAAAATAAATATTTGTATATAAGTGGTTGTACATATACAGAGCTTCAAAGATTGAATTCTATTTTTAAAAAATAAGATCGGATTTTTTAAATCGAATGAGTTTTTTCTTAATCAATCGCAGAGAATTCATTCTTTGGAATTCACTAATGGGGAAATCAATCAATTTAGCTAATTCGATATTACCAATTATTGAATTCAATCATTGGGAATTCAATCGTTGGGAAGTCAATTGTTGAGAATTCAATCATTGCGAATTCAATAATTGGGAATTCAATCTATTTTTTACTCAATCGATTTACATTTTGCCAAAATCGGCGAAACTGAAAAACACCGCACATTGGTTCAAGAGTGGCCGAAATTCATTTTTTTCATGTTCGCCGATTTGGATAATTTTTTGGTATTTTGTTGTCAGATAGTTGAATATTATGATTCCGTAATATTAGGCTGATATATTTAGTATTTCTTTGGACAGACACGCTCCAAGTTCATATATGTTCGCTTGTTTAAAATGGCATGCAAATTTACTGTATATTCAATCTTTTGGTACAATCACAGTAAACTTATCATTTGACTTTGTTGTATATTTTCGTAAATGGCAATTGTCATAGATGAGATTTGCATTAAAAAAGTTGGAAAAAGTGCCACATAAAAAATTTCGTAGAACAAAATATAAACAACATCAAAATTTCAATGTCCATCAACTTCAGTGGACTGCATCTTTTTAGCGCTGTGGAGCGCTGTTTAACGAAAGACGTCAAATTACAGCTTGAAGTCTCAGCTAAAAGCTAAAAAAAAATTCAGCTGCTCATACCTGCTCCTTTCCAAAAGAAACAGTAAAAACTATAAAGTGATAAAGTAAGAAAACGTGAATTTTCGTTCATGCTTGTTGTTGTTGCCATAATTCTTTACTGTGTAAAATTATTACATAATGTAATATACATACTAGTCAATTGTGTTAATTTTTATATATTTAATTGTTGAAAAAAGCATAAGCTGCAATTGAATTTGAATTACACCGGTCGACACGATTTTTGCGTCTGACTTCTAAATGACAAATTTTGGTTTCTTTTATGTTACTTATAAAGGGAAAAATATTTATTTTTACCAAAGTTTGCTTTTTGAACTAAGTGATTCCTACTGCTGAACGTAAAATCTCGAAAATTTTCATATAAACGTTAAACAGCAAAAGCAAAGAAAGCAAAAGCAAAAGAAAGACAAGAAAAAAATATTTTTTTGTCGACCGGTGTTATTGTTTACTGATACTGTTTGATAACAACAATAGAAGATCAAGCGATAGACTATTAGGTGCTGTGTTATCTAGATTGTGTTAAATAGATTTCGCTCAAAGCTGCAAATCAAAAAATTGGAGTACGATAATGATGTTAAAAAATTATTAAAAGACTATGCTTAATTTATTTATTCATGTTTTTTCTATGGGAGGTGGGCGTAAAAGTGGGCGGATCAGGTATATATTTTCAGGAGCCCATTCTACAATTATAATAATTACTTTTTGTGAAAATTGAATTGATGCATTAAAAATCAAGGGAGTTATGCCACTTTTTCAATACAAGTTGTATGGGAAGTGGGCGTAAAAGTGGGCGGATATTTTTCAAATTTCACACAAATGATTCTGAGTGTTTAAAAATGCTATGTGCCAAAAAACAATGCCGTAGGTCAAAATTTAATTTTTACTTAGTATGGGAGGTGGGCGTAAAAGTGGGCGGATCATTTTGATTTTTCCATTTTTTCTTGATTCAAACAAAAAATGCCTATGTGCCAAGTTTCATTGTCCTTCGACAACTTCTTCTATTTTTAGCCGCTCGTTCAATGAACTTGAACCAATGTGCACCGCCAGAACTGAAAAAAAACGCTAAAATTGAAAAAAATATCGTTAAAATGAAAAAAATCCCCAAAAATTTAAAACAATCTCCAAAATTGAAAAAAACGCCAAAAAATGTAAAAAATCATTTAAATTGAAAAAATCGACAAAATTTAAAAAATTTCCAAAATTAAAAAAAAAAATCACTAAAATTTGCCAAATTTGAAAAATCACCAAAACTAAAAAAATATCGCCAAAAATTAGAAAAATTGATAAAAGTGAAAACATCTCCAAATGAAAAAACTACAAAATTTAAAATTTACTTGATAAAAAAATAGCTCGAATTGGAAAAAGTTGTCTGTGTAATTTATTTATCTCTGTTAGTTTTTGAAACATAGGCGATGTTTCAAATAAATACTCTTTTACTTTTCGAGAAAAACGCGGTTTACGAATCCAGTCAATCAAATCGAAATTTAGGATCGTTGTAGGGGTAATGGGGTTGAGTTTTGAACAATGGTGCAACCATTTTTCCTCCAGCTCCATTAGTTTTCGAAATATGTACCTTTTAAAAATTGACTAAATAAACACCGTCCGTAACTCAAAAAATAAAAGAGCTACTGGAAAATTTTTTTGCACCGGTGTTCAAATATTTTTCGTTTTTGCAATTTAAGCTTTCTTTCCAATTTAAAATTTTTTTTTCATTTTTGGCGATTTTTTTTTTCAATTTTAGCGATTTTTGACGATTTTTTCAATTTTGGCAATTTTTTTCAATATTGGCGATATTTAAATTGATTGAGTAAAACCCGACTGAATAAATCAAATGAAGAATTTTATTCTTTAAAGCTCTGTACATATATTATATTTTGAAAATAGTTTTCCACAATTAGGCTGCAAACACTTGAAAATAAACTATAAACTAAACACTATCACAAATACCACAGATATACATTTTTTTTTCATTAAAATTCTCAATAAATTAAATTTTTTAGATTTTTTTGGCTTTTTTTAATGTGTTTCCTTTTTTTTTTAAAATGTCAAAATATTTATTACTATTATAAGTTAGTATATTTACAAGACTTGGGGTCTATCTCCCAAACTCATGCACTGGGTTTACACGGCAGTGGCTAGGCCAATTTTACTCTATGGAGTACTTGTTTGGTGGAAAGCGTTAGAGAAAATGTATTACTGTAGGCGGCTTGAGAGCGCGCAGAGACTCGCTGAACTTTGTATAACAGGCGCACTTCGCAGCACGCCTACCGCGGCACTGGATGTAATCCTAAATCTACAACCGATTAATCTAGTGGCAGAGGGCGCCGCCAGGAAATCCGCCGTTCGCCTTTGTGCTACGGGGCGATTTACGACGAGACCTTATGGTCACGGGAAGATCATTGAGGATACGATCTGTAGCAGTGACTACACCATCCCGAAAATTGGCTTCACCACTGGCTTGCGTGTTACCCTGAGTGAATACGGCTGGTTGGCGGGCCTTCGTCCTGACCACAGAAACTTCAACTTCTTCACTGATGGTTCAAATATGGGGGAGGGGGTCGGGGCAGCGGTTTTCTGTCGAGAGCTGGGTATCCAGGAGTCATATAAACTTCCCGATTACTGCAGCGTCTTTCAGGCGGAAGTTATGGCGGCCAAAATGGCTGCTGACCTTGCTCTTGTTTCTGAAACGGAGGGCAGTTACGTTAATGTCTTTATTGATAGTCAGGCGGCTATCAAAGCTATCGCCGCCAACTTGACCTACTCTTCGATTGTCCAAGAGTGCAAGAACTCTCTAGGGAGACTTGGGTCCGGAAGGAGAGTCCACATCTATTGGGTTCGTGGGCACCGGGGTATTGAAGGGAATGAGGTTGCGGATGAACTGGCTAAACGGGGATTCCATTTGCCAGTTGAAATGGCATTGGATGTTCGCGTGCCACTTCGGTCTCTGAAAAGGGATGTAGAATCCACGATGATGCGAAGAGCTGATGCGGTTTGGAGAAATACCGAAACATGCAGAGTATCTAAAGTCATGTGGAAATCCTACGATCCCGTAGCGACCGAACTTTTACTGTCCTTATCCAGGAGCGACTGTAGACTTCTGGTGGGGGTTTTAACTGGTCACTGCTGGACGGCAGTTCTTGCCAAGAGAGCGGGAAGGCTGCAGAGTGACGAATGTAGATTCTGTGGGGTACCGGGGGACAGAGAGACAGTGGAGCACCTAATGTGCCACTGTCCGGCTCTTGCACGCTCCAGGGCGAAATGTTTAGGGGACCACCTATTCCGAGATCTGGGAGAAATCTCAGAAATCGGAATCTTGAGACTTCTGTCATTTGCTAAGAGGGTGTGGGGAACTCTGGCTACCATCACTGACGACTGACCTAACGTGGGGGTTATCGTTTCTTATCTGGTAACGCTAGGGACCTAATGGTCTATGCGGGGTCTTTGACCGGCCAGCTCAACCTAACCTAACCTAGTATATTTACAAACTTTGTGCGTAACAATTTTATTTAACCAAATAATACTACTTTTAGGCATAATGTGTTTATATGTAAACACATAATTGGTAAAAATACTGTAAGTGGGTATTATTGTGTATAAAAGTGTGCGCAAAATAGTTTTGCTCATTTTTATGCATAAATTTTCCGAATTTGCGTAATAATACATGAAACTTTACTCGTTTTATAGTAGTAAATTTACAATCATTTTTTAGAGTGTATCCCACTGTGCAAGCCAAAAATTGGTGTCAACCTTAGTTGCATAAAAGACAATATTTGTGCAAAATTTTAACAAACTTGGAAGGAGTGATGTCCAAAATTCAATATTTTTCAGTTCGTTATAAAGGAAACAATCAACATATATCGATATATCGATATATATGGATCAATACATGAACACAAATGCTTCATACATGTCCACATACATTCATACATGATTCAAATAAGTTTATAAATGATTCATACTTGTTCATATGAGGAATCATATACATATGTTCATGTGAGGTAATATTTACATACATATATAATCATACATGTAAACACATTTCCATACATGTTCATATGTGAGCATTAACGAAAATTTTAGGTAATATTTATATATATTATCACATAAGAACTTTTATGAACATATATGAATGCTATATGGTGGTATATGGACATGTCTGATTTCGAATGATTTCATATATTAGCATGAATGAGTTCATACATGTTCATAAATGGATGTATATATGTAAAATTTCCAGCATTTGCCGAATTCAGTTAAATAATAATAAATAATAATCTAGACATTATTTCAAAATTATTCAATATTCCTACTACGCCTACTTCGCCCATTTTTTAAAAAAAAAATTTAAAACTTTTTCCATTATGCCTTAGTAACTCATAGAAGAACAAATACTGTTATGCCCGTAATTTCAAGCAATAGATACCTACCGGTGCTTAGATACCTACCCGATTTTGTTCGTGTACACGGTAGGTATCTAAGCACCAGTATGTATATATTGCTTGAAATTACGGCCATTAGTTTGGCATTGCTGCGATATACTTTTTTTTAGCTGGACAGTTGGCTTGGAAAGCAACCAATTCCTGTTAATTTTGTCTCCTCAATCGCAAATTCAAACTACATCGAAATCGGAATTCCCACTGGAATTGTTGCCTTGTAATTGTTTTTTTGTGTTTGTTTATAATCATCAGGGCAGAGACTTTTATGCACTTAAAATAGAAAATATGCGGTTAAAAATTGCAGTTAAAATTCAAAATATGCTCTTAAAATTTGCACTTAGATAGATTAATGCACTAAAAATCAAAATATATGCACTAAAAGTCGAAAAATATGCGCTAAAAATAAAAAGATGTACTTAAAATTTTTGAATTTTAAAAAATCGATTTATTACTCGAGAGTGTTGGTGCAATATATATATCGCTTATTTACTGCAAGACTGACATAACTCAGAAAATACGATTTTGCAGAAAACGAGTTTAAAGTTTTTAATCCATATCTGCCTCGCTCCACCCTTTCCATATTTATGTGGTCATGTTTTTTATAAATGGGGGGTTTTAATGTACTTTTCTCTTAGTGAGAGTTGTGTGAGAATTCTTTAATTATCGAGAGACCCGTGAGTAGCACAGTTTCTCTATGAAGTACATACTCTGTGAACCCACTTTAAAAACAAAATAAGATATATTATACTTTATCTCGAAAAGTATACATGATATTCATATGAAGTTTTTACGCAATATAAAGCATGATATAAACTAATAAATCTGCATCTTTAACTCAAAATCGAATTTTTTTGACTTATGACAGTCTTGAAGTAAACGAGCGATATATCTAACAAGTAAAGGGTTGCAAATGCTTTCTTTTGTTTGTTTTTAATTAAATCATTATTTTAATTTTTACATAATATGACAAAATATGCAATTAAATGGAAAATATTCAAAATATGCCACAAAAATGAGGAAAATATGTATTAAGATATGCATTTATAACTAAATATGCAACAAAAAATAGATGCCATTTGCAGCAAATTCTTTGCTTTCGGCTGCCCTAATAATCATTTTCAATTACTTTTTTTGAATTTTGATAAATTTTTCCTTTTGAAAAATATTGCGTAAATTCTGATGACTTTCTCCCTCGGCTAATGCGTTGTTTTTTTATTTCGCAAAACTATTTTAAATTCCTAAAGCTAGCTGCTGTAGAAAAACTTAAAACTTAATTTGTTTTCTTTAAACAAGTTTTTTCCCAGAATTTGTTTTTTGATTTATTTTATTAAAACAAACTATCAAGAAATATTTTTTTTTTTTTTTTGAAATGCTGAAAATCGAGAGAGCAAACTTTCTAATGTGTCTTCGCAGTGGGTTTCTGTCCAACTCAGTCTCTCTCAATCTGGCCTCTTTTTATTTGTTCGTAAACTCGCACCGAGCAAATGAAACATGTTGGTTTTAAATTAATTTTTATCATGCTTTAAAGTAATAATTTAATAAAATTTTTGTTTATTTTTAATATTAATGATAAAATAAGCTAGATAAAATTTAAAAAATATGAAAGTTTAGTAGACAATAAACAAAATATATAAAAATAAAAGTCAAAATTTTTTATCAACATGTTGCAACTTGTGCTCCCCGGTAGGCTAGTTGGTAGCGTGCTGGCTTATCAGTGCGGGGGTCGTGGGTTCGATTCCCACCAGAGGCACTGGTCTGTTTTCGCTACAACGCGCCGAAGGCCATAGTAGCTAGTGCTCGGTTAGGGTAATAGGATATAATTTGTAATTATATGATTATTAATTAATAAAAAAAAAAAAAATGTTGCAAACTATTTTTTAGTGTAAAAAAAGTTTTCATTTGCTTGTCCGAGTTGGGTATTTGTTGCTGAGAGGCGCTGGAAGTGTAGTCTCTATATTTGTATATACTCGTTGGTCTACCTCAGATAGTTATAACATGATTCAAGAAGACTATAAGAAATAATCTTTTCTTTGACATTGAATTGCTCATTTCCTGTGCTCATAAAATGTTTAAGGTAACTAAACTAAAGCTTTTAAGAAAAATAATTATAACACTGTGCAACAAATTTTGGGTCATCGAATCTTTCCCGAATGAGACCAACGGCAAATGAAAATAGACTATCAGTAGACTAAAACCACCAAAAGGTTTTAAAAAGTTAGCTCATATTGTTAATTATAGCCTTTTGAATTTGGGATATTTTGAGGAAAATTTTTGGATTTTTTTTATATGCAATCTAATAAATCAATCAATAATAAATTTAATAATTAACATTTTAGGCTGAAAATATCTTAATTTATTAAGTTTTATACTTTTTGTGGTTTTAATTTCACTTTTACCCATTTTTTTTGGTACATTTTTTGTACGGTTAAGAAAATGCATCGTGTACTTCAGTTTGGGCGACATTCTGAGGCGGCTAATCGGAATCTTGTGACTAAATTTCGTACCAAATATATAGTATTGGACAATAAACCCCCAACACGCTTACGTAGAGTGCGGACAGAGTAAAATATCGCAGCTGTATCCGCCAGTGTTGTTGATGGCTGTGAATTATCGATTCGGCGCCATTCGCAGCAATTGGGCCTTTGTTACTCACTACGTGGAAAAGTTTGCGGAAAGATTTGGTGCAAAAATTGAATTGTGCCTACCACGACGGCTAACTTTTGGTGAATGGGTGCTGGCAAAGTTTTATGAAGATCCACTTTTTTATCGAATAATTGTGTTCAGTGACGAAGCTCATTTCTGGTTGAAGAGCAACCAGAAGCATTGCAATAACTGCCAATGCATCCCGAAAAATGCACTGTTTGGTGTGGATTATGGGCCGGTGGCATCATTGGATCGTTCTTTTTCAAAGACGACGAAGGCAGTAACGTTACTGTGTATGGCGAGCGCTACCGTGCGATGATTACAATTTTTTAAGTAGAACAGCTGGACTTGGGTTACACGTGGTTCCAACAAGACGGTACCACATGCCACACAGCACGCGAAACAATTGCCTAATTGAGATGCAAGTTCGGTGAACAGTTTATTTCACGTTTGGGGCCGGTCAATTGGCCGCCTAGATCGTGCTATTTAACGCCTTTAGACTATTTTTTGTGGGGCTACGTTAAGGGTCATGTCCATAGGGACAGGCGTTGTGGTGTAATGGTTAGCGCATTGTACTGTTACACAGATAGTCACGGGTTCGACTCCCGGTGACGACAACATCAATTTAGAAAAATAATACATATGAGTTTTCTAACCCTCATATGTATCGCAACGCCCGCCTTTGGTGTTCCCATAGCTTTTAACCCCACTGAAGTAAAATAATAAATCAGGGCTATGGCACAAAAAAGCTTCAATAAATTCGTCAACTCTACATCAGGTGGCGAGCAACAACTGTTCTAAGACCTATCTCGCGCAATTACAGTGTTGCCATGTTTGAAGCCCTTCATCCTTCACCACCTTTCATCTGTCTACTATCCCCTTTCCAAAGAAAGCAACACATAAGTAAATAGGAAGAATTTCCTGAGTGTTGCCAATAATGAAGAATTTATTCGTGAAATACCGGCCGATATGTTGGAGAGAGTATGCCTAAATTGGACAAAGCGTATAAACCATTTGAGGCGTAGCCCCGATCAAACAATTACATGAAACCATCTTTAAACATTGAATTATATAAATCGTTCTATCGACTCAAATAAAGATTTCATACATTTCTCTAAATTGTATGTGTTAAATGCATATTAAATGTGTTTATGTGCATAAAGTTTTTGAATGCAAAATTTAATTGAAATCGGAAAACCCAAGGTCAGATAATGGCCGATTTTGCGTGGAATGACCTATGTATAAAAATCATTTAGACTTAATTGTAAAACTTTTTAATAATATATTCACCACTTAAAAGACCACAAAAAATCATTCAGATGTAGTATATCACGCAAAATGTTAAAATATTTTCTGCAAAAGTTAAAAAAAAACTAAACCAGAATGA
Organism: Delia radicum; assembly: GCA_021234595.1. Classification (NCBI taxonomy): domain Eukaryota; kingdom Metazoa; phylum Arthropoda; class Insecta; order Diptera; family Anthomyiidae; genus Delia; species Delia radicum. Next base: position 193,862,677 of record CM037854.1, read on the forward strand.
CTGATTCTAAATTTTGACCCTATCTATCTGGCCCACTTTAACAAACAAAAACATATTTTTTGTTTTAATATTACATTTAGTAGGACAATACAACAACATAACTTTTGTACAGCCAACCAACATATTAGTAATGTTCACCCTAACTAATGAAAAAAATTGTCAAAAACAATCCAACTTTAGGAGTCTATAAAAATCAATAAGAGCTAATTTCGCAAACCCCATTTGAGGGCTTTGATATACTAATGGTCTACTTTCATTTTCCGTTGGACTCATTAGAGAAAGTTTTTCTTGTTGCACAGTGTTTTTAAACAAATTTTGTTTTGATTAATAATTGATATGAGTATTAAATCATTTATTTTTCGTTTTTATAATTTTTTTTTTTTTCGCTGGCGTAATTATACAAATACAATTTAAATTTAATAAGAAAAATATCTTTTATAAAAAATAATTGCAATTTTGTCAAAATAATTTAATATAATTTAAATAATGTAGAGTATAAAAACTTATCAAAACAATTTCATAGAATTGAAGAGTAACTTATGAGTTGGTTTTATATGAGGTAATACGGCCATTATCATTAATTGTAGTTTGAGCACCACGGTGACTGGTTCTTTTGCCATTATTGTCCGAGCTGGAGCTATAAGAACTGACCGAAACACCTTTATAGCCACCGGGACTGGCAGATGAGAAACGATTAACAATATTGGGAATACCCTGAAAATAAGAATATTAAAATTTAGTTTTAAGGCGGAAATTCGAAGATTTGATTCTTTAAGACTTACAGGATTTCCAGGGCTAATATAAGCAGTTTGGTAAGCACCTCCAGGTCCAATAGAAGCACCAGCTGCTGAGTAATTAGGAGCATAACGATTGCCCTTGTAGCCATTGTAATTATAAGGATTCTTATGTCTAATATTATCGAAGAAGGCTGCTTGTTGTCTAGATTAAATAAAAAAAAAACCGGTGAAATAAATTTAATAGATTTTTTAATAAAACATACACCATTTCCATTAAAAATTAATTGTATAATATTAATAGAATTTTCCCCCTTTGCAATTGTAAAGGGTGTTTTTTATACAGGTATAGAATTTTAAGTTGGCAACACTTTTTTAACTGGCGGCCATTTTGTCAGCTGTCAAGTGATTTATGTTTAGTTTGGTTTGGCATTTCAACAGACTGACACCTGAACAACGCTTCCAAATTGTACAAATTTATTTTGAAAATCATGGTTCAGTTCGAAATAAGTATCGCACACTACGTCCATTTTTGAAGCGAATTTTGTTTAGCAACAAAGCTCACTTTTGGTTAAATGGATACGTCAATAAACAAAACTGTATGTTGAGACACCGTTACATCCAGAAAAACTGACTGTTTGGTGTGCTTTATGGGCTGGTGGAATCATTGGTCTGTACTTCTTTAAAAACGATGCTGGTCAGAACGTTACAGTCAATGGTGACCGCTATAGAGCCATGATTACTGACTTTTTCGTTCATCGATTGAACAACCATGATGGTTTCAACAAGAAGGCGCAACATGTCACAGCTCGTGCCACAATTGTTTTATTGAAGGAAACGTTTGGTAACCGCATAGTTTCACTTTTCGAACCCGTGAATTTGCCTCCAAGATTGTTCGACTTAACGTCGTTGGACTATTTTCTGTGGGGATATGTGAAGTTGCTAAGTCTACTCCGATAAGCCCGAAACGATTGATCCCTTGGAGGACAACATTCGCCGCGTTATTGCCAATATACGGCCACAAATGTTATAATAAGTCATCGAAAATTGGACCTCCAGATTCGACTACGTCCGAGCCAGCCGTGGCGGTCATATGCCAGAAGTCATATTTAAATTATAATGCCAGAAGATTGTCTTTCGAATAAAGTAAACTTCATGTCAATTTAAAAATTCACCTTTGTTTTATTCCATTTCAAAATTATATACCTCTATAAAAACCACCCTTTACTTCCAAAGAGACCAATTGATAATATAAATATTTTGATTAAAAAATTTAAGAACTTATTAATACAAAATTTATAACAACCTTTTTACCGCCGTATATTTACAAAAATAAAACAAATTAAATATATTAGCTAGGTTGATACATGTATTTTCCATCAGAACCGAAAGTTTTAGGAAAGCAAGAGCCTTATATAGAGATTTCACAAAAAAAACCTATCAATCATAAATTTCCTCCATTGTTATCTTCATAGCAATAAAACACGTGGGTATGGCCTTTTCCCAGCAAGCATCATGATATTATTATACTTTGAAGACAAAAATGTTCTGTTTATATAAAAAAATGTAGTTTTACTCTGGCTCAATTAATATTTTTTACAGTTTTCTTTGTTTTTTGTTTTTATATACATCGAGATTATTTGTTGCTATTTGATAACTTATAACAAGCTTTCAGCCTCCGTATATTTACAAAAATAAAACAAATTAAATATATTAGCTAGGTTGATACATGTATTTCGATCTAGCTAAAGATTTCATCAGAACCCGAAGTTTTATAAAAGCTAAAGCCTGTAGAATAGGCAAAGCTTCAACAAGAAACCTATTAATCATCAATGTTGCTTGATTCTTGTCTTCTTAGCAATCAAACACGTGGCTAGGGTATTTTCCTAACAAGCATCATAGCGTTACTAAACTTTGAAGACCAAAAATGTTCTATTTATATAAAAAAAAATAGTTTTACTCTGGCTTAAGTAAAATTTTTTTACAGTTTTCTTTGTTTTTTGTGTTTGTATACATTAGTTATTTTTTTAGGTTTTAAATTAAATTAAAAGAAAAAAAGTTAATTGCTTGAGACAATTAAATTTAAATTCATTCAGGTCTTTAAGTTTACAAATAAATTAGTGCCATCAAGGAGTTGAAAGAAAAAGTTAATTCCTTAGGGAAATTAAAAGCAAATATATATGAATGAATAAATTCAGGTGGAACTTATTGGGTAGAAAATGTTTCTTTGACAAATAGTTCAATAAAAGAGATTTGAATGAATGCTTTAATTTTAATGCTTTAGTCAGGGAATTCATTCGCTAAATTTTAATTCTTTCTATTCATTCGCATTAATTAGTTTTGTTATTAACGAGTGCATTCCTTAAATTAAAAAATGGAACTAAATTTTTAAGGAATTCATTAAAAAAAATCAATTCTTTAATGCTCTGCATTAGAGGAAAATCAAATGGTCCCTGGTAACAACACGCAGAAAAAAGAGCATCATGTTTTAGTTGAAACATGTAGCAATCATAACATCATTCTCATAATCATATTACGATTACAGATGATGATAAAATCATCCCAGGTAATCATAATATGATCAGTCGAAATAAGGTTTATGATTTCGAGGATCCTTATATGATAATTTCTAGTCCGCAATGACGTTCAATATTTTTTTTCTGCGTGAAACAGGACTAAGAATTTAAAAGATCGTTTTACTGCAGTATGGTTCGATCACAGAACGTTCTGCTTATAAATCAAACGCTTTACCGTCTGATCTATGTTGCCTATGTATGTAGACTGGCTAACAGCAAACTTATATTTTTTGCAAGAGTGTTGAAACACAAAAGAAAAAAATTACAGTAATACAAAACAATCGCTACAAAAAAAAATAAAGAAAGAGAAAATCATATACATTACGGAAAATATAGAAGTGTAGTGCATTGATGTGCCCTCAGTTGACCGGTCACGGGATACGTCATCTAAGACCAAATCACTCATTTGTGTAGAGTTAGAAAATAAAAACCAAAATAGCTTTAAATATTACCTACGAAACTAAAAACTACAAAGCAAAACATAAATTTATTTTATATTTTTAGTTTAGAAACATAATGAAAATGCAGCCACCACATTAAAGTTAAATTATCAATTAAAAATTACATATTTACAATTAAATAAAATATAATAATAAAATTCATATAACATAAATTGCAATCAACAAAAATCTATTTAAATTAAAAAGAAAAATCAAAGCAAATTTCAATTGTTTAAATGAAAAAATATGTAAGAAGAGCTGAGCGCAGGTTTGATTCTTACAGCCGCAGGTTGTTGAAAAATTTATCATATAGAGACAATCTGACAATTATAAGGCGCAAATTATAATACAATTTAAATGGAAAATCACTGATGAGCCTGTCCATAAAAAGGCAGAAACTAGTCTAGTCTGATTTAAAAATTAATGGTGTTTATAATTTTTAGAGAAAAACGTTTATTCTTCTTCTTAACCTCAACATTTCTAAAAAAATATATAGTTTATAAACAAAGAACTTAAAAATATAAAAAATTTTGCGAAAAATTAAAAAAGACCTTTAACGAAATAAAACTGAAAAAACTCTCAAGATAATATTTATGGTTAAAAAAGAGGGGAAATTTCCAAAAGTCCCAAATAGTAAACTATAACATGAAGTTAAACCGAAAAAAATGTAAAAGAAGTAAACCAAATTAAAATTAAGAAACTAAAATTCTTAAAAAAATAATCCTATGATATAATAAAGCTTTTATATATCGTTACGTGATATGTTCTCTTTTGACCAGTAACAGAATCAGTTATTTTAATACAAATGACACCGCTAAATTTACATCAATGGCAACTTGTACAAGTGCTGCGATAAACATTATTTTTGTGATTCTTTTAAAAATAATTTACAATACGTTACAAAACATAAAAATGTTCACGCTCCCAAATTGACGACATGAATGCATGTAACATCTAAAAACAATAGAAATAGTTATATATAATATAAACAAAATTATCTTCCAACTACTTACATCAATGGTCTAAATGATGCTGTCTTTTTAAGGAACGCAAATGCCGCAGAGAATTATAGAAACCAAACGAAAAAATAACAAAATATAACATATACAACCTTTTTTTTTTTAATAAGAAAAAGGAAACATAAAAACCTACCTAAGATGTATGTCTTTGTCTTTCGCTTTACGTAGACAGACTGTAATTTGACCACACTAGATTATTAATATCTATAAACATTTAGTTTAGAAATACATATTTAATCTTTATTTAATTTAAATATTTTATTTTGTCTTCTATTTAATTAATAGACAATTATTATCACAAGCCGGTGACAACGCAATATTGAAGTTGTTTTAATCCACAATTATGTTTTATGTATGAAATACAGATACAAAAATCTTCCATGGTTGATTTTTTTACATGTCTTATTAGAGTTGTACTTTTTAGTATCATTTGCCTCTTCTCTACTACATCTTGACAAGCCGCGACATCTACTTCATTCTGCGTTTATTTTTCAATATGGTTCTTGTCCACGCTATTTTAGCAAAACAATTTTTTTTAGCAAAATAAATTAGTAAAACGTTAGTATAATATTAGTAAAACATTAGTTCAAAACAGTTAAGTGCTAAATAAGTATAACAAAAATTTTAGCTTAAAACAGAATTTTAGCAAAAAATTTGCTAACAAATAGTATACCTGATTTACAAAACGTTTTACTAACTTTTTAACTAACTTATTTTTTTGAGTGTACTATTTCTCAGCAGCTTTTTTGCTGCAATTGTGTTTTCATCTATAATTTTGGTTGTACTTTATCTGATTTGAACTAACTTACTAAAGTTTTACTAATTTATTATGCAAAAAAAAATTGTACTGATAAGCAAATTAACATTGTGGACGACAACCAGATTGATAGACATACGCAGAATCAAGTAGATGTCGCGGCATGTCAAGATGTAATAGAGACGAGGAAATTAATAGTAAAAACTACAACTCTTGTCAGACATATAAAAAAAGTCAACAATGGAAGATATTTGTATCTGTTTTTGATACAAAAGAAAGCTAACAAAGTGAATGTGAATGGATTAAAAGAACTTTAATTTTGTATTGTCACCGGCTTGTCAAATTAATTGTGTAGCAATTAATTTAAAGACAAAATTAAATATTTAAATTTAATAAAGATTAAATGTGTATTTGTAAACTTAATATTTATAGTGATTATTAATGCTGTATGATCAAATTGCGAACAAATATATATATATATATATATATTTTATTCACAAAATATTTCGTTGTTTTAGCATTTTATTCGTATTTTTAGCATGGAGTATTATGAGTTTAGTGATTTATCTAGATTAGATTATTGTCTGAAATTGGATTTTCAAAATTAAAATTCGTCTTCTTGTATCAAATATCTTTTTTAGAAAGTTTTAGAGGTCGCTGTTATGCACCTGAACTAAGATTTTAGAAATTCAAAATGGCGGAGCCAATATGGCGGAATTTTTTTTTTTTTTACAGTAATATTAAATATACAAAAACCCTTAATTCATCTGATGTTTTAAGAAATTTTTTAAATCGGTCAGTTTTCGAATTTTTGGGTGCCGAATTTGCAATTTAAATTTTGCCAAAAGTCTAGGGCAACCAGAAAATTTTTTATTGGATTTTGGATTTAATTTAACCATGATATAAATGTACAAACCCTGCTATTTTAAAGGTTTTTTGTTTCGTATTATATTTCTTATTTATATTAATAGGTTTCGGCGAGGGGTAAAATATAGTAAAACTTGAGAAAACCAGCTGATTTATTGCGTTAATGGCACATGTTAATGCCACATATTTATTAAACAAATTTGACACCCAAATCAACATTTACCATGCAGGATTTGGAAAAAATATCTTATTTTTAAAATTTTATGTATTAAAACTTCGTTTAAATATTCAAAACTTAAATGCAATTTTGCGGAAAATCTGGCCCATTAGCGAAAATCAACGTGCCTGGAAATTTTAAACGTTTTTTAGAAAATGGGGCTAATTTAAAACCCATTTGCATTGACCTTTTATTTAACTTGCACTCAAGCTCAGTGTGAAAACGGACGAAAACTTAACCAGAATTGTATTAGGACCAATATTTTTTAAAAATTGGCCATATCCCTAATTACAAGGAAACTACAAAGTGGTGAATCCTCATGTTTGAATAAAACTAGGATATGTTGTAAAGGACACACATTTTTTTAAGGTGCGCAGTCTAAAGTTTGGAAGTTAACAATTTTGGTAAAAAATAACCCAATTCTACGCTTTTTAATATAAATCGTATATAAGCTATTAAATTATAGGCGAATTTGGTATCAGGTAAAAAGTAATTTGAAGACGCATCCACCGGTATATAAAACATGTCCGTGCATCTCCGAACATATTTGTTATTTATATAATATTTCTTTCGAAGACCACATTTGAAGATGTTCTTAGTTTGAGCTAAAATTAACATATAAGAATGTTTGTTTAATTTAATCGAGGAAGTATCTGGACTTTTTTCTATTTTCGTACTCGACTTTTCCCGAAAAGCTTTTATAACCCATGTTTTAAATATTGATAACGTCCGTTAGGTAACGCAAACGAAAAAATATTTTTCCAAAAAAATTTACTATTTACTATTTACTTTTCCCAAAAAAGTGTGTGTACACACCAAAAATTTATGTAATTTGGAAAAAAGTTACATTTTTTTTAAAAATACTTTTTTTGAAAAACAACTTTTTTTGGAAAAAGTAAATTTTTTTTTGATAAAGTACTTTTTTTTGAAAAATACCTTTTTTTGGAAGAAGTAAATTGGTTTTTCCTAAGACATTTTTTTTGGCAATAGTAAATTTTTTCGGAAAAAGTACTTTTTTTGGAAAAGTACTTTTTGTTGGACAGTTATTTTTTCGGAAAAAGTACTTTTTACTTTTGCGTTACCGAACTCAAACTTAATCTGCAGAAGTACTATCAGTTGATACTGTTTGTACTTCCTAGTCTATATATTCCTTGCTATTAAAACTAACAAATTGGCTCTAATCCGTAAAAAATAATGTTGTTAAATTTAATAATTTTTTTTTGTGTTGATCGAAAAGATCTATTAATTTGAGTTCAAACGAGCTACTCAATATCCGGAAAGCAGACATGAAAAATACGAGCCCTTTATTTTGTTATCTTCTATCACATTCCCTAATTTACGCGAAATCTGAATTTTTACTTTAGAGAGTTCGCTTGTTAGTAAACTAGAATACTTTAAACATTTAAAAAAAAAATAAAATTTTAAAGTCTGACAAGGGGAGTCTCCTGATGTGTTCTCTCCGAACAAAAAAAAGATGGGGACACTTTTTTTATCAGCCCAAGCGTTTAATGGTTAAAAGGTGGGGTCAATGTTAATGTATTTTTTTATGGAAACATGTCTGAAATTTATGAAATTCAGGTTTTTTCGAGAAAACAAAATTTTTGATACCAATATTGCCTATGTATTGTGTCAGAGTTGCCATTTATTTAAAATGCTTGTAATATAGCTTAAAAAGATTTTCGGAAGAAGACGCATAAAAGCCAAACAATTACGATTGTCGGAAAAGCTCAGGCACTCTCGATTAAATCTAATAACTTGTTTGAGCTTAATCCAGCTATAACTCTTTAACTGAACGCCAGTTTTAATATCCTTTAAAATACATTTTTTAGTTAAGATTTAAGGGCCATGTTTCGTATACCAGTTAATACGTCACCAGAAGCTCTTTCATTTGGTAACCCATTTGTCGGCAATTTCTCTGAAACAATTCGAAATAAGCCGATAAAACGGAAAATGTGGTAATTTTTTACACCACTTTTCAACCTCTAAACTTAAGATTGCGCAGCTAAAAAAATATGTATCCCTTATTTTTTTCCCCCCTAATCACGTATTCAAATTTCATTAAGATCGGAGAGAAACCATCGGGAGACACCCCTTGTGAGTGACACGAATTTAGTTTACTACGTTAGAAGTTTTTTTTTTTTTTGGAAATGGTGTTAACTTTAAATTAGTAAAGATTAGTAATTAAAATTAAAAAGAATATATTTACTCATCATTCTGTAAGTTATCGGGTAAATTAGAAACATCCGCTGTAACCGTTGAATCACCCATTGTAAAAGTTGAAGCTATAGCACTAGGAAAAGTTTCATAGTTTGTACAAAAGGAAAGCATTAGAAATGTTTGCACCAAGACACCAAAAAGCATAGTTAAAATGTTAAGCCATTAGAACATAGATTTCTTAAATAACTCTTATCTTACTTTTGTTGAGCTGCTTGTTGCTGTAAAATTTGTCCCGTCAATTGTTGATGGAATACAAATGGATCGATAAAACCGAAACCAAAATCGGGTGCATAACCAAAATTGAAACCACCACCATAGTCATCATAATCGTTGTAATTGCCGGTATAACCACCATTTGCTCCATTACTGTTAGCATAACTTCCAGAATATGAACCGACTCCACGTTTCTTGTATCGTTTAGATGTAGCTGGAATGGAAAAATAATTTGAATTTGTTAATTATGTGGAGCTAAAATATCATTTTATTATTGTTTGCTTAGAGCAACAAAATATTTTTTAAGGACAGTCGAAGTTTTGTGTCCCAAACGAACCTTAATTTGTTAATTGAGGAGTAGCCAAACTAAAAAAAAAAAAAACAACTCAGCAAAGTTTTGTAGGTTTCTTTGCGTTTTTTTTTAGTTTAGCTACTCCTCAATAAATACATGATTCTTGGTTTTATCATAGTTCCTCTATAAAAAAATTTTACTAACCTGAATCGGCATTCATGACACTCCATAATACGCACGCTGATATCAAAATTAACTTCCACATATTCAAATAACTGCAAAATTGAAAAAAAGGAAGAATTAAAAATGACTCAATTCAACAAAACGCTGTTTTTTTTTGCTCAACTCGCATTCGTTTTTCTAAATCTTCATTACACTCGGGGAATTATCTTAATGTTAAAAATTTATTTTTGCATAAAATCAATAAAGTTTCGTTAGAACTCGTCTATTGAAAATTTGCATTAGTTTTATGAAAAAACTAATTAGAAACAACTAATTAAAAATTAGCTATTTGCCAACTGAAATTCGGTTACTACGACTCAAATTCGGTATTATTACGAATATCAGACAGTTGGCACAACTTTATATTAGTTTTCACAACAAAGTTTGGTTAATTCGACAGAATTTTAGTTGCAACACTGAACATTTTCAGAAATCGAATGTAGATATCATTGTACTAACTGAATTTATAAGTTGTTACCCTTAATACTTTACTTTATTTCTCTATGTGTAGATATCGATATCTTGATGCAGAATCTGGTTGTAAATTGTTATCACCACATCACAATTTTGTGAAAAACGCGCTTAAATGTAAGAAAAATAGCTATTATATGTTGAAATATATGATAATGTCTCGATTGATTGTGTTATTCTCAACAACGAAATTTTTTAAAAAGCGAACTAGTAGTAGTAGTAGTTGTTCTTTATTTCATATATTATAATGTATAAAGTTTACAAAGAATATGTTTAATATTAGTACATTGGCAATAAATTTGCTTCTAGATTTATAAAATTTAATCTAAATTTTAACAGTAAGATTTTTAGATACACACAGAAAAAAGAGCATCATGTTATGATAGTTTAAAAGCATCATATTATGGATAAAATAGGCAACAATCATAATATAATCCTCATAACCATATAATATTTCTAGATGATGATAAAGTCGCAGTCAGTGATAATAATATGATCAATCAGAATCATGTGTTTGATTGTTAGGATTATAATATTATAATTTTTTGTAACCAATAATGTGCAATCATATTTTTTCCGCTTGGAGACACCTCATACGATATAGACGTCCGCTAAGACGGAATTTTTCGAAATTTCTTCGGGAAGGGTACAACGAGAAAAAGGTCCCCCTTAGCGGCCATGTGGCTAGAACACTCAAATTTGTAGCACGTGTAAAAAAAGGAGTTAAGAGGAGTAAAGTCTTCTCTTTAACGTTCTGGCCAAATAGCGAGCAACTTGATTCCAACTTCTGCATAGACGTCTGCTAACAGGATATTTTTAAAATTTCTTTGGGGAGGGTTAACTCTGTGTTTATAAGAAAAATAATTTTATAAAAAAACCTGATATGACAGTCACAAATTCAAAGTCTAAAAATCAAACAAATTTTTAACACTGATACACAATTTTAATACATTTCGACTTTGACTCTATCTTGCTTCTAAGATGTACACTAAAACATGAAACAAAATACTTTCTATCGAAATATCACAATTTATAATTCTAAATTCTGATATTGGGAATAATGAATTGGAAAAAATATAAAGTGCCAAAGGCTATCCGAGGGTCTTATCAGGAAAAAATTTAACTTAAAATCCATCTTTTTGACTTACGCTTTAAATCCGGTCATAATAAACCAATGTTCCATGAAAAGTGTTATCTATCTTCGGCAATATAAATATAAATAAAAGTTTTAGCTGCTTCTGAAAGCAGAGATTTTACAAAAACCTTTATATCTGACAACATCGATATATGTTAAAACAAGTGCATACATTAAATATGGTTTTACCAAAGTTTTTCTTTATACCCTCCTCAATGAACACTTACAAATGAAACAACAAGGTGAAAGCAAAATTTTGAGGAGAACAATTGTTTTGAATGTTTAATAGAATTTATGTGGTAAAAAAACATTTTTGAGTGAAAAACTAATTTTGTGATGAAAAAAAATTTTTTGAGGTGGAAAAAAATTTGAACTGAAATTTAAATATTATTTACCCCCTAGCGTCGGGTAGAAAAATATGACGTTATATTTTATACACCAGACGCTACTATGAACTTGTACTAACCCGAGGAAAAAAGTTACGATATAATCATATATGATTATATGTATTATCACATATAACTAAACATCTCATCTGATCCGAAAAATGGCATCCATAAGCTGAAATAATGGTATATCATGGGATCTATCTCTCAAAAAGTTTAAACCGAAAAATAGGTCTATCAAATATGATCTAGTATATATAATTTGATAAAATTTTACCTAATAAGTTTTTTAATTATTTTAATTTGAAGTGTTTTAGAGATCAGCACTTTTTATTTTAATCAAACTAAGTACTATACTACTTGTAATTCATTTGTAAAAACATATAAATATAATTTTTAAAAAGTAATGCTAAATCTAAAAATGAAAGCTTTTCATAAGCCTGAAGTTGGGACGTATTTTATGGATCAATGCGATATTTTATGAAGGATAAATCTCCCTATTTAGTACTTCAGATTGTTCGAAACAACTATTTTGTTAACTACAAAACAGGATCAGTAGTATATTGCCTATAATGGAACTAAGCAACTAATTCATTTTTAAAATTCGAAATTTAGAATCCATTACGCATGTTATAAGGGTGTATCGTTTGTTTAAACAAGCCGTTTCCAACGCTCTCTCCTAAAACCATATCTGATTTTAAGAGCAGGCGCGGATCCAGGAAAAGGTTTTGGGGATGCAACTAAGAGTATTTTTAATTAATTTTTAATCTTTTTACATTTTGAAAAAAATTTTCCATTTTTTAAACAAAAAGAATATCCTACATGATATTAATGAAACAATTATATAGAACGTTTTTCGTAGATTCATTGAAGAATACCATTATATCCAAGAAGTTCTTCTATTAATAATAAGAAATTTTTTATAAACCTTTTTCCATAAAATTTCATAGTTTCAGAAAAAAAAATTCATTTGATTTCACAAAATATCTCTTCATAAATTTAACGAACATTTTATTAGAGCAATGAAATTATTTCAAGGACTTAAATTTTATATTTTTTCATAAATTTCATCGTTTTATTAAATTTCATACATTTCAAACTTAAGTTTTTAGAATTAATTCTCAAGTGGTTGATATTTTTTTAAAAGTTCTTTTTTATTTCAATGTAGCCTTTTATTAATTATGTACATCTATAAAATTGTGTAAATAATCATATAAAATGGTTCTTGGGCTTAGTTGCAATGCATTACTCAAAATATTCATAAAGTTTTTTATTAATTCCAAGAACTTCCTTATATTAAAAATTTTTATGAAACTGTTTCATAAATTCTATAAACTCTTTATTATCGGAATGATTCATTAGTTTTATGAAGATTTTAATTAATTATATAATCATTTCATAAACATTGACTTTAATGAAACCTGTGTCATATATTCTATGAAAAGTTTCAATGGACGAGTTCCAGTGATAATTTTCATTAAAGCTATGAAGAAATTCATTATTAAAGTAAAGATAATTCTCTCAGTGTACTTTTTTGCGTGCATACGACATACTAAAACGTATATCCACTTACAGAAAAATAAAGTGCCAACCGAATTGAAAAGTGTATCTTTATGGTAACAACTTATAAACTCATAGATATAAACCTATAAAAATAGCAAGTATAACCTACAAAAATTTTTTTTAAAAAATTCTCTTACAGAAAAGCTGCTAAAATTAGCAGATTTTTGACTAAATACTAGTAATATAAGTACAGCAAACAAATATATCTGTTGAATTTACAAATATTTAGTTATATTTGAGCTAAATTTTAGTTAATTGAAAGCAACGAAATAATCTGCTAAAATCAGCAAAAACATTTACTAAATATTAGTAGACAAAAAAATTATTAAAAGTGTGAAATTTTTAAAGTTTTTTTTTTTATTTTTGTTTTATGCGCATAAAAGTCTTGCCCATATGAAATCAGTTATTAGCGAAAATGTTTATTGATTTTGGCAAAATAAACTGTTATTTGCATTCTACTAAATTTGAGGTAAATAAAGTAACAATTAATATTACAGTTTTTGTTTGCTATTCTGAGTCTACAAATATTTAGTAAAAGTTTTTGCTAATTTTAAATAGTAAAATGTTATTTTCAATTAACTAAAATTCACAACGAATATAACTAAAATTTTGTAAAGTTAAACGATTTATTTTTGCTGTTCTTATTTTATTAATATTTAGCAGAAAAAAAAGATCTGCTAAATTTAGCAGTTTTTTTTGCAAGGTAATTTTTAACTAATTTTTAGTAATTTTTTCTGCTATTTTTACAAATTTATTTCTAGGAGTGTAAATTTAGTACAACGATATTTACAAGAGATTTCTTAATATTTTGGATGTTGGAACTAAAATTTAGTTCAATTAAGCGAACGTTGCTCTAAAAGCAAATGTTTAGTTGTACCAAACGACTGAAATTCGTAATAACCGTAAGACCTAGTAACCAAATTTCAGTTGGCAAATAGCTAAATTTTTCTCTGTGTGCATTTAAAAGTTCAGAGAATAATATTAATGGAGCTAAACCATCTGTGAAGAACCATTCTTTGATTATTTCATACACGTAGCATAATATAATTGGTAGAATTTTTTATAATAGTTGGTAACTCTGCCGCAAAAAACAAACCAAGCAAAACATGAATATAAAACACGACATTTATGACGTTATATTCACAATATCGTGAGAAATAAATTATGAATGGAATAATTTTAACTTTTTAATTAATCAATTAATTGTCTACAGACATGTAATCAGGCTTGCCAGATACTTTTATTCGTTATCCCCAAAAAATATCCCCAAAAATCCCCAATTACAAAAACTTTTAAAACAAAACAGTAGAGTTAAAATTATTTATTGAATCAATATCAATTAAAAAAATGTACCCAAAAAAAATCCACAAATTCAACAATGTTAATTTTTTAGTTAAAACTGAGCTCCAATTTTTTTTTGAAAATTTTGCGTTTAATTAATAACACTAATACTGCAAACTAGTTCTGGAAAATTCTGAACTATTTTTCGTACACTTTTCATATTTTTCAAAATTTTACAATTTAGCTAGAAAACATTTCCTTTAAAACGTGCATTAAATTTCAAGGACTTTCAATTACGGACGTTATACATTTAAAAAACTTTAGATTAATAAAAATTTTAGGTACATACTTCAGATTATACAAATTTTTGAGGATTCCAAAAAACAAAATTATTGAATAAATACAGAAACCATCTAAATTGAATTGCACCGGTCGATTTTTGGATCTGACTTATAAATGTCAAATTTTGGTTTCTTTTATGTTACCAATAAAGGGAAAACTATTTGTTTATCAAAGTTTGTTTTTGATCTAAGTGATATAAAATCTCCAAAATTTACGTATAAACGTAAAAAGCAAACTTTAAAAGCAAATGTATATTTTGGTGTGTTTCAATGTCTAGAATCAGAATTTCTGCATCTAAATAGAAAGCCAAGAAAAAAATTGTTTTTTCGCAAGAGAATTATGGAAATATTACTGAGGGTTATTAATCTAGGAGTCGTAAACAAGACTGGATGTTTAAAGGAAGTTTTCTAAAAAATTGCACAAATTACTCAGAATTTTAAATAGACCTTCATACAATAATTTAAAATTTTAGTTATATTAAAAATTTTTATGAAACTGTTTCATAAATTCTATAAACTCTTTATTATCGGAATGATTCATTAGTTTTATGAAGATTTTAATTAATTATATAATCATTTCATAAACATTGACTTTAATGAAACCTGTGTCATATATTCTATGAAAAGTTTCAATGGACGAGTTCCAGTGATAATTTTCATTAAAGCTATGAAGAAATTCATTATTAAAGTAAAGATAATTCTCTCAGTGTACTTTTTTGCGTGCATACGACATACTAAAACGTATATCCACTTACAGAAAAATAAAGTGCCAACCGAATTGAAAAGTGTATCTTTATGGTAACAACTTATAAACTCATAGATATAAACCTATAAAAATAGCAAGTATAACCTACAAAATTTTTTTAAAAAATTCTCTTACAGAAAAGCTGCTAAAATTAGCAGATTTTTTGACTAAATACTAGTAATATAAGTACAGCAAACAAATATATCTGTTGAATTTACAAATATTTAGTTATATTTGAGCTAAATTTTAGTTAATTGAAAGCAACGAAATAATCTGCTAAAATCAGCAAAAACATTTACTAAATATTAGTAGACAAAAAAATTATTAAAAGTGTGAAATTTTTAAAGTTTTTTTTTTTATTTTTGTTTTATGCGCATAAAAGTCTTGCCCATATGAAATCAGTTATTAGCGAAAATGTTTATTGATTTTGGCAAAATAAACTGTTATTTGCATTCTACTAAATTTGAGGTAAATAAAGTAACAATTAATATTACAGTTTTTGTTTGCTATTCTGAGTCTACAAATATTTAGTAAAAGTTTTTGCTAATTTTAAATAGTAAAATGTTATTTTCAATTAACTAAAATTCACAACGAATATAACTAAAATTTTGTAAAGTTAAACGATTTATTTTTGCTGTTCTTATTTTATTAATATTTAGCAGAAAAAAAAGATCTGCTAAATTTAGCAGTTTTTTTTGCAAGGTAATTTTTAACTAATTTTTAGTAATTTTTTCTGCTATTTTTACAAATTTATTTCTAGGAGTGTAAATTTAGTACAAACGATATTTACAAGAGATTTCTTAATATTTTGGATGTTGGAACTAAAATTTAGTTCAATTAAGCGAACGTTGCTCTAAAAGCAAATGTTTAGTTGTACCAAACGACTGAAATTCGTAATAACCGTAAGACCTAGTAACCAAATTTCAGTTGGCAAATAGCTAAATTTTTCTCTGTGTGCATTTAAAAGTTCAGAGAATAATATTAATGGAGCTAAACCATCTGTGAAGAACCATTCTTTGATTATTTCATACACGTAGCATAATATAATTGGTAGAATTTTTTATAATAGTTGGTAACTCTGCCGCAAAAAACAAACCAAGCAAAACATGAATATAAAACACGACATTTATGACGTTATATTCACAATATCGTGAGAAATAAATTATGAATGGAATAATTTTAACTTTTTAATTAATCAATTAATTGTCTACAGACATGTAATCAGGCTTGCCAGATACTTTTATTCGTTATCCCCAAAAAATATCCCCAAAAATCCCCAATTACAAAAACTTTTAAACAAAACAGTAGAGTTAAAATTATTTATTGAATCAATATCAATTAAAAAAAATGTACCCAAAAAAATCCACAAATTCAACAATGTTAATTTTTTAGTTAAAACTGAGCTCCAATTTTTTTTTTGAAAATTTTGCGTTTAATTAATAACACTAATACTGCAAACTAGTTCTGGAAAATTCTGAACTATTTTTCGTACACTTTTCATATTTTTCAAAATTTTACAATTTAGCTAGAAAACATTTCCTTTAAAACGTGCATTAAATTTCAAGGACTTTCAATTACGGACGTTATACATTTAAAAAACTTTAGATTAATAAAAATTTTAGGTACATACTTCAGATTATACAAATTTTTGAGGATTCCAAAAAACAAAATTATTGAATAAATACAGAAACCATCTAAATTGAATTGCACCGGTCGATTTTTGGATCTGACTTATAAATGTCAAATTTTGGTTTCTTTTATGTTACCAATAAAGGGAAAACTATTTGTTTATCAAAGTTTGTTTTTGATCTAAGTGATATAAAATCTCCAAAATTTACGTATAAACGTAAAAAGCAAACTTTAAAAGCAAATGTATATTTTGGTGTGTTTCAATGTCTAGAATCAGAATTTCTGCATCTAAATAGAAAGCCAAGAAAAAAATTGTTTTTTCGCAAGAGAATTATGGAAATATTACTGAGGGTTATTAATCTAGGAGTCGTAAACAAGACTGGATGTTTAAAGGAAGTTTTCTAAAAAATTGCACAAATTACTCAGAATTTTAAATAGACCTTCATACAATAATTTAAAATTTTAGTTATATATAATAGGGCAAGGAATTTCATGCAAATGCAGATTTATTGTCGTTAATCTAAAACTGATACAGACTAAATATTTTTCTGAATTATCAAATTTAAAACAAATTGGCATCGATTTGTATTGGGATATTTTGACTTTTTATGCATATTTTTTGCTTAATGCATATTATGTCGTTTTTAGTGCATATTTGTGCATATTTTCTATCTATTTTCTATTTATTTTAAGTATTTTTTTAATTAGTTAAAACAAAAAATTTCGATACATTTTTTTTCGATTTAAGCTAAATTATTTTGAAGGATGGATTCAGTTGCTTATTGGAAATAAACAACAGAATCATCTGTCATTGCAATTCAGTATTTGATAGACGCCAAAGTGTAAACACAAATTTTTTTAATCGCTATTATATTGTCGAATTTTGTGCCTGAAAAAAGATGTTTTGTGGGGGTAGTCTGATAATCTTCTTTCATTTGAAGAAAACGGCTGCTGAAAGTAATCGATTGTTGGTAGAAGTTTACGGTCAACATGAAACAACTCAAAAAACTTGTAAACGATGGCTTGCGTGATTCAAAATTGGTGATTTCGACACAGAAGACAAGGAGAGGCCTGGTCAGCCGAATAAGTTTGAAGATGACGAAGTGGAAGCATTACTCCACAATGATTGTTGTCAAACGCAAGAAGAACTTGCATTATCATTGGAAGTCACACAAGAAGCAATTTCCCTACGTTTAAAAGCATTGGGATTCATTCACAAGCAAGGACATTGGTTCTCATATGAATTGAAGTCGAGTGACTTTGAAAGGCGATTTTGCATGTCGGAAAAGCTGCTTGAACGAAACAAAAACAAGAACAAGAACATTTTTGCATCGTATTGTTACTGGTGATAACGATAACCCCAAGTGCAAAAAGTCATATGTAAAGCCCAGCCAACCAGCCAAATCAACACCGAAGCCGAATATCAATGACACCAAGGTAATGCTCTGTATTTGGTGGGATCAGAAGGGTGTTTTGTATTATGAGCTGTTGAAATCGGGTCAGACGATCACAAGGGACCTGTAAAGAACACAATTGATTCGTTTGAAGATAGCAATCAACGAAAACCTACCAGAATATTCGACCGGACACGAGGCCATAATCTTCCATCATGACAACGCTCGGCGACATGTTGCAAGATCGGTCAAAAACTATTTGGAAAACAGTGGATGGGAAGTTTTAACTCACCCACCCAGACCTTGCCCCTTCTGACTACCATTTGTTGCGATCGATGCAGAACGCCCTTACTGGAATACGCTTCACTTCAGAACACTGTATCAGAAATTGGCTTGATTTATTCTTTATTTCCAAACCGGAGCAGTTCTTTTGGCGCGAAATCCATATGCTACCAGAAAGATGGGAAAAAGTATTGGCTGACAATGGACAATACTTTGAATAATGTATCAATTCATTTTGTTATTATAATAAATGCATTTTTCAAGCAAAAAAATTGACATTTTTAACTTGTATACCAATATATTTCTTTTTTATTTTTAAGCTTTGATTTTTGTAAAAAGTGTTCTTTTAGGTGCATATATTTCTTGATTTTAGTGCATATTTTTAAGTTTTAGCTGCATTTTATAGGTGCCTAGTTGTCTTTCTAAATTGCATGACGTTCCTTGCACTAGTAATAATTGTTTAGCTGATTTTTGATTAACTGTATCTTAGGTTAGGTTAGGTCAAAAAGAGGATTCGGAGAAGGGAAAATACTTCCCTAATCCGACTCAAGTCCCTGAGGACTTACACTTAAGCCAGAATGTCGGCTTGTTGTGCGCTCTAAGCAATCGGTCCTATGTCACCTTTCTACACCAGGAACTCCGTCGCACTGACGAAACTTCTCAACTTCTTCCATCCTATGCCCCTAAGATCCCCCAATGTGGATATTGTGTCACTGGATAGTATTTCGACCCGGGTCTCGCCAAATGCCGGGCATTCACAGAGATAGTGTTTCAAGGTCTCCTCGTCCTCCCCACTGGCCCTGCACACTTCCGAGTCCGCCCTACCAATACGGTGGAGATGGGCCCTAAGTGTCGAGTGTCTCGAGATGATTTCCATCAAAGGACTCAGTTCCTTCTTACTGAGATTCAGAATTTCCCTCGTCTTGTCCGTGTCCGGGTTGCCCCAGAGAATACCCGCATTTTCCCAGATGTTCCTATGCATAGTGTCAGCCCAGTCCACCAGCTCCGGCTTGAGAACTCGAAAACATTTAGCGTTCCCCAAAGTGACTAATTCCAGTGAAGATCCTCCCCTAGCCAAATCATTAGCCACTTCGTTCCCCGCTATACCACAGTGTCCCAGCACCTGTATAATCTCAATGCGTCCCCGTGCAGAGAAATCGTTAATTTCCCCTTTACACCTGAGTATCGTCATTGATCCCACAGAGTCCGTAGATAAAGCCCGGATAGCCGCTTGGCTATACGTGAAAATCACAATATCACCGGTCAAGCCCATGATATTCACCTGTAGGGTGATCCTAATCAATGTTATAAGAACATTTTTAATTTTTTTTACAAAAACCCTAGAAAAGTTGTCATCTAGGCTTTAACTTGACTAATTTTATTGTAAATCTATATACAATTAAAATGTTTATAAAAAATTTGTAATATCCTCAAAAAATAACCAACACATTTTTGAAATCCTCAAAAAAAAATCCCCTAAAAATTTCTGTCGTCAAGACCAACAAAAAAATTCCCCAAATTGGGGTACAAACCGCCAAGTCTGGCAAGTCTGCATGTAATTAAAATACTGTTTAGAGATGGAGCTGAATAAGTTCATGAATTATTCAGAAATTAAATAATTACTTGAGATTATTTACAACTAAAAATATATTTTAAAACGAAACCATTTTGTATTTAAATTAGTATAAAATTTAAAAAAAAATTTGGAAAGTCCGTTAATACAAAAACACACGTTTTGTTTTTTGTTTTTAGCAGTTTCAACAAATTAGCAAAGTCAACCGGTTTAGTTTGTTTTTATTATTATTATTTTATTTTTTTAATTTATTTTGGGTATATTTTTATTTAACACAAAAAACCACAAAATTTTACAACAGTTTTATATATTTTTGTGGTTAAATATATTTTGGATGCGAAAAAAAACTCACATAAATTAAAACAGTTTTTTTTTTTTTTTGTTATATAAAGTTGCTATTTTTTTAAATATTATATTTATTTTTAGCAAATTATCAGCTTTTTTTTTTTGTTTTTGTTCAGAAGTCAGGGGTGTTTTTTTTAATGGTCCGTGTTAAGAACAAACATTTAAAAAATTTTTTTGTTTTTTTTTTTTTGAAACAACAATTGAAATATATCACAACAGGAAACTATTAAAAAATTTAAGTTATTTGAAATTATTTTTTTTTTATTATTTTTTTTTATAAATTCAGTTGAAAAAACATCTCCTAATCTTAGCGTTACACGTATAAAATGCTTTGCTTAAACTTGCAAAACTAAATTTTACAAATTTGAGTTCCTGATAGTAAGATTTCAATATTATTTTTTTATTTTCAAATATTTTTTTTTTTTTTTTTAATCGCGATAAGTTTCAAGATCATTGAAATGTTTAGAAAAATTAAAATCACTTATTTATAATTTCTATAAAAACGATTTTTACAAATCAGCAAAAATAATCATTATGTGCTTCATTATTTCAAGTGGGTTGCCGTCAACATTTCGGTTACATTTTGTCTGAGATTTATGCGTCATACCAGATCGTGATAGAGTAGAATATTCTTTTTTTGTTTTTGAAAAGAAACTACGTCTTGGTTAAATTTATAAAATCGTCGAATATAAATTTCAGTTTTTACTTTTTTTTACTTTAGACCATATATTGTGCTTACGCTGCTCACAAATTATTTTATTGTTGTGCTAATTTTTTGTGAAATATTTTGATTTTCGTTCAATAGAGTTCTTTTGGTTTAAATCCAGTTTTTGAAACTTATAAATATAATAATTTTTTATTAACTTTTGTTTACCGATATACTTTTTTTTTTTTTTTTGTTATTATAAAATCTGTGTCTGTAACAACAATGTCTTAACAGTTGGCGAACAAATGAACGTTTAAACAAAACTGGTCATAAAACGTCTTCTTATAAGTATGAGGAAAGGCTTAAAAACAAAGTTTAAACTCACCTGTAAACAAATATAAAAAAAAAAAAGTTGAAAATAAAAAACAAACAAAAAATAATTTTTACTCAAAGTGGTCATCCTCTTAACTTTTTTCTATATATATTAGAGTGGTCCAAAAACAAAAAACTGGAATATCTAAACCCTTCTATTAGAATATTATGTAAAAACAAGACATTCTTCCACAATAACAGTTTTTATAAAGGGTCCGCCAAATAACTTTTTTTTTTTGGAACTCCTGAACCAATTGGACTTTGTATGGCGTCATACCAAGGTCTTTATGCAAACTTCGTCTCAATGATGTCTCCGAAATGTTCAATTGTTGAGAACGACGGTGAATTGATGTTGATGGCGCTTCACGCACACTTTCTGCCACAGCAGCAATATTCTCGGGTGTACGCACTGTTTTTAGCTTTTCACGCTTTGGTTTATCGATGAGGATGCCAGTTTCTTTCACTTTTTTCACTAGATAACGAACATACGGACCATATTCGTTCAGCGGAAGGATAAAACTAATTATCTGTCAAATCAGACATGAGCTAAGTGTTACCATTCACGAAATAAGCACTAGTTGAAAAAAAAACTTTAGATGGCGGACCCTTTATATTCGACCCAGGGCCTTGGCCAAATGGGGAAGAGGGCGGTTCCCCCGGCAAAATTATTTGAAAAATGTACTTTTGCAAGACATATTTTTGTAACAAGGTTGTAATTTTTTAAAATTAATATAGAAAAATGTTTACAAAATTAAAAGATTTTTTATTGTTGAAAAGTTGTCGAAATTCTTATTCGTTTTCAAAATTTTTCTAGTCCGGTATTTAGTTTAGCAAAATTTTTAATAGGAAAAAAACTATCAACTCTAATTCATTTTTAGTAACAAAACACTAATTTCAAGGTGTTTGTGACGACAAAAATAATGGAACGTTAAAAATTTTCTTTTCAAACTTTAAAAAAAAAAAACTTAATTGTAACAATTTGGACTTCCTTGCTACACTCAAAAAAATAAGTTAGTAAAACATCTTGTAAATCAGGTATACTATTTTTCAGCAAATTTTTTTTGTAAAAGTTATGTTTTAAACTAAAATTTTGGTTATATTTAGTCAGCACTTAACTGTTTTGAACTAATGTTTTAGTAATAGTTTACTAATGTTTTACTAATTTATTTTGCTAAAAAAAAAATTGTGCTGATTAGCACATCAATAGTGTGAACGACAACCAGATTAAAAGTTGTATCTGTTTTTCATACATAAAACAAAATTGTTTATTGAAACAACTTAAATTTTGCGTTTTCACCGGCTTGTGAAAGTAATTGTCTATTAATTAAATAAAAGACAAAATAATATATTTAAATTTAAAAAAGATTAAATATGTATTTGTAGTCAAATTGAGCGATCAAGTTGATAACAAAAAATTGTTGTATATGTTACATTTTGTTATTTTTTCGTTTCGTTTCTATAATTCTCTGCGGCATTAGTGTTTCTTTAAAATATAGCATCATTGAGACAACCATTGATGTAAGTAGTTGCAAGATAACGTATTGTAAATTATTTTAAAAAGAATCACAAAAATATGTTTTATGATTTTCAGCAAAATAAATTAACTAAAGTAATAATTTTCTCCAAATTTTTTCAGTTTTTTCAGTCTACTAATATTTAGCAATAATTTTATTAATGTTTAGCAAGGGTTTTTTTAATTTAAATCGACTAAGTTTTAGCAAAACCTTTGCTGAATCTAGTAATTTTGTTGTTAAAAATCAGCTCGCTGATTTTCAGCAAACGATTTTGCTGACATTAGCAATTTTTTTGCACGCACCCTCCTGACTAAAATTTTGCTGAGTCATCAAAATTTTTTGCTGACTTTACTAACTTTTTTATTTGAGTGTAGCCAAAGAATATTTTAAAACATTTGTTATTTTTTTATAAAAAAAGCAAGAGCTTTTCAAAAAAAATCAAATTATATGTGAAACATCTTGTTAAATTTATTTTTTTTTTTTTCAAAAAAATTATTTAACTCTAAATTTGTATGCTACACTAATAGAAATTAGCAAACATTTTGGGTAAAACTAGAAAGAAATTCTTCAAAATGACATTGTTAGATATAAGTAAGATATAAAATGCAAAAATAAAACTGTTGAATCGACAAAAATTTAGTTATATATATGCGCTAAAGTTTAGATAATAATTATTTTGAGAAAAAAAAATGTCAATCAAACCAAGGAAAAGCTTGGTGAATACTATGGGGACTCTGCACCATCCATTTCAATGGTAAAAATGTGGATTTGTGACTTTCGTTGTGGTCGCACAAGTACAAATGACGCTGAACGTTCTGGACTGCCAATTGAGGTCAATACACCCGAAAATGTCGAAAAAATCCATGATATGGTGTAGGCCGATCGAAGAGTAAAAGTGTGTGAGATTGTTGATGCCATATGCATTTCATATGACAGTGTGGTTTCGATTTGAAATGATCAGTTGGGCTTAAGAAAGCTGTCTGTAAAATGGGTGCCGCGTTTGCTCTCAATTGACCATAAACGTAATAGTGTGACAACTTCAAAGGAGTGCTTGGGGTTGTTTAACCGCAATTCGAATGAGTTTTTGCGGCGTTTTGTAACTGTGGATGAAACATGGGTCCATTACAACACTCTGGAGACCAAGCAGCACTCTAAACAATGGGTTTCTCCAGGTGAACCGGCTCCGAAGAAGGCCAAGGTACTGATGGCAACAGTTTTTTTGGGATGCACTCGGGATAATCCACATCGATTACCTTCAAAAGGGAAAAACAATAAACGGCGAATATTATGCCAACTTATTGGACCGATTTAACGAGAATTTAAAAAAAACGACCCCATATGTCCAAGAAAAAAGTTCTTTTTCATCAAGATAATGCACGGGTGCACACGTGTGCAGTCTCAATGGCAAAATTCCATGAATTGGGCTACGAATTGGTACCTCATCCGCCATATTCTCCGGATTTAGCCCCCAGTGACTATTTCCTATTTCCAAACCTATAGAAAAGGATCGGTGGAAAGAGATTTAGCTTCAACGATGAAATTGTTGATCAAACGAATACCTATTTTATGGACCTCGAAAAATTCCATTTTTTGGAAGGGATACAAAAATTGGAGAAAGGTTGGACTAAGTGCATTGTGCTAAAAGGAGACTATGTTGAAAAATAATTTTTTTTTTTTGCTAAAAAAAACTGTGTTTAATTCACAAAGTCACGGACTTATTGATCCGCCATCGTATTACAAGTTTTTTTTTTGCTGTTTTTGTCCACAAATATGAAGGAAAAGTTGTTGCTGATTTTAGCAGTGTAAATTGCTATTTTCTATTAACTACCTAGCAAAAACATGGTTATGACTACTTATTATTTTATACATTACTTTGCAATGAGTATTTATTTTCTTCTGCATTACTTCAACTAAAATAATGCATTACTCTTACACAAAAAATAATTGGTGAACTATAAGAATTTTCTGAAAATCTATTTTTAGACTCATTACAAATCGTATCTTTGTAAGCTATGGGATAATGTGTTAGTTTTGGTATATCTTGAACAAGTTTATACAATTATAGGAAAAATTCATTTATGTTTTAAACTATGATATATTATATGTGTCGGTGGCTCAGGGTATAGAGCGGGATCGATTCCCGACACAATCAACCATATTTAAAAAAAAATAATAATATATTTTTTTTAAATTTGTAACTTTTTTCAAAATCTATTTTTAGACCCAGTATGCTTTTCCTTCTGGTAATGGCATGCATATAGGTTACTCATTAAAATTCATATTTACGTAAGTCTGCCAGTATTGCATAACTCATTACTTTTGGGACATTTCATATACAAAAAAGGTAGAAATTTAATACAAAGGCTAATACGTCCACACCTTCGAGTTTATATTCCAAGAGTTATTATGTGGTAAGGTGTGTTTTGGTGGTTAAAATTCAACTCGAATATAACTAAAATTTTGTGTTACTTTTTTCTGTCTTATTTTGCCATTATTTAGCAAAAAACATGAGAATGCAGTGTGATGTCCGTTGGACAGATCACATAATGCGAGTGTCGAAAGAAGAATTCAAGTGTCTTGGTTTTCTAAATCGGTGCAAGAAATATTTCACTAATTCCGATCTCCTTACTATATATACCACCTACATCCGGCCGATGATGGAATATAACTCCCATATATGGGCAGCTGCTTCAAAGTCTATTTTGTTGCTTCCGGATCGTGTGTAATTTAGGGCGATGATGCTTATCAGCGACAGTAGGGCCTCAAACTCTAATGACTCGTTGGAGCATCTTTGGAATGTGGGTTGTGTGACTTTGTTCTATAGATATTAATATAGGAAGTGTTCTACTGAGATAAGGCGACTCATCCCGAGAAACCGAAAGATAATGAAATTTTTCAGTAAACTAATGAAACTTTTATTCATAAAGTAAACGAAAAATTTCTTAAAAGTAACGAAAAGCTTCATTCTTTCAATGACAATATTTTTTTAATGAAACTTCTTCATTGAGTAAATGAAACTTTAAATATTTCATATAATTTTATGAATACTTGCTTTAGTTTAATGCAAAGTTTCAATGGACGAGTTCTAGTGCAAATTCATTAATTCAATACTAAAATTCATTAATAACATGCAGATAATTCTCTCAGTGTACCCTCACCGACCGAAAGGGCTCCATAAAGAAAAATTTCAAGATAAATTCCGTAAAATCAGCTACTGATGAAAACTTCAACTGATAATAATATTAACAAGAAATTAAATAAAAATACGAAGTTCCCAAATAAAAATCTTCAGCATCAAATTATTGAGACTTAATTTTTAATATCTTTGTTAACTTGTCTTTCAAACAAGAATTTGTTAAAACATATTTGAAACATATTAAAGACATATTTAAAAATAACTGACCAGCTTTTAAAATTGAGATATACAAATTACCGTAAATTTGCAAACAATAAATACACTGAGAGCATTATCTGCAAAATTTTTCATTAGATCTCTAAATTTATGTATTAAAAATTTCATACGTCTAATAAAAAAGTTTCATAAAAAATAGTTGCATAGCAATTTTGAAGCTTTTACTTTCAGTGTGGCCTCTCACGCAGAAAAAATAGCTGTCCCAGCCGAGTTAGGTTACAAACGCTTTATTCTGAGTTCAAGCACTACAAATATACACCCTGATTCAGAGTGACGGCATAAAGTAGAATTTCCATCTTGTTGTTGTGTGCAAAAACAAAACACATGTAGACAAGATGTAGATTCAATTTAGTTTTACTATATGGCTACAAAGTAAAGATCACAAAGTTAAATTTTTGTGTGTTTTGGCCCAGACTAATACACATAAATAACACAGTGTTACAAATTAGAAAAAAATGAATACGTTTTTAAAATGATCTAGCGTAGTTTTTAAGCTTGGTTGAGTAAATAAAAAATTTAAGAATTTTAAATATTTTAAATATTTTCAGAATTTTAAAAACAACCTCAAAATCTGAAGTAATTGATAACAAACAAAACGTTTTTTCAAACTCCACGGACTAAAATATTTGTAACTAAGTCACTTTTGAACCGAATTTTAACCGATTTTAACAAACAATGACTCCTTTTATTCAACATGAAACGTACCTACTTTCAAGAATAAATAAGAAGGAAATTGGTTTTTAAATAAATTATTAGAAAAAATTTCTTCAAAGATGAAAATATAAAAAATAAGTGAAAAAATTTAAATATTTTGGATAATTTTTCCACATGGGCTTGTCAAAAGTATAAACATGGCTACATTTTTGGAAAGCTTAACCATTCATCTTTTCAAAAGCGTTAAAAAATTTAGCATAGGTTCAAAACAGACTTAGTTAAAAGTATTTTAGTGCGTGGAGTCTTGAAAAACGTTTTTTATCGATAACTTCAGATTTTGAGAATGTGTTCAAAATTCTGAAAATTGCAAAGTTATTTACTCAACCAGGCTTACAACCTACACTACACTCAGGGAAAAAAGTTTCATCATATTGATGATATTGTTTTATAAATCGATTGCCCTCAAGTATTTATCATATTTATAAAGTTTTCATAAATATGATGAAAAGTTTCATAAAAATTTTTGACAACTGTTTCATAGACCTTAATCATTTTATAAAAAAGTTTCATAAGCTTTGGGAAAATAACTTTTAGCTTTTTACTGAATTTTTTTTTTTGGTTTTTTGGCAATTTAGATTTTTCAAAACTTAAAAACTACCAAAAATTATATGAAATTCTCAAACAGCAATTTAATATTATTTGATGTGTTATTAACCCTTTTTTTACCTATCATAGATTCCGTGCGAATTTCTTAACAAACCTTGGTAGGGAAATATATTGGTGCCAGTTCCTCTGGTGGGAATCGAACCCACGATCCCCGCACAGATAAACCAGCACGCTACCAACTAGCCTACAGGGCGCACTCATAATTTTTAAAGAAAAATCTATTTTTAATGTATAAACAACTCAAATTTCTTTAAAAAATTGATTATTGTTTTGGGACTATTTCTAAGATTTTTTTAAAAGTGTTGGTAATTGTGTGTGAGTTGTTGGTTAGTTCGGTTAAAGATTATGAATATTTTTCCATATTAACAGAAAAATTATAATTTTATTTGTGATAATTTACTTTAATTAACAGAAAAAACAATTAGAAAAAAGTTATTTGACACCTGCATGAATGGAGTTACTTTCTAGCCCGCAACGGCCTTCATCAACATTCTTCGTGCCTTAAAGTGTTAAATTGTAAACATCATCTATTTAACTCAACTAGTTAGGTTAAAAACCTGCCGTAACTTAGTTTGAGTATGACGAAATTTACTGCGAACTTATTTTCTATAAAGCTATGTTTAGTTGTTAATTATTACCACAGTTGCCAGTTCAACTAATTAAGTTGAAATTTGACTGGCAGTTATTTTCAAATGTCATCATATTTTATCCTTTACATTGTAAGTGAAGGAAAATCAAACATTGAAGATTTTATTCGTTTTTCAACATATGTCGAGCATATATTAAGCGAATTTTTGCACTGTACCTTGTGAGTGGTTAATAGTGAATTTTTATTGTTGATCTATATAAATTGTGTGTGAGTTGTTGGTTAGTTCGGTTAAAGATCATGAATATTTTTCCATATTAACAGTAATTTTAGAAATTTTTTATAAATTGGCAAATCAAATTGCTCAAATTTGTATGCTCCTTTTGCTGGTTTAGAAAAACTAGCTCATTTTTGATATTAAAAAGAAAAACAAATTAATTTTATGCTTATTTCCAATTTTGCAATAACGTAAAAATCTTGATAAGATTAATTAATTTCTTTAAAAAACTATATGTTGAACGAAACAATTTTCCATTTCTAAATACAGGGTGTGCCAAAGGTCATAATGGGGTTTACAAATTTAATAACTTTTTCGTTTATATACTTTTTTATATTTTTTTTAGATTATATAAATAACACCCGTAGAATAAACAACTGAACAAAGAAGCAGAATAATAGAATTTTATTCTTTTAATCAGCGATCAATTATTTTAACGCGGAGAGCATATCGTCTCCATTTTACCTTCAGAATTGAGCCCTCTGAAGCAATGATTCGTTGCTTAGTTGATCGTCGCCACCAACATGGCACCGTAAGTGATTTGGCTCGAACCGGTATACCACGTTTAATTCCCACTGCGGAAAATATTGAACGTGTAGAGCAAAGTGTTAACGAAACACCAGAAACATCTACCAGAAGGAGTTCTACTCAGCTAAGAATGTCTCGTACGTCACTATGGCGCAATTAAAAAAAAAATACTGTTATTCGCATATAAGGTGTAAAAAAGTAAAATTCATTATTTCGCAACACCGGAATTTGATATTTTAATTTTTTTTTTTTGCTTGTCGTGGCGTGGATATATCCCATTTCTATCAGAAGTTAAAGGAGTTTAAAAATTGCCTTGTCTTTAAAGACACACTGATGAAAAATAGGTAAATTTTTAATATAATTTTATGAATATAATATGAAACGTTTCATAATATTTATGAAGCATTTCATAAAAATTAACAAAACGTGCATAAAAGTTTATGAAACTGCTTCACACTATTTATGAAATATTTAATAACATTTATAAAGCATATCATAAAAAGTTATGAAACAGCACATCATATTTATGAAGTGTTACATTGGACGAAAATTAATGATTCATATTTATGAAGTTTTTTCATAAATATGATGAAGATTTTTCCCTGAGTGTAGCTCATTTTAAAAGTATATTTTCACTGTCACACTGTGTAATTTTATCGTCACCCTACTCTATTGCTAGTGAGTAAAACCAAAATAAAATTTTTCCACTAACAAAAATAAATCACAATGAAAATATTGAAGAAATTAGAGTTACACTCAAAATAATGAGTCAGCAAATGAAATTGCTGTTGAAACGCTGAAGAATAAAAGGCAAGTTTTTCCACTTATGTCTGAATGGATCAAAAATTATAAAGAGTAAGAGTTTCTATCTAAGTCAATTTAAATCTCTCTTGTGAACTGAGTCGAAAGAAAGCTGAGTTTAAGCATTTAAAATGGGACGAGGTCACTTGTAGACTTACCATTGAAACTGGGAGATTTCATATCCGCAAAGGACCAAATTAAATAATGAAACTCAACTGTAAAGAGGGATTTATTATCTGTTTGCTGAGAGTAAAATAAATGTGGCATAAGTCCGATGGGATCATACCGTTTTTCTGCATCCTTTGAAGACTCTAGTGAACCCCTTTCTAATCAGGGAATACTGGACCTTTCTAGGAGTGACATTAGACTTCTTGTCGGTTGCCTAACTCCTCACTTCAGGTTGAGATACCAACAATGGAGATTCAACCAGATCGCATTTCCCTCACGGTTAAAATTTGTTATATCTGGTCATATAAAGGGTCCGCCATCAACTAGTGCTTATTTCGTGAATGGTAACACTTAGCTCATGTCTGATTTGACAGATAATTAGTTTTATCCTTCTGCTGAACGAATATGGTTGTGTATACGTTTGAACAACGCTGGGAAATATTGCGACATTACTTTGAAAATCTTGGTAATGTTGCAGAATGTGTGCGAAAATTGCGTACGGATTTTGGAAGAAGAAAAGCACCGTCAGCTCCGTATGTTCGTTATCTTGTGTAAAAAGTGAAAGAAACTGGCATCCTCATCGATAAACCAAAGCGTGAAAAGCCAAAAACAGTGCGTACACCCGAGAATATTGCTGAATATTCGTGAAGCCATTGGTGAAATACAGCAGCACACAATCGATAATGTGCTTAAAAATTGGACCGATCGTGTAGGCTACTGCATGGCCAGCCGAGGCAGCCATTTGAATAAAATTATTTTCCATTATTAACCGGAAATGTTGTACTTTTAAATAAAAAAATAAATTTGAGAAAATATTCAGTAGTTTTTTTTATAGCATGTTCAAAAAAAAAAAAGTCATTTGGCGGACCCTTTATAATATGATTAAGTCATATCTGACTATGAATGACGTCGCATTACGGATAATATCATTATATACAAATATATATTTTTTTATATGATTCTTTATATTATTATATGTCTTCAAATCTTACTCCATATATAACTGTATAAGCAATATAATAATAATAATCCAAATATATGTAGTCGATATGATTATATGTATATGGTCCCATGCTAAATATTATTAAACTATATGTTACACCGCACTGAAAATAGTTTAATTATAATTTTATATAACATTGTATAAATTCCCATACATATTTTGCTAAAGTTCAATAACAAATTACGCTATCTGCAAGTTAAAACTTTATTACATATGGCTTCACATAAAACCATATTAAATTTATAACGAAATCTTTTGCAAAGGATTTATTTTATATAATTTCAAATAAAAAAAATTGTGTACATTCTACAAGACAATACCGCTTAACTATATATTTTGAAACACTACATTGGTTCTTATTAATGTTTAATCAAATTTGGTCATTTAAATTTTAGATTTCTAGAATTTTAATTTAAAACTTATAAAAGCAGATATATTTATAAATAATTAGATATAATTTAATGTACCGAATATAGAGAAATCACGGATAAAATTGTATCACATTATATCTAATTTGGTATAATTAAATACATGATGATGACCAATTTTTCGGATAAATTTGTATTTGTTTATATATGGGAACTTATCAAATGAGATATATTTTTATTAAACTCCATATTAAAATTTTTACACGGGCTTGTATTTTGAGAATGACTAGACATCATCATATGTCGTATGTGGTTACAATGCGGTGATACAGGGAATCTCTATGGTCGGCGAATAAACCAACATTAGGTTTGTTAATTTTTGTAGGTACACTGATAGAAAAAAATTAGTAAAATTTTTTGCTAAAACTATTGAAAATCAGTTAAAAATTACGTTTGCAGAAAAAAGTGCGAAAATTAGCAGATTTTTTTTTTTTTTTTTTGCTAAATATTAGTAAGATGAGAATAACAAAACTAAATTTATTAACTCTACAAATATTTTGTTATTTTGGAGTTAAATTTTAGTTAATTGAAAGTAGGAAATGTGAAATTTTCATAAAAATGTGAAATTTTCTAAGTGTTTTCAATTCGAATAAAAATTTACCATTCTAATATCAGGAATTTACATTTTTTAGCGAAAATTGCTGTTGATTTCAGCAAAATATACTGTTATTTACATTCTACAAAATTTAAAGTAAATTTAGAAAAAATTTTGTTGAAATTAAAGTTTTTGCGGTTTGCAGT
Source organism: Delia radicum (assembly GCA_021234595.1). NCBI lineage: Eukaryota > Metazoa > Arthropoda > Insecta > Diptera > Anthomyiidae > Delia > Delia radicum. The sequence goes on from CM037854.1 coordinate 193,895,172, forward strand.
TATTATTCCACAAATATCTAGTAAAGGTTCTATCAAACTTGTATAAAAGACTAGTTTACTCCCCCTGTGTTGTTTATAAACTAAACAAAATATAAAAAGGAGGAAAAAACAAAAAACGTGTATTGAATATCAACCAGAGGTGGACCCTGCACATAACAAACAAGTTTTCGATTTATTTTTTGATCAATGGTTATAATCTTTAACTTCAAGCTCATATGTTAGTTCTCATTTAGTGAGTAAACTAGTGTATATGAATTTTTGATGTTTGGCATGGGATTGTTACCGATTTCAAATCGCGTTCTAATGATGGGAACCTAGAAAATTCCCTAAATTGATCTATCAACACATTCCTGAAGGGTCAAATAATAAATTAAAAAACAAAAAACTCTTTAGACTATTTGTTAGGACAATATCCTAATAAAGAAATATAGAGTATGGCCTCGAACTTGAATAATTTTCATTTTCATTGGTTTTTGCTAATTTTTGCAGATTATATTGCTATTTTCAATTAACTAAAATTCTACTAGAATATAACAAAAATTGTCGTACCGTTATATTCCCCAAAGTCGTATTGCCCAGAAACCAAAATGACATATTGCCCAAACGTTCGCATATCCCCCAAAATTGTGGATGTTATACGTAATATGTTCTAACGACCAAATCAATGACAGAAAATCCACAACTCTTTTTTCGGGTGCTATGGCATTTTTATTTTGGTAAAACAATTTTTTTTGGGCACTTTGTCCGGAACAAAAGCAGTTTTTCAAAATGAATGCAAAAGGTAAGTAGTATAAAAAAGTATGGAACAAATAAAGTTTACCAAAACGGCGCTAAAATTGATAAAAAAAAAAAACAAAAAAATGTTTTTGTTGTCACGCCACTTTCGAGTAGGCGGAGTTTTAAAATGGAAAATTCTTATGTGAATAACTCAAGAGCTACTAATCCGATCAGGACAAACTTGGTACCAAACTTAATACCTTTTAAACAAGGAAGTATGTTCGAAAGTATTAACCCATTATTGCCGACATCTATATTTTTTTATGATTTACAAAAAAATAAATTTTATTCAATAATTTACTTATATAGCTTTGTGTAGACGTTAAATAAATGGGTGGCTAACGCTGTAAGCTTTAATTTACGATATTTAATGACCAATTATGTTTTAAAACGACTCCAGTGTGGAAACAGATCAGTAATTTTGAAGTTTCTTTTGTGTCGCACGCAGAAAAACTTTATTTCGCGAAGCCGCCTGCCGCGTTCTACGGAGAAGAAAACCCCTAAGAGCGGCCCCACCCAGAAGAACTTGTTTTTCAAATCAGATCTCGAATCCGTTGAAATCTTATATTTTTAAGACATCAAGTAAGATTTATTTGACCTGTCATAACTTTTTATGTCCCAAAATACCAACCCACACCAAGATTTATTGTTTTTTAATGATTATTTTTTTAAAAGTCTATTCGGCCGCTCTTAGGGTTTTTTTCCTCCATAGAACGCGGCAGGCGGCTATGCGAAATAAAGTTTTTTCTGCGTGCGACACAAAAAAATAAAATTGAAGCAATTTTTTAAGTTTCCTAAAAACTCTTTTGTTTGATTTCATGAATCAGCCTTGACATTTAAGGTCTTATGACATTTAAAAAATGTATAAATTATGATTTTGGGCAATAACTTCTTTTTTTTGCCGTCATAGCGCCTAAATTTATTTTGGCCAAACAAAAAATCGTCATAGCGCCCAACAAAAAATGTTATTTCGTCTAAATCAATGTCGTATTGTCCAAAAACAAGTAAATTTTTACAACAACAATTTACATATAATTTGTTTGGGCGCTATGTCGTGTTTTTCTTGGGCAATACGACTTTGGGAAATATAACGTTACACCCAAAAATTTTGTAAAGTTAACAGGTTTATTTTTGTTGCTCACATTTTATTAATATTTAGCAAACATCATTTTTAACTAATTTTTAGTAGATTTTTCTGCTATTTCCACAGATATATTTCTATAAGTGTACCCATGTATGTATATTAGGACGGGTCGATTTAAAAATCGCTCAACGTTCAAGGAAAATCGTATTCTAGGGATCAAAATAAGAAACTTTGCCGAAGGAACCATACCTCTAAAAGGAATTCTGATGTCACGACTTTTGACCCAAAGGGTCAAATTTTGAAAAAGCCTACTTTGATATTTCAGAGGAATCTCTCCAAGATTATTGGAGCTACTTCTTCTCCGGGAAACGCGCTAGCAGATTAATGCATAAATCATCATTCTAGGTGACCGTTAAGGGGTTGAAATTTAAGTTGAAAGAGGGCCTTTTTAGCCGTGTTTTTATAGCAAAATGTACAAATCTAGGGATAGAGATATTTCAGAAAGTAGGAGGAGTCTTTCCAAGAATAGGGTCTCTATTTCTTCTCCGGAAGACGCTCTAGCAGATGAATGTATAAATTATATTCGATTGGGTTGGATTCGATTGTGGCACTCTAAATGGGTCAAAGTGGAATTTTTCAAAATTTGACCCTACGGGTCAAAAGTCGGGACATCATAATTCGTTTTAGAGGTATGGTTCCTTCGGGAAAGTTTCTTATTTTGATCCCTAGAATACGATTTTCCTTGAACGTTGAGCGATTTTTTTGCCTCCATACAAATCGACCCGGCCTAATGTATATCAAACTCAAATGATTATGAATTAAAAATGTAAATTTAATCAAATTGTTGCCGAAAAACAAATTTAACACATTAACAAATTAACAAATTAACAACTTAAGTGAAGCTCTCAGATACGTTTGAAGTTTATTATTTTCTTGAGTCTTTTGTTGTTGTTGTTTATATTGATATGTATAAACCCATGTCGTAAAAAAGAGAAATCTCCATCCGAATAAAATGCAAATCATTTTGCAAAAAAACCTAAAGGTAGACAAAAAAAAGTTAGAAAAGTAGAAAAAACTCTCTTGACTTGAACAAGTTTCTTTGATTTACAATTGGGAATCACCCACCGTATAGAGTTGCCATTAATATAAATCATTAATTATATCAATCGTGCTTAATTTATATCTGTGTAATTTACAAAATAGCTTATATCGAAAACTACTTTTTTGATATTACAATTTTTGTTAAATAAAAATTTTTTTTATAACTGTGAAAATATACTTAATAGAGTTCAATAGAGTGCCTCATTTTGAGGATTTTTTAAAAAATGCCACATATTTTGATGACTGTTAAAATATTTCGGCTCTAGAAATAACATCTTGTACGCTAAACCGTTTTTAGAAAGCCTGCAAAAACACTATTTTATATGAACAAACAATTAATTACGACATCTTTTGTCAAAAATATGCTCGAATATGAAAAATGTTGAAAAATTCTGCGATTCTGCATTCAGAATTTATTAAAGACAGGGTTTCGAGATAATAGGATTATTATGTCATTTTTTCATTTTTTTCAATGCTGTTTTTATAACATTCAAAAAATTTCGAATTTTTCATCAGTTTTACATTTTGAAAACATCTTCGGAATGCTGTTGATATCCTCCAATAATTTGAATGCAATAATGTTTCTTAATGATTAAGGATGACTTCAGGACTTTTTAAGGAACTAGAAAACTCTAATTTTTTAGATTAAACGCGTAAACTTGACACTTTGACGATTAGCTCATTTTTGACACAGTGTTCCTTGTTCAACTTAGTACATTTACACTGTAGGTACACGATCAAGATTTTCTTTAAGGTCTTTTACATATACTGTTTGTCAAAATATGTAAAAATGGACAGCTATAATATATATGTAAAAATTCAAAGCAATTTCAATATTTGTGAAAGGAAAAACAAAAACAATTTCAAAAGAATTGTAATCAGCTGTTTTCTTGAACGTAAATTGATACACTCCACTTGAAAGAGAAATCTGAAGCAAGTTCGTTTCAATTTTAGAAAGTGTGAGTGTATTGGTAAAAAAGTGTGAGTGTATTAAAACTTGATAGGCAAAACATGATCGTGTAACCCTAAGTTAAACGGCTATATTTTTTTTTAACTGGAAAAATATAATTAAGTGGTTTAAAAATACTTAAATAACTCAACATCTTTAGTACAATCGTGAATCAAAAAAATTTTGAAAGGTTTGTATCCAGAGTTGCCAAATAATTATTTAAAAAACTTAACTTTTAACGTGTTTTTATGGACCTATTTCAAAAATTATTTCAAAATATAAATAATGTTATTCTTTTATATTTTTGATTGTTATGTTGATGAAAATATATGAAATCGTATCTATCTCCTGGAAATTAATTCAATGCTTTTATATAATTTTTGAAAATCTGACCGATTGAACGATGAAGTGTTCAGTTTTCAGAATTTATTTTATTTTCACTCAAAACATGAATAATGGATGGTTTTTTATTAAAATAGTACTATACTTATAAAAATTATGTTGTCAGAGTTGCCATACTGTAATTTAAAAAAATACAATATAGCTATTTAAAAACCACTATATTTTTCAAAAAGTTTCAAAAACGGTTAACTTAAAAAAATTGATATTTCATATATTTTTGAAAAAAGATTTGTTCTCAAATTATACAAAATTAAAATTTTTAAAATATCTTAAGCCGTGTACGATTTATATGCTCTCAAAGTTTCAACCTTGGTTGCTAATATTTCCACCAGAGGAAGCTTTAAGGCAGAAAAATATTAAAAAAAATTCATAATGAAGCATGGTTGTATACATATATCTGCAAAGTTTGTTTGAAAAATTTCCAGCGGATCTGTGACGTGCCATTAATGAGTTAATCTTGCATTGAAGTTGCAAAACCGTTGAATATTTCCAGAAATATTTGCAAAACTTTGAAAAAAAAATTATATTTATCGAATTGAAAAATTTGGTTTTATTAAAGCAAAAATATATTAACCCATTAATGCCCAGACGTTTATTTTTTTTTAATTTTGAGACAAAATTTTTGAGCACTCTCCCTTTTTTCAGAGCATGCTAAATTGTAACAACTCTGCTGGCAACTTTAGTTGCCAATGGGCATTAATGGGTTAATGTATGTATTAAAACATGAATTTAAAATTTTTTTTAAATGTATGTGACAAATAAGTACAACAGTGTAAGGGTTAATTAGTTGCTGAAATTATTAGCGAATTCACTGAGAAAATTATCTATATTACATTAATGAATTTTTGCATTGAATCTCTGAAATTGCACTGGAACTCGTCCATTGAAACTTTTCATTAAATTAATGCAAGTTTTTATAAAATTTTATGAAAAATGTCATATTATTTTCGTTTATTTTGTGAATAAAAGTTTCAGTAATTCAGTGAAATTTTTATTATTTTTCGTCCACAAAAATTGTATTAAAAATTAAATAAAAATATATAGTGCAGATTAAAAAAAAAATTATATGATGATATTTTATTTGATATTACTATATGACACAGTTCACTCAAAAAAATAAGTTAGTAGAAAAGTTGGTAAAACTTCTTGTAAAGAAGGTATACTATTTTTCAGCAAATGTTTTGCTAAAATTATGTTTTTAGCTAAAATTTTAGTTATACTTATTCATCACTTAACTGCTTTGAACTAATGTTTTACTAATATTTTACTAATATTTTACTAATTAATTTTGTTAAAAAAAATTGTGCTGATTAGCACATTAATAGTGTTTACGACAACCAGATTGAAAGATATTCGCAAAATTAATAAGATGTCGCGGCATATCAAGATATAGTAGGGACGCGGAAAATGATCCTAAAAATTACAACTCTAGTAAGACATATAAAAAATTAACCATGGAAGATTTTTATAACTGTTTTTTACACATAAAACAAAATTGTTGATTAAAACAGCTTAAATTTCGTGCTGTCACCGACTTGTGAGAGTAATTAATTAATTGAATAAAATACAAAATAAAATATTTAAATTTAATAAAGATTAAATGTGCATTTGTAAACTAAATGTTTATAGAGATTAATAATCTCTTGTGGTCAAATTGCAAACAAATATACAGCAGGTAGACAGACTAAAGCGAAAGACAAAGACATACATTTTAGGTAGATTTTTATGTTTCCTTTTTCTTATTGCAAAAAAGGGTTGTATATGTTATATTTTGTTCTTTTTTCGTTTCGTTTCTATAATTCTCTGCGGCATTTGTGTTCCTTTAAAAGATAGCATCATTTAGACAATCATTGAAGTAAGTAGTTGAAAGATAATTTCGTTTTTGCTATATAATATTATTTCTATTTTTTTAGATATTACATTAATTCATGGCGTCAATGTGGGAGTATGAATATTTTCATATTTTGTAACGTATTGTAAGTTATTTTTAAAAGAATCGCAAAAATATGTTTTATGAAATAAATTAACTTAAATATAATTTTTCTACAAATTTTTTTTTTATTAGAATGAGACAGAGTTCGTCAAAAAATTATGAAATTTCTTTGTTTTTGCAATACTATCACTGTTTATAGAGAACTATTTATATAACGAACTAATTTGTTGGGCCCTTTTACGAATTTTCATGCAATTTTTTACACTAATAACAAACACATTAAAAAAAGCAAAAGCTTTTTCAAAAATGTGCTGCAAATTTTAAAAACTTAAGCTTTTTACTTGAAACTTCACTAAAAAGAATTAAAAACTGTATGAAACGTGATTTAATGGAAAACTGTTTCAATATTATAAACAAAAATTTTAAAATTAGGAGAATTTAAGAAAAAATGCTGCAATAATATAATGTTTACCCCGCTTATAGCAAACTTCGGTTATAACTAACTAATTTGTCCTGTCCCTACGAGTTTGTTATAACCTATTTTTGCGAATTAAAGAGTTTGTGTTAAAATAGCATCGATAGTTATGGCATATTTTGCATTAAATGCATATTTTTATTGAATTTTTCCAAGTTTTTCGTAAAAATCACTTTTAATATTATTTTACGTTTGAGCCATTTTAAGTGTTCTCTTCAATTTTATTTGCAAACTGGGTTAGCAGGTGTTAGTGGTTTCTTAAATGCGTATTTTGCAATACAAATATTTTAATTATTGATATTGTGTTAATTGTGCAAATCGGGTGCAGAGAATATACTAAACAAAACAAATTAACTTTTAAATTTAATTAAAATTGCTTAAAAACATGAAAATAATTAATTAAAAAAAATGTAAGTGTATATTTTTCAGTTTTTAGTGCATATTTTAGATATTTCGTGCATAAACACAATTTTTTAGTGTATGAAGTTCCTGACCCTATTTATAGCTTTTGATTTTTAATTTAAGATGATGGTGGTTAACTTTGAATGAAGTTAATTTTAAGTTTTAATGAAGATTAATTAAGTTTTATAGACAATATATTGAAATTGAACTAGTGGTAGGAAGATACCCGAAACACTTTTGGTTAGAGGATTTGATGAGTTTTTTTGTTGAAAATGTGTTAATTTTTCTCGAAAAGAGAATAAAATTCTACTTAAGTTAAATCTGATTAAAAATTATAACTTTTTTGTTATACTTCTTAAATTTACAAACCAGATTACAAGAACAAAATTTTTAAAATTTCGGGTTCTCATGAGATCTTTAGCCAGATCGAAATACTAGTATCAACCTAGCTAATATGTTTGATTTGCTTTATTTTTGTAAATATACGGAGGTTGAAAGCTCGTTATAACTTGAAAATAACATAAAAATAATCTCGAAGTATATAAAAACAAAAAACTAATATAACTGTAAAAAATATTACTTGAGCCAGAGTACAAACTAAAAATTTTTTATATAAATAGAACATTTTTGGTCTTCATAGTTTAGTAACGTCATGAAGCTTGTTAGGAAAATACCTAACCACGTGCTTCATTACTAAGAAGACAAGAATGGAGCGAAATTGATGATTAATAGGTTTTTTGTTAAAGTTCTGCCTATTATGGAGGCTCTAGCTTTTCTAAAACTTCGGGTTCTGATGAGATATTTAGCCAGATCGAAATACTAGTATCAACCTAGCTAATATGTTCGATTTGCTTTATTTTTGTATATATATAACTGTAAAATTGTTTTTGCTTTATTGAAAAATGGTGTGTACAGTTTGCACAAAAACAATGATTAAATAATTTTTTTCTTTCACGTTCGCCCCTCGCAAACAACTTCTTCGATTTACAAAACAAACTAAATTAAAAGTTTCTTCGTTAGATTTATATAGGACGAAGAAATCTTTTTTATTAAAAAATTTAACGGGCACAATGTATACGCCAGACTGCCATAGCTTCGTCGCCTCCAAGGACTCGTCAGTGGCTAATTTATGTGTCAATTAAATAAAGTATTTTATATTGTTAAATTGCTGTATATGAACAACTATTTAATTTGTGTCGTAGTGAGTTTCAAACCCACAGCCATACATCAGGCTATGACTCGAGGCATCACCTCTTAGCGAGTTGAGCTACGGTCGACACAGCGCAGAGTGTGGGTAAGTGGAGTATTGTCAATCACAGCATTCACAATGTATTGTTTCAATTTACATTTTGTGTTAGAGTGAGAAGAATATATAGCACACCTACTTTTTTATTCTTCTATTCACAATATAGATATTTTACATAAAAACTAACAATTCCAAAATTTGCTCAAGCGAAACAATTAACAAGTTAAATTAATAACAAGTTTTACATATCAAGAACATAAATTAAATTTAAAAATGTTCGTTTAAAATTAAAAAATATAATTTTCTTTTTAAAAAATATCCTTTAAAGTTTTGAAATTTTAAATTATATTCGAAAAATTCTATTTAAATTTAAGAACACCTCAAATAATATTCAAATTATGTTTCAGAATTTTACATAATTTATAAAAGTTTTTGAGTTTTTAAAAAAACTGAATTGCAAATGATATTTAATATATTTTAAAAGAAAAACAAAAATTTAAATTTATGGTTTTTAAACTTCATTTTTTTTCCTTAAAAAGGAAAAATTTATTTTCACAAAGTATTACGAGTATTCATTTTCTACTTGTGTCAAAGTGTCAAGATACGACGTTTTCTTTTAAATTATTTAAATTCCTTTAAATAAATTTAAACTAAATGAATTTAATTGATTCGATGCGGGTTTAGATAAGGGTAATGCTATTTTCGTTTATTTCGGTAACGGTATTTCAGGGGTAACGACATTTTATTTATTTAGGTAACAGTTTATTTACCGTTAACGGTATTTTAAGGATAACGTTTTTTTATTTTTTTAGGTAATGTCAATGCGCACCGATATTTTTAGCCCCATTATGCCCAAATTCCAATAACTGGTTAGTTTATGATCAAACTTTTGAAAAATTTATCAATTTGCAGCAAATTATTTTTTTTATCTTGCCAGATTATTTGTCTAATGGTATTTTAAGTAAAACGCAATTTAATTTTTTCCGGCAACGGTATTTAAGCGATAACGGTATTTGAGTTTTTCAGTAACGGTATTTTAAGGATACTGGTATTTTAGCTATATTGATAACGGTATTTTTGAAATATCCCACAAATTTACTGGATTATTGCTTATAACGACATAAGTTGTTATGCCATATTGCCACATTTACAATATGTATATTTGCGATTATATCACATGCCTCATCGGCATTAGCATCTGGTTACATTTTCCCCCCATTTAAATAAATTAATGATTTACATCTAAAAAAAAGTTTAATAAACAAATCTATTGTTTTTTTCTGCAAATTGGATTTAAACACAATTAATCAATTAGGTTTTTTTCTAATCATTGTAAAGAAATTGTAAAATTTTAATTAATTAATATAGTCAGTTTTCAAAAACGATGGTTAATAGCAATGTTGAAAAATTAAACGAATTTTGTACTAAATTTACAGATTATAGGTGAATCCTATTTTGTGAAAAGACTAGCTAAAAGCCCGATACTTCTTTACCGGTAGGTTTAAATACCAAAAAAAGCATATTAAGAAGGAAACAATTATTTTTATAAAAATTTTCTGTTTCGCTCTAGCGGTTTGTCCCCTTAATGTCCATCTTAGTAGGAATTTCCAAAAATCCCGTCTAAGTGGATGTCTACGCCACTCTCTCCTTAACGCCACTCCCCGTAAGAATCTCCAAAAAACCCGTCTAAGCGGAACACAAATACCAAATATTAAGTTCCTCGGTTTAGCGGTTTGGCCAGGCCGCAAATACTACGTTCCTGGGCAGAATTTCAAAAAGTACAATAGGTCCTATTCGAATACACTTGCAAAAGGAGAGGATCAAATTGCTGTATAAAGCAGAAACTATTTTACACAAGTATTTTGTTTTATTCTCGACACCGACATTTGTCCACTGTTCTTCTCACGGTTCGCCTAAAGCAGTCTTAGGTTAAAAACAATTAACAGAAATTTCGAGCATACTGGGCTATAGTACGACCCTAACAATACTTAAAATACATTTTCTAAACTATCCTGTGGAGAGCCTACAAAACATTTTCATTTTGATAAAAATGCCTATTTCCAAGCGGATTTGAGGTGAACGTATAACGCTGCAGAATACTGGATTTTGTGTCCCAGATTTGAACTCGGATATTGATCAATTTGTTTTTGAAAACACCGTTTCCGAAATACTCAAAAATCATTTGTAAGTAATTGACACCAAACAATGTTGGTTCGCGTTAGCTCTTAAAAATACTAGATTACATATCCAATTTATGGATTTTTATTATGTAACGGGGTGATGAATGGGAAATCTCCCCCCCCCCCCCCCAAATAATATTTTTCAATATACAAATGTAAAAAAGATTAAAAAATTAATTAAAATTACTCTAAGTTCCCCCCCCCCCCACCCAACCAAAAAAAATAAAACCTTTTCCTGGATCCGCGCCTGGTTTACAGTGAACAAATTTCGCTCGGACTTAAAAGGGCTTTAATGTATTCGGGTAACAAAAGGCGCAAAAAATATATTTCTTAGTGGATTTAAAAAAAAAAATATGACATTTCCAAATCGTTACACGTCCAAAACAGGTATTTAAAATGGTCTCAGGTGGTACAAATTTGGATCAAAATTGCTGAAAAAAATGTTAGTGCCACATGATATCGGATAAAGTTACTCTCCTGTAGACTCCTAACAGGCTGGAGGTAAAAAAGTTTACTATCTAAGTAATACAAGAAATGTAAATGAAAATTCAGGACAAAAAAAATTTACATTCAATCAAAAAAGTTTTAAAGCAGAATCTACTGGAAACTGTTAGTTAAAAAAATTTAGTTGTTTTTAACTGTTGAAAACCAACTAACAAATGTAGTTAAAACAACTAACAATGTAGTAAAAATAAATGAAAAATTTTTATAATAAAAACTTTTAAACAACTGCAAAAATTAGTAAAAAACTACTGTTTTTCAACAGTTATTTTTTCGGCATTTTAAAAATATTTTTTTAATAAAAGAAAATGTTTTTTCTTTCAATTACATTAGAAATTCGTATTTTCTACTTTATACTTAAAATTCTAAACGGTGTACCCCAGTTATGACATTTTAATGCATTGGAGATGTAATACAATATTCTTATTATTAATTGCAAACTCTGTACATATTAATAAAAATAAAATATAAACTAAATTAAATTAAACTGAACTAAACTAAACTAATTTAACCATGAATCGACTTACAAACGAACAATGCTTGCAGATTATTGAATTTTATTATCAAAATTCATGCTCGGTTAAGAAAATGCATCGTAACCTATTTATGGTCAGTTTGGGCGACCTTCTGAGGTGGCTATTCGGAATCATGTGACCAAATTTAAATTATTGGACATTAAACCACCAACACGCATACGTAGAGTACGGACAGAAGAAAATGTCGCAGCTGTAGCAGCCAGTGCTGTTGATGACCGTGAATTATCGATTCAGCACCATTCGCAGCAATTGCGCCTCTGTTACTACGTGGAAAATTTTGCAGAAGGATTTGGGTGTAAAACCTTTTAAAATACAGCTGGTGCAAGAATTGAAGCCGCACGACCTACCACAACGGCTAACTTTTAGTGAATGGGCGCTGGCAAAGTTGGATGAAGATCCACATTTTTATCGGAAAATTGTGTTCAGCGACGAAGCTCATTTCTGGTTGAATGGATACGTAAACAAGGACCGAAACTTTTTCAAAGGCGACGAAGTCAGGAACGTTACTGTGAATGGCGAGCGCTACCGTGCAATGATTACAAATTTTTTTTTCCAAAATTGAGGAGCTGGTCTTGGGACATGTGGTTTCAACAAGACGGTGCCACATGCCACACAGCACGCAAAACAATTGCCCAATTGAGAGGCGAGTTCGGTGAACAGTTTATTTCACGTTTGGGACCGGTCAATTGGCAGCCTAGATCGTTCGATTTAACGCATTAAGACTATTTTTTGTAGGACTATGTTAAGGCTCATAGGGACAAGCCCGCAACGGTTGACGTACTGCAAGCCAATATTGAAGAATTTATTCGAGAGATGGTTGGTTGGTTTAAGTGGCAGCTCACGCTACTCGTGAGCATCAAGTAGAGTCAAAAAGCGACTCCGTTTTGAAGAGACCACACTACCCGTAAGGAACTAGTATTCGAGAGATACTGGCCGATATGTTGGAAAGAGTATGCCAAAATTGAACCCAGCATACGAACCATTTGAATTATATAGATCGTTCTATCGACTCAAATAAAGATTTCATACATTTTTCTAAATTGTATGTGTTTTTCTTAAAATCAAATACGAAAGCTCTTAAAAAATCACCCTTTGGTAAAATTTCTAATATTGGATATTTTTAGCTTATGCCTATAAATTGTATTTAAACTTAAAGTTTCATAAATTCTTTCAATTTAATATCAATTTGCATAAAATTATGTTCAATAAAGAGTCACCTTTGTTAAAATTCCTGAATGCGTTAGAAAGTTATTACGACTTTTTCGTGTTACACTTATTTCGATCTCAGTCTTTATTTGTAGGAAGCAGTCAGCTTGATTACTTTTTAATGACGTTACATATATTTAAAAAACTACATTTACATGCACCAAACTTTAACCCTTAAATGGTCAACAGCGTAGATTTGAATGATGTAACCAAAAATTTCAAAATTTTGAATTGCCCTTTACACAAAAATGAAGTGAGTTAGGGACAAAAAAAAAATATATCATTTTAAACTTGCATTTGCCTCTAAATACTTATGTATTTTATTTAAACTTTCTAAAATTACTTTTGCCTTTTTTTCGATATCATAAAAACGCATTTTTTAAGTTTTAAATTAATTTTGTACATTTTAATTTATTCGACTTGCATGATAAATAAAAGGCGCAATTTTAAATATTTATTAAAAAATCTATTTTATTAAATAGAGCTTGGGTTTTCTTAAAACACTAGTAAAGTTTTCATTTTAATAAAGCTCAAACTAAAGCTGTACGAATTTTTTAATGGTTGTATCTTTAAAGATACAGCAAGCATTTAAGGGTAAAAGTCATTTTGTGGAAAAACTTTACCCTACCTTAAAAAAATAAAGTACGCCATTAAAATCAACGCACCTGTAATGTATAGAATTGGTGTTCATAATCCTGTTAGTTTTTAAAAGTTATGATTATGTCCTTCTGTGTTATTTCAGTGCTTTTTACCCAAGTCCATTTTGTCTTATTAAAACTTTGGGCCCAAACTGTTTTTGATTTTCAGTCAGATTGTTGAAGTGTATTTAAAATTTGTATTAGTTTTTTCTTAAAATCTTCAAGTTCACAAAAATTTACCTCCAAATTGAGTATTCTAAATTAACGAATGACTGTAAAAATGGTCATAAGAGTCGTAAATAAACAAAACAAAGTAATAATTATAATAAAGTGTTATTAAACGTTAGAATTACTTTTGATTTATTGATTCATTTAAAACTTTCCAACTTTATTAAAAAACATGGATTTTATTTTGAATTATTTATGTAAGATTTTTTTTTTTTGTAAACCAACAATTGAAGGGCTTATTGTAAAAACTTGATAAACCAAATTTATTGTTTTGTGGGTTTTCGTTGTTTTTTAGTCTTCCATTGATTGATATTTGATAGAAGTCTGGCTTAAACACTGATTACAAGTGCCTGGCGTATAACTGACCTGCTAAATTCAGTAATCTTTGAAAGTCGAAAACAAACTAAAACTTAAATGTGGCTTATCATGTTTTTACAATAAGCCCACAAATTGTTCTTTACCAATAACAGATAACTTCACGCTAATCGAAATAATTTAAATTTATTTCATTAACCGAGACAAAATAATATAGTTTTGTACGATTTAATATACTTAAGTATGACACCATGTATTGTATGATACAATTGCACTTGCCACTGTAATTTTTCGTAAACGGGCAATATATAATTGGATATTAAGAATTAAATTAATATATGGGGTTAACCAAAATAATGTAAATCCACATGTAGAAAAATATAAAAAATACAAAGTGTAAAAGTGTCCTTTTTGTTTTGAAATCCATAACTTCATTCTCAAAATTTTGATATCAACTCAAAAATTTACATTGAAAATATCTATTGAAATTATCTAAAATGAACATCACAATTTAAAATATATACAAGGTGGCGCAAAAATAACCTTCCGATGTTTTTTGGCTGTAATTTAAAAAAAAAAATGAAAAACTTTGATTCTTCTTGTGGATTATTTTTATTTGGTATTTTAATTTTTTTTACATCAAGTCGAGAATATGATGTCATGTAAATGGCCGCCGCCACAGTTGATTGTCATTTGAGCCCTTTTTATGGCATTTTCCATCACTTTGGCCAAAACTTCCGGCGATAGGTCCTCACATTCTTGACGGATATTGTCTTTAAGAGCTGCAAGAGTCTGAGGCTTGTTGACATAAACCCGCGACTTCAAAAAGCCCCACAAAAAGAAGTCTGGAGCGGTCAAATCAGGCGATCTTGCTGGCCAGTGCAAATCGCCAAAACGGTAGATTAGGCGCCCGGGAAATGCATCCTTCAGCATATCGGTTGTGGCAAGTGCAGTGTGTGCCTTTGCACCGTCCTGTTGGAACCACATGTTTTCCAATCCCAATTCATCAAGTTGCGGCAAAAAGAACTCGTTGAGTATTGCTCTGTAGCGCTCACCATTCACAGTAACCGTTTGGCCCGCGACGTCTTCGAAGAAAAAAGGTCCGATGACTCCTCCAGCGAAAACAGCACACGATACAGTGACTTTGAGCGGGTGTAATAGCTCTTCGTGGGTTACACGCGGATTTTCAGTGCCCCAGAAGCGTAAATTTAGCTTATTTACGTACCCGCTAAGATGGAAATGGAGATGGGCCAGCAGCTAACAGCTGATGCACCGTCTGGACTTTGTACGGAAACATCTTCAAATCTTGTACCAAAATTCGCTGTAAAGACCGTCGACTGATACCCATTTGCGTGGCACGTCGTCTGGTCGATGTCGACGGCGCTTCCATGACATCCTCGGCTACAGCAGCAATATTCTCTGCAGAACGGGTACTCCGGGGTCTGCCACGCCTGGCAGCATCTCGTGTTGTGCCAGTCTCTTCGAGGCGAGCGGCTAAACGTCGCAGTGTTTCACCAGTAGGCGTTGGACGGCCAGGAAATCTGCGACGAAATTCACGTTGTGCCAAAGTCACCGACCGATTATTGGTCAAATAAATAGTCACCAATATTCCGCGTTCTGGAGCAGTGTAGCGTAACATTGTTTATTAACGTGTATTTCGCATGTGTTTACTACACAAATGTCAAAACAGAACTGACATTAGGGGCCAATCGCAAAATTTATAGCATTTTCTGATAGGAGGATTACTTTTGCGCCACCTTGTATTAAACGCCACCTTGTATTTAACTCCAAAAACTTTAGTTTGACATAAAAACTATTGTTTGCAAGCATATTTGGCACGTTAAATTTAAATTTGGTTCTTATTACAGAAAAAATTATCAACCCAAAATATCTAATTAAAGATTTGATTTTAATTTAATTTGTTTCTAAACAAATATTTAATTGAACCAATTAATATTTTAATTGACTTTTAAATATATAAATACATATTTTATTTTACACGTAATTCTCAAATTATTTTTCCTTTTTTATTTTCAATAAAACTTTTAATTGATACTATCAATGCCGTGATAGGTACAAAATCAATTAAAATATTAATTGATTTAACAAATTTTTTAATTGAAACCCGTTTTCAGTTTTTTCTGTTTAATAATCTGACCATAATATCTAGGGCCCTGCATTCAATTTAACAAATTTATTTTCGCTGAGTCGTATTGAATCGTATCAAATTATATCAAACTCGATGTAATATAATACGATCCAGCATTTTTCTGATAAAATTGTATTTCAATTATATATATAATGCAATATCAAATTTGATATATTTCTTTGTTGCATCATATTAATTTTTTTTATTCTTGTAGTTAAAGAAATAACAGAATAAATATTAAGATTGTTTTAAATTTAAAAACTAATCACTGGGGCAAGGAATTTCATGTAAATACATACTTGTTGTCAGTAGCCCAACATCGATTTTGACCAAATACTTTTCCGAATCAAAGAATTTACAAAGAAATGGCAACACTCAGGAAATTCTTCCTATTAATTAATGTGTTGCTTTCTTTGGAAAGGGGATAGTAGAGAGGCGAATGATGGAGATAGATAAAGGGCTTCAAACATGGCAACACTGTAATTGCGCGAGATGATAAGTCTTGTGGCTCGCCACCTGATGTAGAGTTGGCGAATTTATTGAAGCTTTTTGTTTCATAGCTCTGATTCATTATTTTACTTCGGTGGGGTTAAGTGCTATGGGAACACCGAAGGCGGGCGCTGCGGTACATATGAGATATAAAAAACTCATATATATTATTTTTCTAAATTGTTGTTGTCGTCACCAGGAATCGAACCCGGGACCATCTGTGTAACAGTCCAACGCGCTAACCATTACACCGCAACGCAAACGAAAAAAATAAATTTTGTTGTTACAATAAATCAGTTTTCTCTGTGTACAAGAGCACTTTTATTGAAAATAAATGCATTTTGGAGAACAAAATAAGTAGTCTTTTACTACAATACTTTTCGAGGTTAAATAACTGTCGTTTTATGACTATTAGGAACAATCAAGAACGAATTTCATCTGTATTTCAACTAATTTTTGATGCTAATATTGAGTAGTTCGTGCATCTCCAATTTTTAAATTTGACATTTAATTTAAGCCACAATTGTTTTGAACCTCCGTATTTTTGCAACAATATTTTTTATGTCTCCGCTATCAGTCTCATTTGTACACTGATAACAATCCATGCGTAAAATTACGAAAAAAATGTCTAAATAACCAAATTTTTTTGTAAAATAAACGAAAATTTGTACATTTTACGAAAGTTTTTGTGGTTTTGACAATAATTTCGTAATTTTATACATGGATTACTATGAGTGTAGATGCCGTTATTTCTTAAAATTTTTTAATGTAGAGTCAAAAAAATCTGTTTCAATTCAATACTATAAAATTTTGTGTAATTTTATACAAAAGGCTTTAAATTTACAGCGTGAAATTATTAAATACATATTGTGATATGAAAAATCGCTAAAAATGTGTATATGTGTTTATATATACTAATATATAATTTTATATGGCCCTGTATATTATATATTAGTATATATACAATATAGGGCTTGTATAGAATTCAACATAAATGTTCATATAATAATATATAACTACACTTAGAATAATATGTAGGCAAAGATCACTGCAAATGTAGTTAAAATCAAATGAAATTTCACTTAAAGAAAGCAAGACTTACATTTCAGTAAATTCAACTAACATTGTCATTTGTTTTTTAACGTTCAAAAAATGACTAACAATTGAAGAAAAAATAAACCACATATGTTAGTAAAAAAATAAACATTTAATTTTTTAAATAACAAAAAATTAATGTAAAATCATAAAACAGTCATTTGATGTGATTTTTTTTTTTTTGAAAATGAACTACAAGATTAGTAAAAAAATTTAATTTGTTCTACAAATGACTGACATTTACATTACAAATAAAGAAACTGTATTACAATCCAAACAAATACATTTTTAAAAGCAGAAGTTCCTTGAGTGTATATTAGAGCGACTCAAGTTGTATGGAAGCGAAATTTGTGCAAGGTGTACCCCCTCAAAATGAACATTGGTATTTTTTATGATGACATCTAATCTATAATTTAAGAATCTGTTTCCTTACCAACATATACAATATGGGTATCATAAGAATTTTTTTAAGGCGCGTCCAACTGTTTATACAATTTGTCCAAGGACGATCATTCATGTCTCTTTTTTAAGGATAGTCTGTAAAAAAAACGGTTTTTTGAATTTTTTGTTCCAGGTTGTTTGTAATAAAAATGCCAAATTAACATATTTTAATCTTTAGTCGATATAATTAAATACGGGTCTCAGCTTTTTTTGAAATTCGTGCTAGATCGCGTTTTGACAAAAATGCAATGCATGGTAACTCTACGTTTTAAAAAGGACAATATGGGTATCAAATTTTTTCTTTTGCCGAGTACATCATCTTTGTATGTAAATAATTTAGATTTTTGCAAACTAGAAGCATTTTACACGGTGCTCTGGAATATATATAAATGCAATTTTGTGGTAACTCTAATAAGATAGCGGATTTAGTTTCTAGATCATGTATGGATGAAAATAGAACTAACGGAAGAAAAAAAAAATGATCCACGACTTTTTGGCGGCATATTCTTTTTTAATTTGCGAAAAAAATATGCCGCCATACCAACATTATTTACTAATTAATTTTAGGTATTAATATCCCTTCGGGAAACGAAGGGTCGATTGATCCAAATTGACAAATCTGTGATATATGATTTGGGGGCACGTCACGAAACTGGTGAAACCAAAATTGTGGTGCACCAAAAAGTGTTAATTTTGGTGAAATGACCAATCACGTGACTATTGTTATGGTCACAAAGCATTCACTGGTTGCTACCAGATATATCATGTAACTGGAAAAAAGTAACATAACATCAAAGTGTACTGAAGCAACTATGGCCGTTGCAGTTGAAGTTATTACTGGTCATTGAACTGGGTCAAAGCCGTTAGCAGTGGATGAAAACATGGCAATTAGTGCCAAATTATTCAGTCACTTGTCTGCCACACAGCAGACATAACACTGAAAGAATTTTATCTGTACTGACTATGTGACATTAGAAATGAAGACGTAACAGTCCACTGGCTATTTAGCAAATCGTGCATAATATGAAATACGCTGAATAAAAAGTGACAGGTTACTTGTCCCGTAGTATATTCATTTCAGTCTGTATGGTGATAGGTTACCTTGGTCAAGTTATTCGATACGTCACACAGTGCTCCACAGGTAGCAAATTGTCACCTCCTATGACAATCCCATGTTAAAACTACCGGTCACTTTCATATAACAGAACCGAAACTAGGACAGGTTCATATACACAAAGTTCTAGTCACATGACCATACCAGTGACTGGTCCATTTCCCGCAGGGATATATTACATGACATGTATTCAACACATAATACGTTAAATAATTGCTAACGTTATTACTAGTGATGTCACGAATATTCGGTTACTATTCGGTATCGTCATATTTTGCATGTTTTGCAAAATATGATAGCTAATAATAGCACTATTCGGCAAAGTTATTTGGTTAAAAGAAAATACCATAAAAATCAGTATTTCTCATCTAAAAACATTTAGAAAAATCAATTTTTTTTAAATTTGGTTGAATTAACCAAAGTGCTCATAAAAAAGTACTTACAAATAGTTTAAAATTTGGCAAAACTGCACTGTATGGGGCGTTCCTAAAAAAAATATGACCAGCTCTGGAATTAAGAAGAACATGTTTTATATATCTTTTTGGGCACAGAGGGCCGCAGGGGCCCCGGCCCCACAACCGGTATGCGTAGAAACATATAAGTGAGAGAGTACTCAAATGAAAGGAAATTTCCTCAAGATTTTAAAAATTATATTATTTTTATGATCCATGATATGTAGCGGCTCCTAGAGATATTTTAAGTATACTTTAAGTACAAAAATGGGGAGGAAGTTTTTTTAGTGATTTTTTTGTTATTTTTGTAAAATTTACTGTTCAAATAATGAAATTTACATGAAAATATGACTTTCTAGTTGCTTCACTGAGTAAAGTTTTTCTACGACTTAGGGGTTTTCTCCTATGTGATATGCAATTTAGTGGCTCCGCTGAGTAAAGTTTTTCTTCGTGGCTGGCCTGCCGCCGGGCTTAGGGGGTTTCTCCTATTTCATAGGCAGTTTAGCGGCTGATGCTGATTAAATTTACTTTTATTAGAGTACCCACACTTGTATGTTACTACGTGCACCGGTTTTTGGGACCCACGTGCCCCGGAGCCTTTAACCGAAAATATAAAAAATTCTGCAGGGCACCGCCTACTTTGTTTTTTGGAGAACGCCCCATAAAGTGCAGTTCAGCCGAAAATTCTGGGCGTTGTGGTGTAATGGTTAGCGCGTTGGACTGTTACACAGATGGTCCCGGGTTCGATTCCCGGAGACGACAACATCAATTTAGGAAAATAATATGTATCAGCTTCTATCACTTATATGTATCGCTGCGCCCACCGTCGGTGTTCCTATAGCACTTAACTACACCGAAGTAAAATAATGAATCAGGGCTATGAATCAAAAAGCTTCAATAAATTCGCCAACTCTACATCAGATGGCGAGCAACAACTGTTCTAAGACTTATCATCTCGAGCAATTTCAGTGTTGCCATGTTTGAAGCCCTTCATCTCTCCACTATCCCCTTTTCAAAGAATGCAAACACATTAATTAATAGGAAGAATTTCCTGAGTGTTGCTTATCTTTTTACAAAAAAAAAAGGGTGTCCGCCGGGAAGGTATACTATTTGTTTTGCCGCCATTTTATTAAACATTAGTCTTGACAGTTCATATTTGGCAGTCGTGAAGTAGACACGTGGCATATTTATTATGGAAAAATATTCAATAATCCAACGTGTTTTAATCGTTAAAATATTTTATCAAAATCAATCATCGATTACTGTGACGATGAGAAAGTTACGTGAAAGTTTTGGGAGGAACAACGTGCCAACAAAACGCACTATTTGTCGTGTAGTGAATGATTTCGAAGAAAGAGGGTCTGTAGGTGATAGGCCCAAGCATGGACCACAACGTACTGCAAGATCGGCTGAAAACATTACTGCTGCTCAAGAAAGTGTTCAAAACAATCCATCAACCTCAATTCGACGCCGTGGTCAGGAGCTTGGTCTTCAAAGAACAACTTTGGCCAAAATTTTGCACAAGGATTTGCATTTGTTTAAATTTAAGATTCAGTAGACACAAGAGCTTCTTCCACAAGACCATTTACGCCGCCGTACATATGCCAATAGGATGTTACAGCTCGCTTATGACAACCCCGATTTTCATGAAAAAATCATAATGAGTGACGAGGCACATTTTCATTTGAATGGATATGTGAATAAACAGAATAGTCGGTTCTGGGCAATAGAAAACCCTCAAATTACTTTTTAACGCCACAACTGCATGCTTTGGGCTTGATTAACACGTGGTATCAACAAGACGATGCCACATCGCATACAGCCAGGATTACAATGGAATTACTGCGAGACCTCTTTCCACAACAAGTTATTTCAAGAAATGGTGATGTTGATTGGCCTCCACGGCCTCCTGATTTGACTGCTCCGGACTTCTTTTTGTGGGGATATCTGAAAAGCAAGGTTTATGCAAACAAACCGGAAACGCTTGAGCAACTCAAACAAAATATTCGTGAAGAAATTAATGAAATACCGCGTGAAATGTGTGAGAATGTAATGAAAAATGTGCTCCAAAGGGTTAGCATTTGTGAGGCTAACAGAGGCGGACATTTATCTGATATTGTATTCCATACATAATTGCCGACATTAAATAAAACATTTATCATTATAAGATCCATTCTCTTTCATTTAATCAAAAATTATAATCAAACAAAGTAGTATACCTTACCGGCGGACACCCTGTATAATAAAAAAAATAGAAAAAAATAACGCCATCTACTGATAGCGGCTTCAGCAGACTTTGGTTCTAACTATTGTATGAAGTTACTACCTAGGAAGATCTTGAATACCGCTAATATAGTTTAAAGACTTTTTTCAAATCTTATATTAAACCCGTATTTTTCAGATTAAATAACAAGGTTTTATTTGCTCTTTTGTATTCATACATAAAATAAATCTTAATAAATTAATATTCAGTTTTATCTTAAAATTAAAATATATTATTTGCAAATTTAAACAAAACTTGATACAAACTTAATAAAAATATTTAAATACAAATTTTGCAAAGGCACCGCTTTATTTTTGTCATTAGCATTGAAATACTTTCTTTTCGATTTCTGCAACGTTGTAATAAAAATTAGTTTATGTCGTAAGGCAGGACTGGCAAAACCATGACACGGCCTCATTTTGGGTGGCACGCGAAGTTTTCTTAATTATTTGAACAAGAGAACGATTTTATTAGAAAACCAGTAACAATTCTGTTAAAATCATTATTAGAGTTTTAAATATTTATTATCGATCCAAAAATGTGAACTTTTAACCGATTATGGTGAAATTTTTCACAAAAGTTTGTACATCGCCTTTTAAAATGTTTTAATAAATGTCAAAAACTAGTTTTCTTTTTTTCAAAATTAACCCTTTAACTGGCAAACGATGTTTTGCAACGATATTTATACCATGTGTTCCACTCGAAAAACAAATAATAAGTTCTTTAACAAAATTGTTTATCGTGGCCTAATTTAGGCGATAAGAGCCACAATATTTTAGGGTGCATTTTGAAAACTAAAGCATATAAAAGAGAAGTTTTGGACACAAAATATTACTCTTACCAAGATATAACCACGCTCGAAAAACAATTTTTTTTCTGCCCCTATTTAAGAAGATATCGCGATTTTCGCTTTTTAGATAAAGCGTAATTAAACGAAAAAGTATCTAAACTTCAATTTATATTGTTCAAACTTCAACGCTTTGCTATTAATACTTAATGTATTCTTTCTGCAAAATTTCATAAGAATCCGTCTATTAGTTTATTAGTTAAGACGATGTCCTTTAGACGAATCCTGATGAAATCCTGTGAGTCCTTGGACTAAAGTAAGAACTTATTATTAAAGATAAAGCTTCAATCTTGCTTATATTTTATTATAAAGAGTTTTTAGACAATTTTAATTGGTTTTTTAGATTTTTTAAAACTATTTTTTGTTTTTTAAATAATTAGTTATTGAAATTTTACGAAATTTTGATTTTGAAGCTTTCTCGCTTCCAAACTGTGGACGGCACA
The DNA here is from genome assembly GCA_021234595.1 of Delia radicum. Taxonomy (NCBI): domain Eukaryota; kingdom Metazoa; phylum Arthropoda; class Insecta; order Diptera; family Anthomyiidae; genus Delia; species Delia radicum. Next base: position 193,918,438 of record CM037854.1, read on the forward strand.
TGAAAAATTTCTTCGCAAAATATTTAGAAAATTTTGTTTTCTATCGGAATATATAAATGTTAAGTATAAAACGCTCATTTGACGCATTTTTGGTAAATTTTATGAAGACTGTCCTGAAGCAGCCTTACCCGTTAGATGTTTAAGATTAATAACCAAAAAAAAATGTTTTTCAGAAATCAAGATACCACAAGATTTAAATATTAGATGTGCGAAAGTATTTCGGAAGATAAATACACCATTTTGAATTGTTTTTCAGAAGTAATAATTTTACGTTTTACTTCTAAATTTTAAAAAATTAAAATCAAAAGTTTATTATTATGTTTATTTTATTATGATCTTGAACTTGAATAATGTTGCTCACATCATAAGTTATAATTTTATTTCAGAAATTATAAAAAAAAAAACATATACAATTTAGAAAAATGTATGAAATCTTTATTCGAGTTGATAGAACGATCTATATAATTCAATGTTTAAAGATGATTTCATGAAAATGTTGACAGCGGCTATGCCTCAAATGGTTCATGGCTTCCAGTGCATCAACCGTTGCGGGCTTGTCCCTATAGACATGAGCCTTAACATAGCGCCACAAAAAACAGTCATTAAATCGCACGATATAGGCGGCCAATTGACCGGCCCCAAACCTAAAATAAACTGTTCACCGAACTCACCTCTCAATTGGCCCATTGTTTGCATTCTGTTTGGCATGTAGAACAGTCCTGTTGAAACCACATGTCCCCGAAGTCCAGTTCTTCCATTTTGGGGAAAAAAAAAATGTATAATCATCGCACGGTAGCGCTCGCTTTTCACTGTAACGTTCCTGCCTTCGTCGTCTTTGAAAAACTTTTGGTCCTTGTTCACGTATCCATTCAACCAGAATTGAGCTTCGTCGCTGAAGACAATTTTTACAATTTGCCCTTTTTTAACCGAGCATGAATTTTAATAATAAAATTTAATAATCTGAAGCGTTGTTCGCTTGTAAGCCGATTCATGGTTTAATTATAGACCAAACTGAACATGTTCAACAGTAACATGTTAGACGAAATTAGCTGAGCTGCCAAAAATAGTTCTACCCACAGAAAAATTCGTCCAAAAAATAGAATTTTTGAAACTTCTCAGCGTATTTTTACCGCTAAAACATTCGTTTATCCAAAAATACTTTGTTTAATTTTGTTCTGGTCTTTAAATGCAGTTACGTGTTAAATTTCGAGTCTCAATCTTTGCTAGTTTATGAAACTCCCATTTTTTCGGAAATAAAGGCTGATTAAACAAATCGGACATTGTTAACAAATATCGCAACTATAATTCCCTGATGAACAGATTATAATGATTTTTTTTTTTCAATGAGCAATATTCTTATGATCATGTTTCAATAAAAATATAAAGTCTTAATGTATTATCAATTTCTTTAATATATTATTAAAAATGTGTACACTGCAGTGTAGAAGGTTAGCCAAAGGGTTAAAAAACTATTTCTACCAAATCACAAATTGTCTGAAATGATTTTGTTGACTTAAATTTTAAAAATGTTAAGTTTTCTTTGATCTTCTTTTATTTAATTATTCTTATTTTAAACGATCTTAAGATAATTTATTTATTAATTATAATTATTTATTTCCAATATTTCGTCTCCACATTGGGTGACTTCTTCAGGGAACAATTACTACAATTTGATTGAAAAACTTGTAATAATTGTTCCCTGAAGAAGTCACCCAATGTGGAGACGAAATATTAGAAATAAATAATTATAATGAATAACTAAATGATCTTAAGCTCGTTTAAAATAAGAGACGTATTCGAAAAATCTGCACGTTTTGACAGCTAAAATATTTTTTTTTTAACGTAAACTTTGAAAACACCAAAACATACGAATTGAAGAACACCGATTTTTCAAATTTACGAATTTGAAAAATTTTACGTTTTCAATTCCCCACTTAATCCAGAACATAGAGGAATATGTCTGTTTGTGGCACGCAATGGAAAAGTCTTACGACAACTTAAGTCAATGTTCGTAATATTTACCTTATCATTAATCCTTTTATCATCTTTGTTGCCTACGGAAAACTTTACATTTTAGAGATCTAATTTTATAAAAAAAAACACAGATTATGATTTTGTTGCCATTTAAAAACTGAGTTACCATCCCATGTAGAAAATTATGATAGTGAAAGCGTTTTAAAAGCATTCAAAATGTGGTACAGCGTTTTCAGAACATTCCGATTTACAGGTTTAAAACGTTTTGTAAACGACCCAAATGATAACCACGTTTTTCGGTGTTATGGTGGTATTTGATACCGTTCTCAAAGCGTTGCCCTGAAATGCTTTTTTAATCGTTTAAAAAACGTCCTTATAGCATTCTTGAAACAAACCAAAATGATAAACATGATGTACCGTTTTAGGGTGGTATTTTATAACGTTATCAAAACGTTGGAAAAACTAATTTTAAAGTCATTTTCTATAGTTTTTTAAATACATTTGAGAGAATAGTTTTTTTAATAAATATTTATTTTATGTTGGATTATAATGAATCTAAATATTTCTTAGGATAAATATTTCCTACGCTTCTCATTTTCTATTAAAATTTTGTCACATTGAGAAACTAATTAATTGTATAAATAAACTTTTAACTCTAAAAGGCTTAAGCCAAATAAGGATTTGGACACGGCATAGTGAACTAATTTATATTTAACATATTTTTTTTTTCAAAATTTAAAAAAACAGTCTTTTGAAATACAGCTGTTTGATACGCGGTTTTTGAAAACAATGCATTTTGCCGTGGAGAGGTGAAAAATGTGTGTAATCTAGTAAAACTGCAATCTTTGTAGCTTTAAAATATAGGTATGAATGACTCTTTTATCTTAAGCAGTTAAAAAGATATGGAATATTATGTACGACTACTTTTTTAAAATTTTAAATATTTTCCATATTTTGAAAAGCGATATGTCAAGATCCCTGGGACTAGCTGTTCTACATTTAGACGAAGTTATACTTATATGATGTAAAGGGTGTTTTTTGTAGAGGTATAGAACTTTGAAATGGAATAAAACAAAAATTAATTTTTTAAATTGACATGAAATTTACTTTATTCGAAAGATAATCTTTTGGCATTATAATTTAAATATGACTTCTGGCATATGACCGCCACGACTGGCTCGGACGTAGTCTAATCTGGAGGTCCAATTTTCGATGACTTTTTCCAACATTTGTGACCGTATATTGGCAATAACGCGGCGAATGTTGTCCTCCAAGTGGTTAATCGTTTCGGGCTTATCGGCGTAGTAGCGACTTCACATATCCCCACAGAAAATAGTCCAGCGGCGTTAAATCGCACGATCTTGGTGGCCAATTCCCGAGTCCGAAACGTGAAACTACGCGGTTACCAAATGTTTAATTCAATAAATCAATTGTGGCTCGAGCTGTGTGACATGTTACGCCGCCTTGTTGAAACCACAGATCCTGCACATCATGGTTGTTCAATTGATGAACGAAAAAGTCAGTAATCATGTCTCTATAGCGGTAACCATTGACTGTAACGTTCTGACCAGCATTGTTTTCAAAAAAGTACGGACCCATGATTCCACCAGCCCATAAAGCACACCAAACAGTCAGTTTTTCTGGATGTAACGGTGAGGATTATCATCACTCCAAATACGGCAGTTTTGTTTATTGACGTATCCATTTACCCAAAAGTGAGCTTCATCGCTAAACAAAATTCGCTTATGAAAATCGGGATCAACGGCAATCTTGTTTTGGTCCTATTCATCGTATCTTCGCCTTGCTAGGTGATCGTGTGGCTTCAATTATTGCACGAGATCTTTCCGCAAAATCTTCCATAAAGTGGATGAACACATATCCAATTCCTGTGAACAATGACGGATAGACTGATTGGCATCTTCCTCTACGCTACGCTCTACAGCAGCAATGACTTCTTCTGAACGCACTGTACGATGTCTCTTTTTAGCGATGAAGCTCACTTTTTTAGAGTAAACGTGGTGCGAAAACGTTCCATAGTTAATCGAATAAATGGCTCTGATGGTCGATTATGTTGACCCTAAAATGGACGTAGTGCACGATACGTGTTTCGAACAGAATCATGATTTTCAAAATAAATTTGCACAATTTGGAAGCGTTGTTCAAGCGTCAGTTTATTCACGTTGAAATGCCAAACCAAACTAAACATTAATCACTTGACACCTGACAAAATGGCCGCCAGTTAAACAAGTGTTGCCAACTTAAAGTTATATACCTGTGTAAAAACCACCCTTTACATCTTTTACACCAAGTACAGTTTGAATCTGCAGGGGGTTGGAATCAGTCTAGTGCTAATTTTCTTCTGTTTCGTAACTCACTTTTAGATTTAAATAAAACAATTATTTTCAGTTATAGTTTTGTTTTTATATTGTATACATACATTAAATTTAACAAAAGTAAATTGAAAAAATATAAATTTTTTTGCATAAAATGCACAAAAACGGCAATAATAACAACTAAAAAAATATATAATTATTTGGTTTCATGTAAATGAATAGAAAGAAAATACATGAAAATAATTAAACAATTGAAAAAAAAAATACATTTATAAAATACTTTTACATGTTTTTAACAAAAAAAAAAAAACAAGATTAATAAAATAAAATTGATTTAATATAAAAATGTGATTTATATACACTGAGAAAATTAGCTTCATGATATTTCTGAAGTGTTTCATAAAGGCAATGAAGTTTGGTGAAAATTCAGCCAATAAAACTTTTTCAACGAACAAAAAAAATTTTAATAATTTTTTTTTTTGTATGAAAAGTTTCATACATTTAATGAAAAAGTTTCTTCATACAAAATTTAGAAGCTTTTTTTTAATATTTTATTAAGAAAATATACGTTAATTTAATACAAAATTTAATTGGCTGAATCGTCATGAAGTTTTCTCTGAGTGCATATATTGTAAGTAAGTTTTTCTTAAAGAGATTGCTTTTTTTTTTAATATAATTTACACAAATTACAATTTCCAGAATTTTGACAAAAACTAAACACAATTAAACATTCGTCTTCCACATCATTTCATAAATACGTATAAATTTTTAATTCTACACTGAAAAAAATTTCAAAATAACAAAAATTTTTGTAAAAATAAACAAAATTTAGTTTATTTTACGAAAGTATTAGTTATTTTCACATAAATTTCGTATTTTTATGCATGAAGTATTATGAGTGTAGGCTCTTTATAGTTTTGATTTAACTTGTGGTATTATAATATCACGCCACCATGGAGCCCTTTCAAAAGCACCCGTATTTGTCATAAATTCGTTTTGAAGATTTTCATACAACAGACCATCAGCTTTACCAATAACCGAATTTAAGGCGAAATCAGGTGGAGCCAAAGCATCTGCTATCGATACTGCGGAATCTTTTAATTCACCACATTTTTGTAGCAGACGTGTTCGTATTAAATCAGCAAATCTGGAACCATGAGCAAAGCCACCTACATATAAAGTAGTCATGTGTTTATCCAAACTCCACATGGAATACACATCAAACAGCAGCTTTAATACTTTAGCATATTCACCACTGACATCGGGCCGTTGGAAACGTTCGATAAAACGATTTAAGCAATAATATTCAGCATAAACCATAGATAATTCACGTGCAGCATAAACTTGAGAATTATTACGAGCCTCAAAGCGATGACAACCTTGTTCAATATCTTTGGAAATACGTTGGTCTGTAGTCTCCAACAGGTGGCACAACATCCATTCATAACTGCGTAAAACAACTAAAATATAAAAAAAATATAAATAATTTCGAGTTTCTTAGGTAAACGTTAAAAAACACAGGTGGTCTAGAAATAGGTATTTGGACAAAAAAAAATACTTTACAAAAGTATCGGGTTTAAAAACACTATTTTTTCGATTTCAGAAAAACCTAAAAAAACATGTAGACAAATTTTATAGTTATAAAAACACAGGCCTACACAATTTGGGAAAGGTCCAGACCTTAGGACTACACCTAGGATTGACAGACGGCCTTGATTTCGCTTGATTTACAAGCATTTTTAATGCTCATCAAGAAAAAATAAGTTTTGTCAAGTTTTTTTTAAAGCCAAAAACCTTAAAGAAGTAATTTTTTTAATTTTTTCAAAGTTTTCCTTAAAGTTTTGTACAAAAGCAAATGAATATTTCATTGAAATATTATTGTGTAGTGTTTTTTTAGATGCATTTGTTTGAAAATCTATCAATACTTCTTGACCACTAGGGAAAGGAATTTCAAGAAAATTCATGTTTTTTTTCGATTATGTATGACTGTCAGTTGCTGTTCCAAGGGGAGGAAAAATGACTCCTTCCCCAAAATGATATTTTTCAATACAAAAATGTAAGAAAGATTAAAAAACTAATTAAAGTTTTCCAGAAATCGGAAATATAATGCTTCCAAACCCAATACTCACTTTTTGAGGGGTATTTTTTTTTTTGTCAATATCAAATTCTAGACTAACTGTGGAAAGCACTTACATTCCATTGATTCTACTGTATGTTGTTTTAATACATCCTCATAATTTTGTTTCAATATCATTTCGCGATGTTGCAAAAAGTTTGCCGTTCCCACTGGACTTTCGATATTTCCATTCAATTGCCTGAGTAGCCAATTCGATGCCTGCTGTCCCAGTACATTGTTATCTCCTTCATACGTACAACTGGGATCATGATCATTGCGTAAATCTCCGAGTTTAGAGGCCTTTAGGTAACCATGACCACCACAAGCTTCTCGTGCCTCTTGTATAGCATCACGTGCTGTCCAGGTAATCATAGGTTTCGATGAGGAAATAATTGCATGTAATTCTGAAACAATTTGTGTCTGGAAAAAATAAATAAATTTAATAGAATTTTTTTTTAAATGTGGTAAATTAATTCATAAATGGCACGTCATAGATCCGATGAACATTTTTCATCCAAACTTTGCCGATATATGGAACCATACTTCAATAAGAAATTGTTGTATTGAATTGCCTTTAGACGCCCTCTAGGGAAAATATTAGCAACCAAAGTTGAAACTTACACAGGATATTTTTTTGAAAATATAAAAAATATATGTATAAAAAAATATTTTTTTCAGGTTAACCGATTTTAAATTCTTTTTGACAAAATATCGTGGTTTTTGCAATTTTTTTAAAATTGTTATATGGCAACCCTGATATCATTATTTTTATAAGTGTAGTAGTATTAAAATAAAAATACGCCAGCCATTATTTATGTTTTAAGTGATAACGCAATAAATTTTGTAATATTTTAGATTTTGTGTATTTGAAAAGTTCATGCTCCGATCGTTCAGATTTTCCAAAATTATATGTAATCGATGAACTAATTATAAGCAGAGAAATACATTTTCATATTTTCTCATCAACATAACAATAAAAAATATAGAAGATTAGGTTTTTTTATATTTTTTAATAATTTTTGAAAATGGTTTCATCAAAAATGGTTAAATATTGATTATTTCAAATAACACAGTTAAACACTGAAATTGCATCGGAGATGCAACTTATCAATTCTAATAGATTTTAGGTCAGAATGAACAATGATCATGAATGTGAACACCAAATTTTGATATTGGCTCTACTTTTCAAAATATTCGCAAAATTTTATTTTTACCAAAAATCAAGTTTTTTCTTAAATTTTTTTTTATTTTTTCGTATACCTGAGTAAACTACGAATAAATTTGTATATGGTTTCAAAGTATGGACTTTGAGGTTTAAGACACATCTCAATTTATTGCGATTAGGTAAAGGATGTAGGATATCCTTGCAATTAAAGTGAAAATATCACTTATTTTAATATTTTGTGAATAATATAAAACCCGTTAATCCAAATTGCAAAATTTTAGCACATGATTTTAATTTATAATCCACTTAATTCATGTAATCAAAAACCCCATCAATTGTACATCAACATTTTCAGATAATTCAAACTGAATTTCAATTTTTACTACTTCTTTAAAAATTAATAAAAAGTACATTTTTGAACAGACTTAATTTAAAATCGTAATTTTTTTTTTTTTTTTGAAAAACGAACTTCAATTAACTAAAACTTTGTTGAAATTGATTAGAAACCGGCTCTATGCAATGAGTCCCAGGTGCAAAAAGTCCCAGTGAAAAGCTCCCAATAAAATAAATTCTAAAAGAATGAAATAAGTCCCGTCTCGAAAAAGTGAAATCATTTATAAAAAATTAAATAATCTCCAAAACAAAAATGAAACAAATCCTGGGTTTTGGTTGTTATTTCATCATGAAATAATTTTCAAAGAATAAAAATTAAATAACTCCCAAAAATAGTCCATGCGACGCAAATGAAGTAGGTTAGGCTAGATTAGGTCGAAAAGAGGATTCGGAGAAGGGAAATACTTCCCTAATCCGACTCAAGTCCCTGAGGATTTACACTTAAGCCAGAATGTCGGCTTGTTGTGCGCTCTAAACAATCGGTTCTATATCACCTTTCTACCCCAGCAACTCCGTCGCACTGACGAAACTCCTCAACTTCTTCCATCCTATGCCCCTAAGATCCCCCAATGTGGATATTGGGTCACTGGATAGTATTTTGACCCGGATCCCGGCAAATGCCGGGCATTCACAGAGATAGTGTTCCAAGGTCTCCTCATCCTCCCCACATTCCCTGCACACTTCCGAGTCCGCCCTACCAATACGGTGGAGATGGGCCCTAAGTGTCGAATGTCCCGAGAGGATTTCCATCAAAAGACTCAGTTCCTTCCTGCTGAGATTCAGAGTTTCCCTCGTCTTGTCCTTGTCCGGGTTGCCCCAGAGAATATTTGAAGTAAGGGCATACCGTTATATTCCCCAAAGTCATATTGCCCAAAAACCAAAATGACAGATTGCCCAAATGTCCGCATATCCCCCAAAATTGTGGATGTTAATATGTTATAACGACCAACTCAATGACAGAAAATCCAAAACTTTTTTTTGGGTGCTATGTCATTTTATTTTGAAAAACCTTTTTTTTTTTGTAGGGCGCTATGAAGTTAAAAAATTATATTATTGCCCAAAATCATAATTTATTTTTTTTTTTTAAATTTCATAAGACATAACGTCTTTTGTGTCGCGTTCTACGGAGGAAAACAACACCTAAGAGCGGCCCAAGGCCGCCACAGAGAAGAACTTGTTTTTTAAATCAGATGTAGAATCCGTTGAAATCTTATATTTTTAAGACATAAAGTAACATTTATTTGACCTGTCATAACTTTTTATGTTTTTTAATGATTATTTTTTTAAAAGTCTATTTTATTCAAAATTTTACGTAAATTTTACGTGTCTAAGCGTTAAATAAACAGATGGCCAATGCTCTACTCTTTTATTTAAGATAAAAACAATCAATTAGCTGTTTAAAGGACAAAGCTATGACTGGTCAAATTATATTACTTATTGTCTTAAAAATAAGGTTTCAACGGGTTCGACATTGGATTTGTAAAAAGGAGTTTTTCTGTGTGGAGGCCTTCGGCCGCTCTTTGGGTTTTTTTCCTCCGTAGAACGCTGCAGGCGGCTACGCGAAATAAAATTTTTTCTGCGTGCGGCAGAAAAAAATTAAATTGAAGCAATTTTTTTAAGTTTCCCTAAAACTCTTTTTTTGATTTCCTGAATCAGCCTTGACATTGAAGGTCTTATGACATTTAAAAAAAAAAAAAAAATATGATTTTGGGCAATAACTTCTTTTTTTACCGTCATTGCGCCCAAATTTATCTTGGCCAAACAAAAAACCGTCATAGCGTCCAACAAAAATGTTATATCGTGCAAATCAATGTCGTATTACCCAAAAACAAGAAAATTTTTACAACAATTTTTTTTACTAAAAATTATTTCTTACTAAAATTGAGTACAAAAACTTTAAATTGAGCTATAAAACGTTTTACTAATTTTTCCATTCCATTACACTATAAAGCGTCAAAAATAATTATTTGTAAACGAACGGTTTTCGAGGTATCATATCTTTTAGATTTACATTGAACATAATATTTTTTCCAATATCATGGAATAGAATTTTAAATGTTAAACACTTTTTATGTTTCTGAAATGTACGGAAGTTAATCTCTTATTTCAATATCATAATGATTTTCAATGCTCAAAAATGTTTTCAGGATTCTGTAATGAACTGAAAAATTAATTTTTAAGTTTAATGCACAAAGAAAACAGTTTTGTAGTTGCAACCAAATTTTTTGCCAAACGAAATTTTGTGGTTCTACGTACTATCACTATTATTAAATTTTAATACTACTGTAACAACTGACATTTATTTACAAATCTCGAATTTTCATTGTAACAATTGAATATTTTATGTTTATTCTATAAATAGAATCATATGCGTTCAGCAAAATTTATTTTATTAATTAAAAAATTATATTCCTCGAACTGGGCTCGAACCGGTGATCTTCCGTTTGTGAGGCAAGTACTTTACCTCTAGCTTGAACCCAATTTAAATATGTTTTCTTGAATTTCAACCTTGAATATTTTCTAGTTTCATATTTAAATATTTCTCTAAAATTAGATTTGTATGTGCAATAGAAATTCGGTTGCTAATCACAATAATTTATTAGATTTACCAAAACTATAAAAACAATTTTTATTATTTTAAAACTATTTTATTAATAAAAAAAATTCGAACCGGCCACCTTCTGCTTGTCAGGCAATGACCTTACCTCTCACCTAAACCCAATATGAAATTGTATTTTCAAATTTCAACCTTGAATGTTTTTTTGTTTCAAATTTAAATATGTATGTCTAAAAATAGATTTGTAAGTACAACAGAAATTCGGCTGCTGATGTCAATATTTTATAAGAGTTACCAAAACTATAAATTAATTAATATATTATTTTGAAATTATTTCATTAAAAAAAAATTTCTGCAGCGAACTGGACTCGAATTTGCATTCAGAAACACTATGGAGCCACTTAAAGATTGGCATTTTTAGTTTTTTGAATTTCGAAAAAAATCCACGCTTTTATGTAAAATTATTGAAAAATGAGAAATATGAAGAAAATGTGTATGCTTGAATATCCGTATTTTCTCTAATATATAAATCAATGGATTAGAAAATTTGACTGAATTTCAATTTGAGTAATATGTGATGTCATATACAATTATATGTAAAAGCTTTAGAATTTGTTCTTGTTTCTACCATATACGTTTGTATATAATTATCAAAGAAGACAAATTAGGTTTTTTACTTTTTATGTTTTTTTTTTGCTTTATTTTGATTTTCTGATTTTGAGCACTAAAATAGCTTTTTCTTAAGATTTTTGGGCTTTTCATGATTTTTTTAAGATTTTCTAACTTGAGAAGGATCCTTTTATACTCCTGAAGTATTATTTATTCTATTAACTTTTTTTAAGGGCGAGTTTTTGCTTTTAAGGGCGAGTTTTTGAGGTGCCAGTTAAACGAATTTCGAAACCAGTTAATTTTGTTTAGAATTGTTTGCATTATTATAACAAGATAAAATGCATCACGTTTCAGAAGCAGTATTTTATTTACACACTTCGTTAATCTAAGTTTAAAGATAATCTACTTCCCAAAAACTGAGCCTAAGTGTTGGATTTAAAGATACATATTTTACTTTTGTTTTTATTTTTCAATATTTTTTGATTTTTTTTTTTTCTTTGCTTAACATGCATTGAATTTTTCTTTTTTTTCTTTATACTTTATAAACGTGATCGATTTTATGTTAATTTTTACCATATATTCTTTAAATTTCCTAATGGGCATTTTTTTATAGAAAAGAGAAAACAGTAACCCAATATGGATCAAGTTATACAAAATAATAATTTTTATCAAGTGCAAAAAAAAGGCTTTATAATCTTGAAGTCATAATTTAAATTAAGTTGCACGGCTCTTTTTTTGTCCCCGGCTAGTAAGGGTTAAAGATTTTTTTGAATAAAAGTATATATAATTACTAGCTGACCCGGCAGACGTTGTCCTGCCTAAAATTGTATTTAAGGCTAATGACTTTTCAACAAATAGCATATTATTATCAAAACAGCGCACACAAAGTTTGAAGACTCCCGCTGTAATAGTACTTCAGATATGCAATTATAAATTTTTACTTCGTATGGGAGGTGCCACGCCCATTGCTTGGATCCCGCCAACTTTTTGCAAAACTATGCATATTATTATCAAAACAGCTCACACAAAGTTTGAAGACTCCCGCTGTAATAGTACTTCAGATATGCAATTATAAATTTTTACTTCGTATGGGAGGTGCCACGCCCATTGCTTGGATCCCGCCCACTTTTTGCAGATTATTTATATTCTTATTAAAGTAGCTCACACAAAGTTTGAAGACTCCCACTGTAATAGTACTCGAGATATACGATGATAAATTCTTACTTCGTATGGGAGGTGCCACGCCCATTGCTTGGATCCCGGCCACGTTTTGCAAGATTATGCACATTATTATCAAAGTAGCTCACACAAAGTTTGAAGACTCCCACTATAATAGTACTCCAGATATGCAATAATAAATTTTTACTTCGTATGGGAGGTGCCACGCCCATTGTACCTATATAGGTCAATTGTAAATCTAAACCATCCAGGGACCAACTCAAATACACACAAAAAATTTCATCGAAATCGGCCCAGCCGTTAAGGAGGAGTTCAGTTACTAACACACTTTCAGAAGATTATATATATAAATATCAATATCAAATGTAAATGATATTTATCCGAAAATTATTAAAACTGTTATTCTGTAAATTTCCTAGTGGGTATATTTTGGACAAAAATGTAAAAATTAGCCCTATATGGATCAAGTTACATAAAATAATTCTTTTTATCAAGTTAAGATTTTTTTTATCAATTTAAAAGCTTTACAATATTGCAGTCATATTTAAAATTGAGTTTCATGGGACTTTTTTGTCCCCATGACACTAAGGGTTAACTAATTCTTAAATAACAGTAAAGACAATTATAGTCTTAATAAACTTAACTGACATTTTTCCAAAAACTATGCAAACTTTGATGAAAACATTCAAATTTTGTTCAATTTTTCACAAAATAAGCTATTTTCATAAAATGTCCTGGAAAGGAGTTGTTTATTTAATAAGAACTATTATATTATAAAAATAGCAATCGACTTCTGTAAATTAGGCATTTAAAAAATCTTTAAAATTAATTTTTAAAAAAAAGACGTTCATATATTTTTATCAAATTCGTCATTTTGGATTTCTGGCATATTACAATTGAAATAAAAGTAAATTCTTTCGGAATTTCGAATTTTGGGAATTTTTAATAATAATACACTTTTTCCAAAAATGTGCCATTTTGGGGCGTCTTGAGGCACGATCGTGCGGGAAATGGACTAGTCACTGGTATGGTCATGTGACTAGAACTTTGTGTGTATGAACCTGTCCTAGTTTCGGTTCTGTTATATGAAAGTGACTGGTACTTTTAACATGGGCTTGTCATAGGAGGTGACAATTTGCTACCTGTGGAGAACTGTGTGACGTATCGAATAACTTGACCAAGGTAACCTACAGACTGAAATGAATATGCTACGGGACAAGTTAGAAGCTGGTAGTGTCAAAGTATGACCATTTTAGGATTTATGTGATATGCAACAGAACCAGTGGGAAAAAAATTATCACGTGACTGGAGAACAATTTCGAAGGAAAACTAGTCACATATTAAGCGCAATGTGTTCTGTAATAGGGGTAGTTTGACTGTAATAGTTTTGAGACGTACCACTGCACTGGTATAAGAGGAACAAGTCGCCAGGCATGCGAAAAGTAATTAGCAAGTAACCTGTCAGTTTTTATTCAGCGTATGTCATATTATGCACGAGTTGCTAAATAGTCCGTCCGGAACCAATCACTGCACTTTTCCAAAACAGTGTGTCTTACCCCCTGTTAAAAAAAACCTTAAAAGGCACAACAAAAATCAATTTTATAATTAGCTTATTTTGTCTATACCCAACAAAAAACTAAGTTTAAGATCTCGACATTTGGCGAGAAATCGTCATATCTGGCAACCCTGGTCACAGTTCCGTGTTCAGTTCTTTTAAACCAGTGGAGTGTTACGTCTTCATTTCTACTGTCACATAGTCGGTACAGATAAAATTCCTTCAGTGTTATGTCTGCTGTGTAGCAGTCAAGGGACTGAATCCTTTGGCACTAATTGCCACGTTTTCATCCACTGCTAACGGTTTTGAACCAGTTGAATGACCAGTAATAACTTCAACTGCAACGACATTAGTTGCTTCAGTACATTTTGATGTTATGTTACTTTTTCTCCAGTTACATGATATATCTGGTAGCAACCAGTGAATGTTTTTTCACCATAACTATAGTCACGTGATTGGTCATTTCACCAAAATTAACACTTTTTGGTGTACCACAATTTTGGTTTCACCAGTTTCGTGACGTGCGCCCAAATCATATATCACAGATTTGTCACTTTGGATCAATCGACCCTTCGTTTCCCGCAGGGGAATTAACCTTTTCCAAAAAAAAATTGATTTCTTTCATTTGGAATCCATTTGCAATAAAGCTGGGGGTGTAATGAACGAAAATCAAAAAATCATCATTTTAAGGGACATCCTAATGATTATGTATAATAGAATAATAGAAATAGCGCTAGAATTTTTCTTATTAGTTTAAACACATATATTTATATAGAATTATATGTGATGCCATATATTATTATATACAAAAGTGATAGAATTTGTTTGGTCCAAAAACTGTATCAAAAACTGTCCATTTATGAAATCAAATGAAAGAATTTCACAATATCAAAAAGAAGTTAATGAAAATATTTTGTGGATAGTTTTAAATAAGTAAAACATATGTTACTGCTGTAAATACGGAATGCGCTTATAGTGAATTGTTTTGTTTGGTCCATTGGAATTCCCCAATTATGATGGGCTTTTGATTTGATTGGTTTTTTTATGTTTTTTCAATTTAAGAAATATAATATAATTTTTTACTTCAGGATTTTTTTTTTTTTTTATATAAACAAACAAATTATTGTGGTGGTCCGTGAACTAGTAGAAATACATCATGGGTACCTTGAAGCAAAAGTTAGCGGGAACCGCTGGTCTAAACTTGTTTTTACTAAAGGTACGTTCAGATTAGTCAAATATTTGACAAAAAACATGAAATATTTCTTTGCCGTAATCTGAACACAAAATATTTTTGTGTGTCAAACAGCAAATCAGATTTTTAATAAATTTATTAATTAATAAAAGGCTTTATAAAAAAACTGAAATGTAAATAGATATTAAAAAGCGAATTTTGATGATACAATATTTTGAGAAATTTTGTTTAATAAAATATTGTTAAATGGAAAAATATGCAGTTTGAAATCAAATTAAATTACAATTTAAAAACAAAACAAATTCACAATTAAAAATGTTCGGGTCAATTGCTATGGGATTCGTTAAGCTACAATTTTCAAACCATACATGAGACTTATTAATTGAATGGACTAATTAATTGATGATCTCATTACAATTTCATTGATATCAATTATAATGAAATTATTTTCAGTACCATTTGTTAAATTAATGATAACGAATTTCATTGATTTGATTTCATTGACTAATGGTAATGATTTCAAATTTCATTGCCATTAGTAATGAATTAATTAAAGGAAGAAAATTGCAATTGACTGAATGCAAAATTGCTAGGTTTGGGAAATATTCCGAAAGATTAATTTTTTATAAAAAAAACAATTATTTTTTTACCCAAAAAAGTACGTGAAAATAAAAATTTAATCACTCAGATAATGGGTTGGAACATTGGTCCAAAATGGAACAATATGGAATGAAACGGGGAACGATTGGAATCGGAGCACTGTACACAATTGTGTTGTCGTACGTGAAAATAAAAAATTAATCACTCCGATAACAGAATGGAACATTGGCCCAAAATGGAACGATATGGAATGAAACGGGGAATGATTGGAATCGGAACACTGTACACATTTAGATTGTCGGTATAGTGGTTTTTATTAAGGTTTGCAAAATTTTTGTCCGTTTTGCAATATCATGTTTAGTTTTCGAGATACAAGCCATTTTACAAAATGGAGATATTTTAAAATGTCCAGTATCTCCAAAACTAAGCGAGATAGACCAAAACGGACAAAATTTTTGCTCCAAAGGAGTATTAATATATAGAATTTTAGTGGATGAAAAATAATTAAAATTTTCACTAAACTAATGAAACTTTTCTTAAAATAGTGAACGATAAATATCTTAAAATTAATAAAAAAAAAAACGTCATACTTTTAATGAAACTTTAACGAAACATCTTCATTTAGTGAATGAAATTTTGAACAAATACATGATTTAATTAATGAAACTTTTAAATGTGCGAGTTCTAGTGCAATTTCGTTGTTTTAATGCAAAACTTCATTAATACAATCCAGATAATTCTCTCAGTGTAGATTTATCATTTCAGCAACTCATGTTTAAAAAATTATTAAAATATTTTGTTTAAAGCAGCAACGAAAATTAGTAACAAAACTGTAATTTTTATTAAAAAAAATATGTTTTACTAAAAATTAGTACAATAACTGGGATTTACAAATTTTTCTACTAACTTTTTTATTTGAGTGTAAGAACAGAACTCTTTCTGAATTTCGACCTTAAATTGTTGAAATTAATTACGCTGTTTAACAGAACAAAACCTATAATTTTTCATTTAAAAATAAGCTTGTGCACTCTAAAAAAGTTAGTGTAAGTATTAGTAGTTTTGAATCTCATTTTACTATTATTATATCCAGTTATGTTTTAGTAAAATTTGTTGCTATTCTTATTTTACAATTTACTAAATTTTTTTCTATTTTTGGTTGCTAATTTAACTAATTTAATTTTACTAACTTTTGAAACCAGATTTGTTAAAATTGGCAAATACAATTACCAATAAAATATTTTTTAATACTCAAAATTATTTGATCTAGACACTAGATAGGGAAAAATCTTGGACTTTATTTATGCACTTCAATATTAACTACACTCAGTAAAAAAAGTTTCATCTTATTGTGAAAATGTTTCATAAATCGCTTGTCATCAATATTTCATCATATTTACGCAGTTTTCACAAATACGACGACGAGTTTATAAACATTGAGGACAAATGTTTCATAGTATTTCTTCAGCATTTCATAAAAAAGTTTCATAAACTAAAGGGTCCGCCATCTAACGTTTTTTTTTTTTTGAACTAGTGCTTATTTCGTGAATGGTAACACTTAGCTCATGTCTGATTTGACAGATAATTAGTTTTATCCTTCCGCTGAACGAATATGGTCCGTATGTTCGTTATCTTGTGAAAAAAGTGAAAGAAACTGGCATCCTCATCGATAAACCAAAGCGTGAAAAGCCAAAAACAGTGCGTACACCCGAGAATATTGCTGCTGTGGCAGAAAGTGTGCGTGAAGCGCCATCAACATCAATTCACCGTCGTTCTCAACAATTGAACATTTCGGAGACATCATTGAGACGAATTTTGCATAAAGACCTTGGTATGACGCCATACAAAGTCCAATTGGTTCAGGAGTTCAAAAAACAAAAAGTTTTTTGGCGGACCCTTTATGTGAAAATAATTTTAATCAAGGTGAATTAATTTTGTTTTTTTTATTTAAATTATTATTATTTAGATTTTGATTTCCATTAAGAGTTTACTAAAAGTTTAGTAACTTTTACTACTTTTACTTTACTAAGAAATTACAGTCACGTTTTGTTAAAATTAGCAAAACGATTTACTGGCCTAATATTAGCAAAACAATCTGTAACAATTACAGACTTTTCTGTAACTTTTTCACTTGCGTTATACACTACAAAAATTTAACAGATTTTTGACTCTTCAGATTTATGATATTGAAAATAAAAAATTTGATGCACTTGTAGAACGACTTTTATACACTCATAGAAATAAACTTGTAAAAATAGCAGAAAAAACTACTAAAAATATGTTAAAAATTGTGTTGCAGGAAAAACTGCTAAAATTATCAGATTGTTTTTTTTTTTTTTTTGCTAAATGCAGTGGATCACGGTTATAACGAACTTTCTTTATAACGAACGAATAACGAATTTTTCTGACCCCAACGCCGTTACTTACATATTTCATACAAAATAATACGGTTATAACGAACATCGTTTATAGCGAACTTTTTATATAACGAACTAATGTTTTGGGAGCTTTTACGAATTTTCATAAAAAATGTTACGCTTATAACGAACACATTATAAAAATCGAGATTTTTAAATGAAAAACGATTTGGAAATTTTAAAAATTACAGCTTTTTATATGAAATTTAACTGAAAAGAATTAAAATTTGTATAAAACGCAATTTAATGGTAGAATTGTTTCAAAATTTCAAAGAAAAATTTAAAAACTAGGGAAATTAAAACAAATCATATCATTTTATTAATTTTTGGAAAATATTTACCACGCTTATAGCGAACATCGCTTATAACGAACTAAGTTGGCATATAAGCGTGCTCCACTGTATTTATAATAATATGAAGACCTTCGGTGTTCCCATAGCACTTAACCCCACCGAAGTAAAATAATAAATCAGGGCTATGACACAAAAAGCTTCAATAAACTCGCCAACTCTACATCAGGTGGCAAGCAACAACTTTTCTTAGATTTATCATCTCGCACAATTACAATGTTGCGATGTTTGAAGCCCTTCATCTTTCACCACCTTTCATCTCTCCACTATCCCCTTTCCAAAGAAAGCAACACATTAATTAATAGGAAGAATTTCCTGAGTGTTGCTTCTCTTTAAAAAAAAAAAATAAACCTTTTTAGTTATGTTCGAGTTGTATTTTAGTTAATTGAACAAAACAATTTAATCTGTTAAATTTAGCAAAAACGTTTACTAAATATTTCTAGACTAAAAACAGCAAACAAAAACTGTAATACGAGTATCACAAATTTTTTGCTATATATGCCTTAAATTTTGTAGAATGAAAATAACAGTATATTTTGATAAAATCAACAGCATTTTTTTTATAAATAATTGTAAATTGCTGATTTCAGAAGGGCAGATTTTTATTCGTATTAAAATAAAATATAAAAAAAAAAACTTTGAAAATTTCACACTTTTAATGATTTTTTTTTTTTATTTACTAATATTTATCAAAATTGTTTGCTGATTTTAGCAGATTATTTTGCTAGTTTCAATTAAATAAAATTTTGCTTAAATTTAACTAAATATTTGTAGATTCATCAGATGTATTTTTGCTATTATTATCTTACTTATATTTAGCAAAAAAAAAATCTACTAATTTGAGCACTTTTTTCTGCATCGTAATTTTCAACTAATTTTCAATAGATTTAGCAAAAAAAAACTGTACTAATTTTTTTTCTATTAGTGTATGTAAAAATGTTCGGACAGTTGTTTTTCATTTAAACTCACCAATAACTCAAAACCATTTGAATCTGCTTGTGATCTTTCAATAATTTTTAAATATTTATCGGTCAGTTCAGCAACAGCAATTTTTAAAACACAGGCAGCTGCTAAATAGGGGAATATTCTCCATTGCTATCAAACAGAGAGAAAAATTACATTTATCTCATTTCTAACACACAAAAAAAATCAATTAACTTACATGAAGTTGATATTCAATTATAGCCATCTCAGGACCAGTTTTTTCGGGACCAAATTGTCTTCTTAAGGCAGCATAACGTACCGCAATTACTGCGGCACTTGATAGAGTATTAACCGATTCCTGCATAATACCAATACGACCAGCAGAAAAGGACTCCAAAGCAGCACCCAACACTTTGCCGGGTTCAGTAAAAACACTCTCATATATACCCTCGGGTGTAACATCACCAGTACGATTGAGTAGATTTTCTCGAGGTATGCGATATTTGGTAAATATAACGAAACCATTATCGATGCCATTTAAACCAATCTTTTCGCCAATATCCCCTACCAAAACACCAGGATAAGGTTGTAACGTTTTAGGATCACGTATCGGTATAAGGAAACCATGTAAACCCTGACTTATACCATCGGGTGTGAATAGATTTGCAAAAGTCATGGCGACTGTGGCAGTTTTACCCAAATTACCAACCCAACATTTGGCAGCTTCAAAATCTGGAGTATTTATAATAAACTCTTGAGTCTCCGGATCATATGTTGCAGTAGTACGAATACTCTTAGTATTACTGCCATGCGATAACTCAGTAATTGCCAGACAAGTGACAATTTCACGATTCCAGGCAGCCTCATAATATTTCATATGCCTCTCGGTACCCATGGCACGTATGGCATTATTGAATAAACCAACACCCAAAGCAATTTTCACTGACAAACTCGGACAGTAGGTGTGTAAAGCTTCATTGATACTCATTAAATATTTGGTTTTCTCACTAAATGTACGTTGCTCGATTTCTTTAGGAACTAAATCCAAATGTCCCATACGATTCATTTGCATGGCACAAATACGTTTTTGCTCATCGGTGGGTAATAAGGAGATGGGTTGAGAAAATAAAGGATCATTTTCTAAAATTTTCCAAACCTTGTACTAAAAATTTAAATATAAAAATTATTTATGTCAAATTTTAATATAATTGCGAATGGAACTGACCTTAATGCGCAGTGCTTGTTCCTTTTCAAACATTAGTCTCAAACGTTTCCAATCAAAATTAACCCTTTTACGATAAGTACACAAGGGTCCTTTTGGTAGATCTGGTATAAATGATGTATCCGCACTCTGTGCCATCTTTGTGTGCTAAACAATCTATAAAAGAGTACTAAATGGTAAATATCTTTTTTCGCTTTAATTCTTTAGTAGTTATTAACATAAATTTAAAACATGTGTTGCTTCGATTCACTTAATACTTTACTTTTTAACTGGGGCTTAGGAAACCCTAGAACTGAGTGAGTATTCACTCATTACACGGTGCTACAAAAAGGCGAAAAATTGTGATCATTTTTCAAATGACCTAGTATAGGTTGTCAGTCTAGCTGAAGTGTATTACAAACCCGGTTTGAGAAGTTTCAATATACCCTCAAATTTTCGAGATAACGGTAAGAGAGTATTTTTTTGCGACTATCGTCTTTTAAACTATTGTAACTTAATAATTTTTCATCCGATTTTGCATTTTTAAACGATATTTAAAAGAAAATTACCTGGTCTTTTTCAATGTAGTACTTTTTTATATTATTATTAATATAAATAGGTAGAGATTTTTTTAATAACAATTGAAATTTTCAAATTTGTTTAAACTTTTCCAACTTCTACAAGAACTTTTTCGAATCTTTTTTTAAAATAACACTATTCTTAAAGTTAGTAGTTTTCTTAGTAAATTGAGCCTTAACTTGTTAAAATCGGTTGAAAAGTTATGGTACTTTTTCTATATATAAAACAATTAACATTTTCAGTTTTCTTCCAATTTTTTAAGAGTGTTTTTTTACTTCTACGAGTATTTTTTACTTCTAGGAGTGTTTTTTTACTTCTACCAGTGTTTTTTCGAATCTGTTAAAATCGGTTGAAAATTAACAATGTTATGGTACTTTTTCTATATATATTATAATTAAATTTTCAGTGTTTTATTACAACTTTTTCAACTTCTACTAGGGTTTTTTTGAATCTTGTTTTAAAGCAATAATATTCTTAAAGTTAATGTTTAAAATGAGCCTTCACTGTCTGAAATCGGTTAAAAATTTAGAAAGTTGTGGTACTTTTTTTTTATATATATAGAGCAAATTTTGTTTATTCTAATGTAAACTAATGCTAAGAAGGAAGAAACAAAATTTTGTATATATATAGATAAAGTACCATAACTTTGTCAATTTTCAACCGATTTTAACATATGAAGGCTAATTCTACTAAGGAAAATAGTAGCTTTAAGAGTATGGTTGCTCTAAAAGAAGAATCGAAAAAACACTTGTAGAAGGTAAAAAAGTTGTAAGAAAACTGAAAATTTTAATTATTTTATATATAGACAAAGTACCATAACTTTGTCAATTTTCAACCGATTTTAACAAATGAAGATGATGCAAAAAACCACTTGTAGAAGTTTAAAAATGTTGTAAGAAAACTGAAAATTTATATATAGAAAAAGTACCATAACTTTGTCAATTTTCAACCGATTTTAACAGATTCGAAAAAACACTCGTAGAAGTAAAAAAAAGTTGTAAGAAAACTCAAAATTTTAAGTATTTTATATATAGAAAACAAACAAAAAAACTTTGTCAAATTCCAACAGATTTTATCCGAAAAACATTTACTCCGAAAAACACTAACTTTAAGAATAAGGTCGTGTATAAAGAAGTTTCGAAAAAAAACTTCGTAGAAATTGAAAAAGTTAAAAAAAAATTAAATTTTAATTGTTATTAAAAAAATATGTACCTATTTATATTAATAATTAATAATTCTATATTATAAATTACGAAAAGTTTTTCGAACTTCGAAATAAATGACTTTATTAATTGAGCTCTAGGTCACGTTAGTATTTATAAAATATCCTTTCTTTATTTTATATATCTCCAATATTTCGCCATTTTTTGAATGACATCTTCAGAGAGTCTAAAATTGTCCAATAATAATATAATATTAATATTAATACATATAAAGATACATATTATAACATAATAATATTTTTTTTATATAATACATTAACATATAAAGCAAACATAACATCAAACTAATATTACCAACTTAAGATTTGGAGATGTCATTCAAAGAATCACGAAATATTGGAAATATATAAAATAATAAAGGATATTTTATAAATACAAACGTGACCTAGAGCTCAATTATTTAATAAAGTCATGAAATTATATATTTTTAAAACACCAGAAATTTTTTTTTAAATTCCATTTAAAAATTTTAAATGAGATAAAAAATGACTAGTGTAACAAATGTTTAAATGTGCCAGTCACAAAAACATCCTCTTTTACCGTTATCTCGAAAATTTTAGGTTATATCATAACTTCTTAAACCGGTTTTGTAATACACTCCAGCTAGACTTACAACCTACACTAGGTAATTCGACGAGTGAATTTTCTGTGTAGCACAGTGTTATTACTCATACTTTGTTTTGTGGTAAAAACAACAATTAAAACTTTAATACTACTGTTACAGTCTTCTATTTATTATTGTAATTTACTTTACACCAGTGGTTCACAATCGGTGTTAAGCAAATCTGTCTTTTCACGATTTTAAATTTTGATTTAGAAACGATTAGTAAAAATAAATAAGAATTACAAGTGCTCAGTGATTTTGGAGGCAAAGATTTCTCAGCAAAAACAACCTCGATTTGATAAGATAAGATTAATTTTTATAGCATCTCGAACCTAAATAATGCGCATTTCATATTCTACGAAGGCCTGATTTTATTGCCTCTTAGATGCCGTTAAAGAAGCGCTTTTCACCTACTGAAAAGAGACATACCAAGTGCAACATTGCGAACAAAAAGTATCTCTTCTGTAATTATTTTCGGAAGAGCTCTATAATTAAATAATGCCTTCCACAACTACTCCTGTGTAAGCAGTATTTTTGTGCTTCTTGACTTGTAAACAAATATTGAAAAAAATGTTCATGCTCTCCTGACCTCGAATCGTTTAAAATGTGCATTTTTGCAGTGTTTTTTAAACATTGCACATGAGTACCCAGTAAGTACACATCAAAAGAATAGATACAGAATGAATTACATTGTAATGATTTGGATTTCGATGTTATGAAAATTTGGATCGGAACCAATGTATTTTATATGGGCTTATCATAGGGTTGGAATTCTCTTTTATGATTCTTATTCACTGCATCTTAAGCACTGCTTATGGTTTAATGAAAGTTCAATTCTGTTGATGTTCACAAGGGAACTCTCCTAGGAGAGAATCCCGATAGCGCTGGAATTTACATTATTTTTTTAACTTTTCCGAAAGCATTTTTTCACCTAATTTGTGTTAAAGTTTTATTCAAAGCAGAGGCAATATGGATATCAAAACTTCTCTTTTCTCGAGTATTTTAACGTTGGATCCAAAAATTGTATTTTAACATATTTCAGATATGCTCCTTTACAAAAAAAAAAATATATATAGTATATTTCTCGCCTCCTTTTAACGCCCTAAATTTTGTGATTGGACTGAGTTCGAGACTAGATTTGGAAAGATTAAGTTTTGTTTAGAATGACATCTTTTGAACTTGTGAAAAATAACATCTTTAGAATCGGGAAATCAGGAATGAATTTGGATTCAATATAAAATTGATTCATTAAGAATCCCTACCATATTTTTTTTTTGGTAGTTACAAAAGTTTAGCTAATATCTTTTTAAATCGCAAATAATTTATGTGAATATCTAAAAATCAATAAAAAAAAATATTGCAAAATTAGGGCAATTTTGTCTCATTTATGAAATTTTCTTCATGGATTCTATTAGAATTAAATTATCGAACTGTGCTAAAAAAACATCTAAAATGCTTCTTCATAAACAGTTTCCCACGTTTTTATTTTATGCTGTAAAGTTTAGAAAATAGATTAAATACCCGTATTCGAGCACAACCTTTAGTTGTATTTACCATTAGGAAATTAAAAAAAATACTGAAAAAAATATCAAAATTTTAAGAAATTTTAATAATTAGTTTCAAAGTATTATTTTAAATACATCTAATATTTATTAAAATTTATTTTTAAAAATATCTACATATATTCGAAACATAAAAAAAAAAAAAAAAAAAATTTTTTTGGTGAAAAACTATTTGAGGTGAACTTCAAATATTATTTACCTCTAACCCTTTGAGACCACGGCCACGTTTGTGCGCTTCAACTTTAAAAAATTCCCTCTAGCTCATTTTTTGTTTTTGTTTTAAAATTTTTTCAGCATATGAATATTTTACAGTTATTCTATTGTAGAAAAATAAAAACATAACAAATTATTGATAAATGTCTAAAAAAAATAACATTCTATAAAATCAAATTAGTACATTTTTGAAAAGCATTTCGTTTAAGTACAAGAATTTTTTTTTTTTATAATTTTTTTTATTCTTGGAGCAAGTTAATATAATTTAAAAAAAAACTATATAATTTTAAAATATCAAGAGAAATCTTGTAAAAAATAAAAAAATGTATATGTTTGGACATACATAAGTAAACAATAGCACGTTTGTGTGTTTTGTTTCCTTTTACAGAAAATCGTGGAATTTAACGATGGAAAATCAAATAGAGTATATACTCCATTTGTCAAGCGAATCCGATGCAGATTTCTCATCAGATGATGATTATGGATTATGATTATGGTTTTTTTTTCACTTCATTGATTTGGCAATATACAATAGTTGGAGTGAGTATAAAAAGGATTTACAGAAACTAAATATTCCGAAGAACAAGGTGAAGCAATATCTTGCATTCAAAATGGGAATAGGGGAAGTAATGACAAAATATATCACAGTACCTGAAATTAAATATAAGCCCTTACAATCTGAACCAACTTCAACAGTTCATAAAACAAACAAAAGACCTCGACCCACTGTAACTCCAGAGGATATTCGGTACGATAGATGCGATCACTGGCCAGAAGTAGTAGATGGAAATCCTTTGACATGCCGTTACACCGGATGTAAGGGTCGCAGCAGAACCAGATGTAGTAAGTGCGAAGCCCATTTATGTCTCACAAGAGACAAAAACTGCTACTTCAAATATCATCTATATGATCAGTTAAAACCACTAGTTTTAGTATGTAACTATAAGAATTGCCATGTTTTTGTTTTATTTTATTAGTACCATACATATACTTATGAACAACTTCTTTGATTTAAATAGTTTAGATATAAAAATGTGTTATTTATAAGTAGAAATAAGCTATTTATGTTCGGTTTCATCATTGATTTTCATATGTAAGTAAATTTTTTTTTATGAATAAAATTTTTAAAATCTTTCATAAACATTGTTTAAATCAAATAGATATCCACTGATATTCATATGTAGAGTTATGCCCAAAACACACAATTGTGATATGTCCTTTTCTTAAGGAAAAAAAATCTCAAAAAATTTTAAAAATTATTTTAAAACGATATACAAAGTTTCAGATCAAAATTTTAAGTTTTGTTGAAACGGCAGCCCTTTTTCAGTCTGGGTCTCAAATGGCTAAGCTTCTGATGAAAAAATATGACATACATACTATTTTATACACCAGAAGCTGCTATGAAATTGTACTAAGATAGATATTTTGTATGGAAAATTTTGTGGTAATTTTACATTTTCACTCAATATGATGAAACTTTTTTCACTGACTGCACCACCAAATATAGTGCCATAGTTTTGTCACCCCTGTACTAGTTATACACTCATAGAAACAAACATGTAAAAATACCAAAAAAAAAGCTATTAAAAATTAGTTAAAAATGAGCATTACAGAAAAAACTGCAAAATTTAGCAGATTATTTTGCTAAATATTAATAACATATGAACTGTAAAAATAAATCTGTTTACTTTAAAAAAATTTCAGTGAATGTTAGTAAATTGAAAATAGCATTTCACTCTATAAAATAAGCAAAAACTTTTACTAAATATTTGTAGAATCAAAATAGCAAATAAAAATTGTAATATTAAAAAAAAAATTTGCAATGTTTACCTCAAATTAAGTAGAATGCAAATAACATTTAACATAAATTTTTGGAAAAAAATTTTAAATTTTTGAATTCATAAGGGCAGACTTTTATTCTCATAAAAAAAAAAACTAAAAAAAAAACTTTAAAAAATTTACATTTTTTAATATTTAGTAAATGTTTTTGCTGATTTTAGCAGATTATTTTTTTTTCAATTAACTAAAATTTAGCTCAAATTTACCTTAATATTTGTAAATGCAACAGATTTATTTCTGCTATTTTAATTAATAATATTTAGTAAAGAAAAAAAAATCTGCTAATTTTAGACGTTCTTTTACAAGAAAATTTTTAACTAATTTTTATTAGCTTTTTTTGCTATTTTTACAGGTTTACTTCTATGAGTGTACGAATACAACGGTAATTTATACAACTACAAAAATGTTTTTTTGATAACAATTGAAAGAGTTAGTTAAGTATATTGTTAATGACAGTGTACAATGACAAATTGCCATTCTAGTGTATTGTTGTTGTTGTTGTTGTTTGATTTAATTTAAACAAATTGTCCACTTAATCAAAACAAACAACAAAATGTGATTTAATTAGTTTATGAGTTTGAAATTTTTAGTTACGGTACTACAATTTTGTTGTGTGTTTTTTTTTCACATTCCTTTTAGTTTATCTCTTTTCATAGTTTTTGTACTCTCATTCTGTTATTTCAAACAACTTTTGATTTGATAAAAAGTACACAGAGAGAAAAAGGGATATGAAATTTTAGTATAATTAAGATTTATTTAATTAATGGGATAAAATTTATCAAAATGAACAATAATGTATATAAATTTAAAATTGCACATGGAAGCAATTACACATGGACTATACAATCGTGTAAAAATTACACGCAATATGTGTAATTACTAGGGTATT
The DNA here is from genome assembly GCA_021234595.1 of Delia radicum. Lineage (NCBI taxonomy): Eukaryota > Metazoa > Arthropoda > Insecta > Diptera > Anthomyiidae > Delia > Delia radicum. The sequence continues at coordinate 193,945,909 of CM037854.1, forward strand.
CAATCGGTTAACCGTTACTCGATTAATCGATGAATTGATGTCGAACAATTGTTCGAGTAATTCGAAGTGGCCAATTTCGAGTAAATAATAACTCGAACAATTTTGGTCGATTAATCGAGTAACTCGAGTAATTTAAAAATATGAACAATTTTATATTTTTTTAATATTTTGTATAAAATAATGTGACTGTTATAGTGAATATTTAAAAGTTAAGTGTATTTTTATATTAAGTGAGCACTGTTAAAAGAATTATATTACGAAAAACGAAGAACTTAATGCGAAAAACTCCGATATTGAAGAAACATGGATATTTTTAAAGAAACAAGTTCTAAGACTGGGGTGTTTAAGATTATTGGTGCGGATTTTAGGGTTAAAAGTGGGATCAAACATTATTTTTTTTCTTAATTTAGTTGCCATTTGATCTAAAGAAACTACATATAAATACTATATTTTCAAAAAGGAATTTTTAAATGTCATTTACTAAAAACTTTTTGTTGGTCCCTTTTATGTCGTTGTAACAAGCAAATTTTAGAAGCCCTATATGGAAATGACGAAATTTACTGCGAACTTATTTTCTATAAAGCTATGTTTAGTTGGTAATTATTACCACAGTTGCCAGTTCAACTAATTAAATTGGAAATTTGACTGGCAGTTATTTTCAAATGTCATCATATTTTATCCTTTACATTGTAAGTGAAGGAAAATCAAACATTGAAGATTTTATTCGTTTTCAATATATGTCGAGCATATATATTAAGCGAATTTTTGCACTGTACCTTGTGAGTGGTTAATAGTGAATTTTTATTGTTGATCTATAAATTATATATACATTTCTCAAAATCCCAAAATGATAGGACAAAATGGACTATTTTTTCGTTTAATACTAACACACTAATATAACAAAATTGTGTTGAGTGAAATTACAAAACGGATTACCTTACAAATATTTTTATAAAACAGTTTAATACAATGAAGATTTCAACATATTTATAAAGAATTTCATTGATATAATAACGCTTTTGCTTTGAGTGTACTGAGACAAAACTGTCGCAATAATAAATGATCTTAGCAAATGTTTTTCTCTTTTAGATAAACTTTTTATTAAAATTTTTAATTAATTTGTTAATTTTTATATATTTGTTATATTAGTACTAATAAAATATAAAAACTTACAAAAATGTGAGTTTTTGGAAAATAAAATTAAAGTATTAAAATTGTTCGAGTTACTCGAGTTATTCGAGCAATTTTAAAATCTTACTCGCCTACTCGAGTAAATTAAAAACCTCAAAATCGAGTTACTCGATTACTCGAACAAAAGCAAACCCGAGTAAATTGAATACCCTAGTAATTACACCAGAAGTGGCAACACTGAGTATGTGCCACAAAAATATAAAGAAAATATAGTATTTTTTAAATTGTATGTACAAAAAGCTCCTTTAAAACATGTTAAACTTAAATGCGATTTTGCGAAAAAAAAACTGTCCCATAAGCGAAAAAACTGGGTACGCCATTAAAAACAGCGTGGCCGAAATATTTGGGATAAATGGTCGGTACTTTTGTTGTTCGATTTTAGGGATTAATTTTGTAGAGCTGTGTTATGAAGAGAAAGTAAATAAATTTTGAAAAAAATGTTGGATTCACACTGAAAAAACACAGTTTAACTGAAAACGCGCTATCGTAAAAAAATCATGATATTTACAACGATAGTATTTAAATTGTAAATTCATTAACTATCTTATTTTCAAATACACTAAAGCAAAAATCCTTTTAAACAATTATGTATTCTAATTGTGAAAGGTGTGGTAGAGAAGAATGAGAGTATTTCCTAAAAATCATAACTACAATGTAAATTTTCAATTTTCTGAATCAGACTGCGCAGTTTCTGGTATTGAACCTTCGTCAGTGATCCTGTTTTTTTGAATAATGTAATATTTGTTATGTTTTTATTTGTTCGATTGCGTCTATATGAAAATTTCTGTGCAATCACTGACCGTGGTATAGATAAACTGATTTCTAATGTCACATGCACTCGCACTACACGTTAGACAGAGCGCTTTAGCCTTCTGAGCTATCGTCAGGTCGAGTTTTGTTGTGATTAAAACTAGTTTTATTCAATACACGGTGTTTTTGTTCTTGTCTACATAATCTCAGAAGTACAACTCCAACAACACAACAGTTCTATTTTTAGAAACTTACCTCACTCTAATGTCCACTGTTTTCCCATATGTTGTAAGTGATGCCACATCTATGATATATTCTTTGTATATTCGATAGATGGCGCTTACGTAGTTAGGGAAGAATTGCCAGTGAGCAAAGTTTGATTTTTGTTTGAGTTTGAAGTTTAACGCCTTTTTCAGACAATTGCAATTAATACTATAATTAATATGCAATTTTATTTAATTTTAATTGTGAAAGGCTCTATTAAGTTATCAGAACCAAATTAAGTTAGAAAAAAAATACAGAAATCGGATTCTAAACCATATTTATTGCAAAAATATTTAAATTTTATTCAGCATATCACCGTCGAGGATATACTATAGAAGTATAATAATAATTTTATAAAAAAAAAAAGTTAAATAAATTTAATTTAAACAAAATACCATGGATGGTAACCGATTCGATGAGAGTATCAGTAAGGCTATCGGTATTTTAGGGGTAACGATATTTCAGTTATTTTGGTAACGGTTTTTTTTTAGCGATAAAGGTATTATTTCGGTATCGGTATTTTAGTGGTAACGGTATTTTAGTTATTTCGGTAACGATATTTTAAGGATAATGGTATTAAAAGGGTAACGTTATTTTACATACAAACAATTTATTTAATTATTTATTTAAGATATAAAACGGGTAGGTAAAGTTAACAATACGATTTAGGCCCGATTACTGAATGTCCAGTTAAAATATAACAAACAGTTAAATTGGAAATTTTTTATAGGAAACAACAACAAATGTGTCGGTTAAAGTCTCAATTATTAAATTAATAAACAAAATAAAGGTATTGTTGTTTTAAACAAAACGCATTTTAAGACTATTTGGGTAACGGTATTTTATTTTAACGCTATTTCATGTATTTCGGTAGCGATATTTTAGCAATAAAGGTATTTTAGTTATTTCGGTAACGGTATTTTAAGGATATCGGTATTTCAGTTATATCGGTAACGGTATTTTACGAATAGCGGGTTTTCAATTATACCGGTAACGGTATTTTAGGGATAACGATAGTCAGTTGAATAGGTTTTGATTCGATAACAGTATTTTAGCGGCATTGCCAGCCAACCATGCAAAATACTAATTTCTTTTGAGTGTAATTATACAAGAACTTTATACTCGAATGAATTACGTCAACTTTATCATTTAGTAACTGAAAATTTATACACTTTACTGGAGTTTATCATGCCATTCATTTGAAAACAAAAGCTAATAAATACCCATAATGAAATTTCTATAAAAAAAACACTTCACTTTTATTAGGAAAAAGTATGCCTTTACAGTAAGGGAATGTTCGCTAATGTGAACCTACATTCTGTTTTTGGGTTATTTGAAAAAAAAACAAAGTGAAATATTCCAAATCTAAATACAGTAGCTTATTGGTCAACTCTTTTTTAACAATGATCATGTTCTTGTGGTAACTAATGGTTTTATAAAACATTTTCAAAACAACTCAAAAATTCACATTTGCGAACATGCCCGCTTAAGTGGACATAATTAACAAATTCTCAAAAAGTGTTAACAATTGTTAGATGTTTAATCGAAAAAACTACACTCAAATAAAAAAAGTCTGTAAAAGTCGCAGAAATAACTGTAATTGTTACAGAAAATCTTGCTAATATTAGACAAGGAGATCGTTTTGCCAATTTTAGCATTTTTTTGCGTGACTGTAATTTTTTAGTAAAGTAAAAGTAGTAAAAAAAAACTAGTAAAAGTTACTAAAATTTAGAAAAATTTATTAAAACTTAAGTAAACTCTTAATGGAAATCGCTTGGCTAAAATCAACTAAATTGTTTAATTGATATTAGTGAAATTAATTTAGTTTACTAAATATTAGAAAAATATTTGCAAAATAAAAATTTAAACAAAACAACTGAAATCAGAAACAAAGTTTAATAAATATTAGTAAATTGGGGCCTTATTACTTTTACTACAATTGAAAAGTTTTGTTTACTTTTTCTATTGAAACTTTCCAGTTAAAATTTGAATTAAAATCCAGAAAATTTAAATTTTGATATTCCTGCCAGCAAACAAGCTCCAAAATGAGACAGCAGAAATGGGCTCAAAAAATATTATTAAAATTTCAAGAAAATTACTCAGAAACTATAAATAAAAAAATTCTATAGGCTCAAAAATAAATAGTTTTTTTGAATTGTTCACAAAATATTCAAATTCAGTTACATTTCTGAATCAGTTCTGATCCATTTTTTCGTTTAAATAATTTTTTTTAAATGTTTGTGTCTTTTATGATTCTTTTTGGAATGCTCATATTTTCGTATAAAAAATTAGTAATTTTTGACAATATAATTTTTAAATTTCAAAAATATGTGTTCTAAAGGGTCCGCCATCTAACGTTTTTTTTTTTCAACTAGTTTTTATTTCGTGAATGGTAACACCTAGCTCATGTCAGATTTGACAGATAATTAGTTTTATCCTTCCGCTGAACGAATATGGTTGTGTATACGCTTGAACAACGCTAGGAAATATTGCGACATTACTTTGAAAATCATGGTAATGTTGCAGAATGTGTGCGAAAATTGCGTAAGGATTTTGGAAGAAGAGAAGCACCGTCAGCTCCGTATGTTCGTTATCTTGTGAAAAAAGTGAAAGAAACTGGCATCCTCATCGATAAACCAAAGCGTGAAAAGCCAAAAACAGTGCGTACACCAGATAATATTGCTGCTGTTGCAGAAAGTGTGCGTGAAGCGCCATCAACATCAATTCACCGTCGTTCTCAACAATTGAACATTTCGGAGACATCATTGAGACGAATTTTACATAAAGACCTTGGTATGACGCCATACAAAGTCCAATTGGTTCAGGAGTTGAAGCCAACTGACCATCCAATGCGTTTTCGCTTCGCTAAGTGGGCCTGCGATCGACAGCTGCACACAATCGATAATGTGCTTAAAAATTGGACCGATCGTGTAGGCTACTGCATGGCCAGCCGAGACAGCCATTTGAATGAAATTATTTTCCATTATTAACCGGAAGGATTGTACTTGCAAATATTTGATTCATTTTTGACTCATAGAATAGGAACCCTCAAAAAAGTATCCAAATTTTGCTAGCTGGGATGGGATTCCATTTAATATAACACTTCAAATAATATTCAGAAAATATATATTGAAATTCAGGATATATTATTATTTTAAGTAAAACACAGAAAATTCTTTTTAAGAATCAGAAAACACTAGCGAAAATGAATATGAAATTTCTGATTTTAAATCGATGTTGCAAAATTTAAAATGATTTTTGAGTTTCCAAAAGAAACCGAATGACATATAATCTATTGAATTTAATGCAATTAGGTACAAATTTCCCAGTTCGTAGTTTTGCTCAACAATTGTATCAAATTATATATTACTTCATAAAATCCAGAAAACGGTTATGTGTGTGTAATTTAAAACGACTATTTAATTTAATTATACCTTCCCGACAAGAAAAGTTTATATATGTATAGTTCTATATAGCTTAATTTCAAACGGAAATTCAAAATTTCAATTGATGTTTCTGAATTTAAAAGAATATTCGGCATTTCAATTAATATTTAGAGACATTTCCGGTGGTGTAGATTTCGTTTGGATAGAAAAGTTTGATTTTGTAAATTAATACAAGTCATCAAAATTGTAAATTCTATATGCTGAAATAAAAAAATATATTTTGGTCTTATCAAAAATAAATACCCAATATGCAATGAAGAACTAAAAATTCAAGTGCTTTAGGAATTACTTGAATTAAACTTTGTTTTAAGTGTTTTTTTCCAGTAAAAATCCAGTTCATACAAATTGTAATAATTTGTTTTTCTTTTTTGTCAATATAAAAAAAATAAACCAACATCCCAATGTAGAGACTGTAATGACATGTCATTACTTTTCTCACTACCAGTAATGACACCAGATTACTTTCCGCATTAATTTAGCACATATACGGACTTACTAATAACTGGTGGATTTTCCCATTATTGTAATACTAAAAATTATGCATTACTTATTTTTATCATTATTTTATCTTTATTTGAAAATATATTTTTAGACTCATTCTTTTTTCAACTCTAGTAAGTAAATATTTTTGGTTTTTTGTAGCTGGAAAGTAATGACGTTTTGTGCAAGCAAGTCATTTATGTTTTTATCTATCAAGTATAACATGCCGATATAGCTCAGATGGTAGAGCGGTTTATTTACAACCTGGAGGTCCGGGTTTGAATTCCGTGTTTGTACATTTTATTAAAAAAAAATAAAATATTTTTTTATTAAATTTAGCTTTTTAGAAAATTTATTTCATACCCATTATTTTTGCCCATACTGGTAAGCACATAGGGAACCACATATTTTTCTTTTTTTCGTAAGGTGATTAATAATCCCCACAGAAAAGTAATGAGATTTGTAATGACAATTGTAAGTAATTTATTTATTTTTTTTCGAAAAACACCTTTTTTTGAAAACCTAAAAATTTTGGAAAAAGTATTTTTTTTTTTGTGGGAAAAAGTACTTTTTTGGGAAATAGTAAAATTTTTTGAAAAAAGTACTTTTCGTTTGCGTTACCTAACGATCATTAAAATGTTGCTATATATTGTTTTTTTTTTTATAAAACTTTATGGTTAGATAAAAAAAACATCCGAAACATCATTTTGTAAATAAATAAAAAAATTGGCGGATTTTTAGATAAATTGAGGTTTGAATTTCACGAAAAATTCAGTAGTTCTAAGGTTGTTAATTTTTTTTTTTTTTTTCCATAAAAAATATATTGATATAGTTAATTAAATTTCTAGCACTTGCACAAAATGTGTTCATATTTAACCACGCCTACTTCGTCCAATTTTTGGAAAATTTAACTTAACTTAGGTCATATAAATTTTTCGAGACTATGATTCCCAACTTCATTGAAAATTCTGCTGGTTCAAATTCTGATACTATATTCCGCTGCCGTAGCTGAATTTAAAATTTTTTAGTTTTTACGCACAGTTTTTATGACTGTATGATAAGAAATACTGTTAATTTGATATGCTGTTATTTTGGAAAGCAACATATGTATGTAAAAATTCAGTACCTTTTTTTATTACCAGAGGCAGGAACTTCATGCACTAAAAAGTGTGTGTACGCGCCCTAAAATATTCATGGAAAATCTTAAAATATTACTCTTTTAATGTTAATTTTTTTTCGAAATTTTCTTCTAAAAGTCTTAGCTTCAATTTTCATCAGACTTTCTAGTTTGTTTGATTGAGCGCTCTTTCTAATTCGATTGATCTGAATAAACTAGGTCGCTCTTCTAGTTAAATCGATCTTTGACAATTTCGTTCAAGCGTTCGTTAAATCGTTTGTTTTATAGTTTTTAAGCGAATTATTCATATTAGACACCTTTTTTTAACATTGAAAAAAAATGAGCTGCGAACATTGAAAAAAAAAATTAAATTCAAAAACAACTTAAAGAACAATACCAAAAAAGCACAAAAATGGCGAAAAGAGCGAAAACCCTAAAAGAGCTGAAGATTGCGAACTAGCTCACTAATTTTGATAGTTTAGAAGAAAATTAAAGAAAGCCGTGAAAAGAAAGGCACTTTAAATTATTGATTCTCTAGCTTTTCTAAAACTTCGGGTTCTGACGAGATCTTTAGCCAGATCGAAATACTAGTATCAACCTAGCTAATATGATTGATTTGCTTTATTTTTGTAAATATACGAAGGTTGAAAGCTCTTTATAAATTGAAAACAATATAAAAATAATCTCGATGTATACAAAAACAAAAATATGCACTAACTAAAAAATCGATGCCATTTTAACACAAATTCTATGATTCGCATTTTATTTACCCTGTTCTTAGAGTTATGGGAAAATTGCATTTGCATGAACTTCCGGTCCCTGTTTATTACCTAATTTAAGTGCCAAATATTTTTAAATTTTTGAACAATCTCTTTAAAGTGTTATTTTACGGAAAACTGCCATAAGTTTACCTCGTTATCTTTAAGAGTGAATGTATCTACAATACAAATAATACTTATGTTAATTTAATAAGTTGTAAATAAATACATATATCCCAAATTCCATGAGAGTTCTGCCAAAAATTTCAATTTTTACCTTGTAGTACAACTTTGAGTATATTTTAAAAGTCTGTAAAAGTTACAGAAAAATCTTAATAGAAAAATTTACTAATTTCCGGCCAGCAGATATTAAACCCTGGTAAACCCTTTATGGAAATCGATTTGCCAAAATCAGCCCATTTTTTTAAGTTAAAATTTAGTTTTAGTATCCTTTGGAATTTGCTTTATATTTTAGATTATTAAAATGTTCAACTAAAAGAACAACGTTGCTCTCAATTATGCAAAAGGAAAATTAGTAAAAATGTTCATTATTTTTTAGAGTTCTGCTCACAGAGAAAATAAAGTTCAGCACATAGAGAAATAAAGTGCCAACCGAATTGAAAAGTGTATTTTAATGATAACAACTTATAAATTCAGTTAGAACAACGATATATACATTCGATTTCTGAATATTTTGGGTGTTGTAACTAAAATTTAGTTGAATTAAGCGAACTTTGTGTAAAAACTAATGTTAAGTTGTGCCAACTGACTGAAATTCGTAATACCCGAATTTGAGTGCACTCTAATTAATTTCTGTTGAAATTTACCCAACTTATAGCAGGAAGCTGTACTCCTACTATAAGTTGGGTAAATTTACTCTATGTGTGTAAATGGAAAAAAATACACACATTAAGTGTAAGTTGGTAAACACAAAGTGTGTGAATTTACTACGTAAGTGCGTAAAAATGTAATTAAATTTAGAAATAAATGAGTAATTGTACGTGTTTATATAAGGATAAATGCGGAAATAAAATTTTTATATGCGTAAAAACCCCAAAAAATGAATATATTTACTTTGCGATAAGACAGAAAAACAGCACAAAAAATGTTTTAAATAAAACAAAAAATTTGTTTTTAGATTTTGTTTTATTAATGTGTTATATAATAAACATTTAACAATCAATATTTCATACATATACAGAGCTTTGAATATTGAATTCTATTTTGATTGAATCCCTAAAAAATCAAATTTGATTTTTTTTAAATCAAACGATTTATTTCTAATCTCCCGCAGAGACTTCATTCTTTGGAATTCACTAGTAGGGAATTCAATCAATTTGGCTCGTTCGATTTTATCAATCGTTGAAATCAATCATTGGAAATTCAATCGTTGGGAATTCAATCAATAGAAATGCAATCATTGGGAATTCAATCGATTTTTTACCCAATCGATTTTTTACCCAATCGATTTAAAATTTGAGAATTGCAGAAACTGAAAAAAATTGTCAAAATTTAAAAACAATCGCTAAAATTTAAAAAAATCGCTAAAATGAAAAAAATTCCCAAAATTTAAACAAATCTTCAAAATTGAAAAACATCGCCAATAATAAAAATATCGCTCAAATTGAAAAAAAAAATTGCTAAAATTTAAAAACAAAAAACGCCAAAATTTAAATAAAAACAAAAATAAAATTGAAAAAATTGCCAAATTTTAAAAAATCGCCATAAATAAGAATAATAGCTAAAAGTGAAAAAATCGAAAATTTCAAAATTAAAAAAGTAAAAGTAATAATTGAATAAAAAATCACCAACATTTAAAAAAATACCCAAAAATAAAAAAAGAATTTGCCAAAATATGCGAATTTTTTTGAAAATAATTTCACATATTGACAAAAACTTGTCCATGTACATGTATCCCTGTTAGTTTTCGAAATACAGGCGATGTTCCAAATAAATGCTCTTTTTGTGCTGCGATGCTAGGTTTTCGTGAATCACGATCTAAAAATTTAGCAAATTAATTCGAAATTTAGGACCGTTGTAGGGGTAATTGACTTGTATTTTGTGCAAACAAATAAAAACCGTCCATAAAAAACCGTCCATAAATCGAAAAATAGAAGAGCTACACTCAGGGAACTTCTGCTTTAAAAATATGTAGTTGTTTGGGTTGTAATACAGTTTCGATATTTTTAATGTATAGGGGAATATGGTGTACCATGAAACGATTGATACATAAACAGCTATATCTCTGCATGTAAAAGCCCAGTTCAAAGTGAGATATATTAGTCTATAAGCGTACTTAAATCGTCTGCATTAAAATTTTTAAGAACACACATTTTTAAAATGTGTTGTTTTTAGACCACGCATCGTTGGGGGATCTAGGGGACTATTTATGTCGATAGTCAGGCAGCGCTCAGAGCACTGACAAACTACACGGTGCGCTCGTGCCTGATCGCACGATGTAGGTGTGCTCTGAGGGAGCTCATGGAGGCATTCACAGTGAGGCTGTGTTGGGTACCCGGACACTTCAAGGTGGATGGCAATGAGTTGGCGGACGAACTTGCGAGGGAGGGTTCGAATCTGGACTTGGTGGTAAAGGACGAGGGGTAAAGCCCCCCATGTTGCTACTTTGAGGTTATACGGAAGGGATTCCGCGAAACCGTTAACCAGTCATGGAGGGACAGAATGGATTGCAGGGTGTCTAGGACGTTATGGTCCGCATTGGACGCAGGGGCAAACAAGGTTCTTTTGGGACTGGACAGGGAGGGTCTCAGGACCCTTATGGGGTTCCTGACCGGTCATTGTTCTGTCAGGGCTTTCACAAGCAGATGGGACAGGGACATACCGGATTTTTGCAGGTTGTGCGAGGACGTTGAGGAACTGGAGACAGTTTAGCATATTATGTGCCACTGTCCTAGATTGCAGGGTCTCAGACAGAATTAAGTCTTTAATAAAGGTCTCTTTTAAATGCCAATATAAAAAAACTTTTTTTCTTAAATATATAAAATCAATTAAATAAAAAAACAATTTTCCGCGGTTTTTTAGACTTACACATGGAATTTTCTTAAGATTGCTGCTTCTTTGGTAAAAATTATCAATTATTACAGTGAATCAGCATTGAAAAAAACATTTAACTAAAAAATTAATTGCTCAAGTTACACTCGAAAATCGTTTCAAGGTACACTTATGATAGTGTTTTGAAAAAATTTAACCTGTTACTCTTATTCACTAAATAATTGTACCAATTTTGAATCGCATACTTTAATAAAGTTTAATTTTTTAATATTTTTTTTTTAGTTCTGAAAAAAAATGCACTTATACAATTTTAATTGACTTCAATATTTTTCTAAAAATTTACTCTGCACGTTTCAAGGTACACCACCCCATTTTTCTTTGGCCTGTCTGTATTCAACTTATGGACCTAAAACCATGGTAAACATGGGTGCAATGCTAAATAAAACGCTATCTAGAATACCATGTTTTCGAAATCTGCAAAACATATGCAAGAAATTGAATGTTTCAAGGTACATCCGTTTCAAGGTATTCCACTTTTCCCTACTTACTAAAAATAAAGCACAGCTTATGGGTTCCCTTCGATTGTCATAAAGTTTGCATATGCACTCAGATAAAAAATACGGTTGCATCAACCGACGATTTTTTTCAACCGTTGTCCCAACCGAATTTAGTTTAGCACCCTCCGAATTCAGCTGTGACAATCGAATTTACGAGGTTTCAGCAACCGAATCACGTCGGTTGGATGAAATTTTCGAATTTTTATGAGAGTGTGTGATAGAGAAAGTTATTTTTATTGAACAACTTTTAAAAACCTTAAAAGTTTTGATGCGGTAAACATTTTTCCAAATCTCAAATATTTTTATACGAAAAATGCGCAAATACTGCTGGCAAAAACATCAAGCCCTAACCGCCAAAAAAAACGTTAGTGCAACATTTTCAGTTTTTGATGCAAACATTTATTTTTCGATCATTTGCATCAGTCCTCAAAATGTCATATCTCTAGGAAGTACCGTTAAAAATTTCGTAAAAAACAAAAAGACATTATAATGACGCTATAGATTCAATTCCTATAGAACAAACAACAGTTTCTTTACATATTTCGTGACAATAAAGTGTTTATGTCTTTTTTTCCTTTAATGAATAACTCAAAATCTTGGACACGCTTGATCATGGATTGGAAATTCAAAGGACTTTTATTGATATCCAAAATGTATACCTTTCCTTGGACCAAATGATAAATAACGCAAAAAAAAACAGAAATTGGGTCCAATTAGACCCCCTTATTTAACCCTTAAAAGAGAGATTTGGAAGCTAAAAACAATTTAATATGCACCACGTTTTTTACACCGTATCTAAATTTACATCATATTTAAATTTTATTGCAATCGGATAAAACAAAGAAAAATTAAAAAAGCTTCTCCTTTTAAATTATGATTTTGGCGGTTAGGTCTCGATATATTTCATACAAAGCGCAAGGAAATAACTTCGTTTAAATGCGACCAGCTTAAATGCATTCCTCGCTTAAATGATTCCCTTTGGTCGCTTACATGAGTTTTCGAAAATATGTGTTTTTTGCCTATAATACAACCCATAAAATACATACATTTTTGTTCAACATTTTTTTGTTAAACTCATCGACCCCTATCCGCCACAAAGACGTAAACGTCAAAGCTATAATTTAACAGGGGAAGCTTTTTAATTTTTCTTTGGTTTATCCGATTGGAATGAACTTAAAATATGATATAAAAGACCAAAACAGATTGCAAATAAGATTTTTTTACCTGCCAAATCTCGCTTTTGGAGGTTAATTAATTGGGACTAATTTGCCCCATTTTTTTGCGTTATTTCTTGTTTGGTTCAAAGAAAACATATTCATATTGAATGTTAATAAAATTATTTTGCATTGCGAATCCAACACGCCCAAGATTTTGAGCTATTCTTTAAAGAAGAGAAGACGTAAGCAACACTTTGCTGTTACGAAATATGTAAACAGACTGTAGTTTGTCATGTAGGAGTTGGCACTAACGTCTTCTTTGTTTTTGCTGAAATTTGTAACGGTACTTCCGAGAATCATGACATTTTGAGAGGTGATCGAAAATTAAATATTTTTATCAGAAACCGAAAATCTAAAATGGTGGCACTTACGTCTTTTTAGCGGATAGGGCTGGACATATTTATGTTAAAAGCTTAACTTATTTTTAACTAAAACTCAAAAAATTAAGTAAACATTTTCTTTAAAGTAAAGAAATCAAAGAGAAGTGTAAAAAAAACTTTACTTAAAGAAAAATAATTTAGTTACATGCGTTTTTTATGCGATATTTTCCTAAATGCGTAAATCCTAGCTTAAATTCGCAGAAAACTCTGAACTTATGATTGTGCATTTAAGCGGGGACTAACTGCAAACCGATAAATTTCATTTGATTTCGATGAAATTTGGATATATGATAGGTGGACCAAAACTAAAAGTTATTGAGTAATAGACATATTGTTTAAATTTAGGGGATAACAATGAATGACGCTCCTAAACGACAAGAAATTCTCATTGAGTTTGTGATTTAACCTAACAAATATTTTTAGAAATTCTAAGAACATTGTCCTCTGACGATTTCCTATGACAAGAATGAAATCCGAATAACGACCAGACTACAACAAATAATTTTTTACAATATGTTATATAAGTTTTGGCACTTAGCACCTTTAATTACAGTAGACTTTAAAAGTTGTTTAGAACTTTTCTGATTGAAAACTTGCTTATTAGAATCACCTTGTATAGAGTCAAAAATATTGTTTTTTGTAAACCCCTCAAAATGTACCTTGGTTTGATTTATGATGTTTCCCAAAATCTAGCATTAAGATCACGCGAGCTGGACCTATTTTTTTAGTTGTTTAGCCCATATTTCGGATGAAATTGAACAAGATTACATATAGCATCACATATAAATTGATAAAAAGCTCCATATCAATTTTGTTTAATCGGGTATTCAATTTAGCAAATTGTATGCTTTTTACTTTTATTTTTTCTTAAATCACACCTCATGTACAGGTCAGCGCTTTCACGCAAATGCATGTTTGTAATCAGTAAAACAAATTCGATTTGACGAAAATCTTTTCGGATTTTATTTGCATGTTTTTGTATATTTTGCGTTTAACTATTTTTCGGGGGAATTTCCCATTTTTACTTTGTTGCCATTAAGCAAATATTTTTGCACCATTTTCCTCAACTAAAACTGCATTTTAATTGTGTGTTATAATTAAAAAAAAAGTGCGGCAGAAATTTTAAATTTATTTAAATATTGGCTGCAAGTACTTTACTAGATTGTTTTCAAAAATGACTAAAAAAGGTTTTTTCCAAGGCGTGATCGGAAAACTTGGTAAACTTTCCTAGGAGTTTTAGAAGTGTGACGTAAAATATATAAGGAAATCGGAAATCAAGGCATTAAATTTAAGTCTTAATAAATCACTTGTCAGAATTCAAACCTCATCAAACTTTAAGCGACGCCATACTTTACAAGTTTTTTAAAACCATAAATTTATTAGTTTTCTAAAATTTGTTTGGATTTTTCCAAAATTTATTATTTTATTTAAACAACATTTCTTTTAACAGTACGGTAAATAGTTTATTTATTAAATAAACAAAAGATTATTTTTAATAATAGTTAATATACAGTCAAATCCCGGTATAACAAATACTCGGTATAACGAAAACTTGATATAACAAACGAACAAATTGTTTCCATTGACTATCTTATATAACGAATATTTCGTAAAATTTAAACTCGATAGTTATAACGAAAAGTTGGTAAAAACAAATTGTACAAATTAAAAAATAGAAAAATTATTAATCAGAATTTTTTTTTTTATATTTTAACCAATACTCAGGGGATGCCCCCTACTCATGCAGTGCATTGTATTGTTCAGGAAAAATAGGGTATGGGAAGGAGGAAAGAGGGAGTAGTGCTTGTGGATATTTGATTTAAATTTTTCTAAATTGTAAGTAACAGGGAAGACTTCTGCGGGAAGTTTGTTCCACATACGAATTCTTCGACTAAAAAACGAATTTTCTCTGTAATGCGTTGTGCGAAACACGGGACAATTAACTACAAACGGATGTGCTCTACTAGATAAGCGAGTATTACGAATAAAAACTCGGGCTCTAGGAATAAGTTCACTTATCTCAGATGAGCACCTCCCATGGTAATATCGATAGAAAAGTGTCACACAACCCACATTCCGACGATGCTCCAATGAATCAATAGAGTTGGATACACTACTGTCACTGATAAGCTTCACCGCACTCCCCTGAACACGGTCCAGAAGCTTCAGAATAGACACTGAAGCCCCTGCCCATATATGAGAGTTGTTAGTCGTGTACCCAACTACTGCAGTTTTATTTTTCATTTTCAATAAACTCAGCATTTTGTGAAAAATGTTCATTGTGCAGTCGATTTAGTTCAAAAAGTTGTTGCTAGATAGAGAATATTTCGATATAAACTATGGGCCTGAAAATATAATATATCTATCATTCGTTATGCCGGGCTTTGGCTCTAATTATTTAGTTACTATTTCGCTATTATTTTAGTTTTGTTTTCTTTTTGTTAAATATTTGTCTTAATTCAAGGTTAAAAAAGAAGAGTATACCGGATCATTTTATATAAAAAGCCAATAAATTTTGAAGAATATTATCATTAATCCATTGAATTTTTAAAATTACAGTTTTTAAAAAAGCGAAAAAATGAAATTTTTAACATTGAGCGTCTTGTTAAGCTTAATTGCTTTGGCAGTTTCACAGCTAGCAACTGACGATAATGCTAGTATTGATTTTTCTGGTGATGTTCCTGCTGCTGATCCACCCGCTGCTGCACCCGCAGCTGCACCCGCTGCTGCACCCGCTGCTGCACCCGGTGCTGGAAATCAGGTTCCATGTGTTCGTCTTCCTGTTCCTGGGGGGCCATTGGGAGGTCGTTTATTTGGAGGTGGTCCATTTGGAGGTGGTGGAGGTGGTCCATTAGGAGGTGGTCCATTTGGAGGTGGAGGTGTTGGTGGAGTTGGTTCATTTGGAGGTGCTGGAGGTGGTCCATTTGGAGGTGGTTCACGAAGAGGCGGTTCACGTAGAGGGGGCCGACGTGGTTCACGTAGAGGTGGCCGACGTGGACGTGGTAATCGTCGTGTACCCAGACCTTTTTAAAATCGATTGATTGATGGATAAGTAACTCCATTAAACAGACACAAAATATGATATTTTGAAATAAAAATTTCGATTAATTAAAAAAAAATGTTTTTTATTTAATTTCTTCAGAGGTATATGTATGGTATTACTTCAAAAATGTTTGACACCTGTTGAAACTGACTTTAGTTGCCTCTTAAGTAAGCAAATGTCCCTAAACTATGCGGGGGAATGAATAAATGTCCCTAGAGTATGCGCTGTACATACATACATATATATATATATATATATATATATATATATGTATGCACAGCGCATACTTTAGGGACACACCCAAAATTGTAGCCGGAATATGCGGTGTATAGAAAAAATTGTCCTCATCTTAAATTTGCTTACTTTGGGGACTGTCCCCAAAGTTTTCGCGCCTTTTCATACATCTAGCGTTTAAGATGAGGACAATACACCGCATATTTCGGCGACAATTTTGGCGCATACTTTAGAGACATTTATTCGTTCCCCCGCATAGTTTAGGGACATTTGCTTACATATATATATATATATATATATATATATATATGTACTTTGCGGGGGAACGAAAAAATGTTCCAACAGTATGCGCTGTGCATACATATATATATATATATATTCACAGCGCATACTATGGGGACATATGTATATTTAACCAGTTAAATGCCCCCAACTTATACGCCACATGTGTGAGCACTTTGAGGCCAGTCCCCAAAGTATACAAGTGTCCGCAAACCACGTGGTGTATCGAATAATTGTCCTAAAAGTATGCACTGTGCATATATGGGGCTTATGGGGGCGTTTCATCTCAAGTGACCTAACTTTTGAAATCGATGTCTACCGATCGGGTCCAAGATTAGTCCTATTGGATAGTAGTTTAGACACAACTTTTCAACAAGATCGGTCAAGAACTTTCTGAGTTAGAGGGGGTCAAAATTTGACATTTTGGCCAAACGTGTGTTTTTTTCTCATCCATGTAACTTATTACCTATTGTTCTTAGCAAAATAAATAGTTTAGATAGCTATTTCTACAATATCTCGAAAAAAAAATGAAAAAAAAAAATAAAAAATTTTTGACTATTTTTTTCAAAATCGAAAACTTTTTTGACTTTTTTCAAAATATGTCCATTTTTTTTTTGCTCAAAGGACAGCTTAGGTCTTTTTCTTTAAGAGTTTTTTCGGTTGCTTAGAGGAATGCGAGTGGGATATCTATCAAAATAAATGTTTTGTAACTCAAGACAAAGGTTTTTCAATTTTTCGCATATGTACTATTTTGAGCTATTTCCTATTTGTGTGTAAGTGTTTCTAAAACCTTAAAAATAAAAATTCTACTGAAAAACTAGACAAATCAACCTTTCCGACGGTATGTACCATACCGAGCTTAAATTGCATACCCTCGATACTGAAATACCCACAATATAGTAGTGTAGTTACATGTGTACTACAAGTGTGGTAGTAACCTAATTTCAGTTGGCAAACAGCAAAATTTTTCTCTGTGTGCAATACAAAAACTAATAAATATTGTAAACAAGGGCTACCGCCCTTGTTAGTGGTCGTACTAATAAATGATGATTTCCTTTCCAAATATATTTTTCATTGATTTAAAGAATGAATTCTTTAATATATCTGCATATTTGCAATCATATTTAATTAAACATTTTTTTATTTCATATATGTATTAACTATACAACCACGTGTTGATTTTTATTTAAGACATATTATGATAAACTATGTAATTATTTAATGTGTACAGTAAAATCTAACAATAACGGACATTTCCAAAGCCACAAAATTATAAGCTGATTCAATTACAATATATAACACCATAAAGGACATGCAAGACATAATTTTTATATAAATTTGTCATACTGAAAGCGAATTTTACAAATATTTTAAAATCGAACGGTTAGAATTCGAGATATTTAAATTTTCAAGATTTTCATTGAACCCCATCTTTTTAAACGGTTTTAAACGTAGAATTAAATTTAAAATTTTAGACACTTTTTAATATGTTGAAATTTACGATAGTTAAGCTTTCATTTTAATATAATAATGTTTTTAAAAGTTAAAGGATATTAGCAGGACCTATTAACACCACACATTACTATATAAGTGGTAAAGTAATGCTCCCCGCATTACAATACTCCTTTCTTCATTAATGAATTTTACAGGCGATGAGCCTAACGCACTGTGGGTGGACGCATTGTGGGTGAAGTTGTGGGTGAAGTTACTGTTTACTTATATGGTTTACGGGTGGGGAAAAGTAATGTGTATTTAAATAGACTTTCATAAAAAAAATTGATAAAAAAAATTGTTATAAATATTTTTTTACAGGCGATGAGCCTAACGCACTGTGGGTGGACGCATTGTGGGTGAAGTTGTGGGTGAAGTTACTGGTTACTTATATGGATTAAGGGTGGGGAAAAGTAATGTGTATTTAAATGGACTTTGATAAAAAAAATTGATAAAAAAAATTGTTACAAATATTTTTTTTTAATTAAAAAAGAGGTCTGAGATTTGAACCTGGGGTCTCTGGTTTGTTATGAGAGAACTCTACCAACTGAACTATCGTCACATATAATGAAAGTAATGTTACAGAAAGTAATGTTAGAGGTAAGGTGTATACATTACAAGGTAATGCATTACTTTATCGCACCCATTACCAAAAAATATAAGACTTAATCGGATTCGACATCTGATTTGAAAAACAAGTTCTTCTGGGTGGCGGCCTTCGGCCGCTCTTAGGGGTTTTTTCCTCCGTAGAACTCGGCAGGCGGCTTCGCGAAATAAAGCTGTTTCTGCGTGCGACACAAAAGAAACTTCAAAATTACTGATCTGTTTCCACACTGGAGTATAATGTCCATGGACCTTATGTCGTAACACGTATAATATTTTCTTCCTCTATCATCCGAATTTTTTAAATAAACTTGATTTTCGACTTTTACATATAACACTTTACTATTTCTTCTTTTGCCACTCATTTTTTCAAATTCAAGATTCGCCATTATTTTTAATCACTTTAATACCGATCTTTACTTACCAAAATTCTAGCAAGAACTGCGTTCCTTTTGGTAAAATAGCTACTTGTATTGCTATTATTTACTTTACGACAATTTAAATAGAAATGAAATAACTCGCAACAGAAATGAAATAATTCCCAACGATAAAATCATATTTCAAAATGAAAATGAAATAAGTCCCAACAAGAGTGCAATAACTCCCAATAACAAAAAAAAAATTAAATAACTCAAAACAAAATTTGGTTGAGAATTATTTTATTTGGGAGTTATTTCATAACGAAATAATTCCTAACAAAAAATTGTGAAATAAGTCCTAACGCATTGGGAGTTATTTCATAATGAAATAAATCCCAATTTAATATGGAAAATTTTTGGGAGTTATTTAATTTTTTTTTGGGAGTTATTTCATTTGGGAGTTATTTCATGGTACCTAAAAAGGTCGTTCCGGCTTAAAAGGTCGTTCCAAATATCACCATATTTGTTACCGGCAATATAAATATTTAATAAATAGTACTTTTTAGTTACGGAGCAATTTTATTTTGCTCTATCTGGCTTAGTTTCCGTGATATAGCCTCTTTTATGATAAAATATGAAAAAATAACGCTATCAATTTATAAGTGAGACTGTGGCACAACAAAATTATGGTGAGAATAATTTAAGAATCACGAATTACTAAATTTTGGGTCAAAAAATTTGTTCAAATATGGATGAATTTTGCTCTTGAGGTAAAATGAGATAACTAATAACTTTAGCTAAATAACTGATGTAAATTATAACAGCATAAAATATTAGCTTAACAGAATTGGAACCCGTTTAACAGAGTTTTGAATTAACTTTTTTTTATGAGTGTACGATTTAACTGTACGCACTAGTTGTGATCGGAGTGCTAATGCGAAAATTATGTAATGCAAGAGGAGTTCCTATCAAAATTTGATAATTTAGCAGACAAATTTTCGTTATGAGACACTTTTAAATTCGCATATTTCTTAATATCGCAATTTTTACTAAATGGGTTTCCCCAGCGAAGAAGCTCATTTGTAATATAGATTTCTAAAATGTTGATGTTTTTAATTTTTTTTTCTATAAAAGTGCATTAAATAATATTATGAATAGGAACATTTTGTTTTCAAAAAGATCATATTGTCATTTAAAAATCTTTGCATTAGTGCTCCGACATTGCTAATTATTTTAGAATCTGTCAACATCCTCTGAATGGATTTTGTAAAGGTTAGAGTTATGATCCCCAAAAAATTAATTTTAGATTTTATGAATACGACTATTTTTAATTTTTTTTGGATCTGTTGAGTGTCTTTTGGAGTATAGCAAATTTCTAAATATAGGAAAAAATGCAAATTTTAGTAAAAATCATGTTAATTGAAAAAATAAAACCATATTCGAGTTAAGTATCCTACACTAAAAAAATGTCTGTAAAGTCAGCAACATTTTTGCTGGGAAGATCCTTGCACAAAAATTGCTAATATCAGCAAAAAAAAAAAATAGTAAATTCAGCAAAATTTTTGCTGAATTTACTTGCTGACTTTACTCACTTTTTTTGTGTAAAATTAATTAAAAATTATATATCACACTTTTCGTTTTAAAGAAAATAACTTTTTTTCATGGCCATAATCAAAAATTTACACTCGTAGAAATAAACCTGTGAAAAAAGCAGAAAAATCTACTAATAATTAGTTAAAAATGACTTGGCAGAGAAAACAACTAAAACTAATAAATTTTTCTCTAAATACAAGTTTGATATAATTTTTATTAAAAATAAAAATTATGTTTTTTTCGACCTTTAATTGTGCAATGAAAATGAAAATTATTCAAGTTCGAGGCCATACTCTATATTTCTTTATTAGGATATTGTCCTAACAAATAATCTATAGAGTTTTTGTTTTCAAATTTACTAATTGACCACTTTCATTAATGTGTTGATAGATCTATATCAGGAATTTTCTAGGTTCCTATCATCAGAACACGTTTTGAAAGAAGTGACAATCCCATGCAAAACATCAAACATTCATATAAACTAGTTTTCTCACTATTTGAGAACTAATATGAGTTCGAAGTTAAAGATTATCACCATTGATCAAAAAATAATTTGAAAACTTGTTTGTTGTGTGCATGGTCTACATTTGGTAGATATTCAATACACGTTTTTGTTTATTTTCCTTTTGATTTGTACATACTTTGTCTTTTATGCAAGTTTGATATAATTTTTATTAAAAAATAAAAATTATGTTTTTTTCGACCTTTACTTGTGCAATGAAAATGAATGTTATTTAGATAATAACTGCATAAATTAAACTGGTTAATTTATAAAATTTTAGTTAAATTCGAATTAGATTTTAGTTAATTGAAAATTGCAATTTGATGTGCTGAAATCAGAAAAGACTTTTTCTGAATATTTGTAGACAAAAACCAGCAAAAAAAATTGTAATATTTACAAAAATATTTGATAAAAAATTGCATACTGCTGATTTCAGAAGGGAAGATTTTTATTCGCATAAAAAAACTTGGAAAATTTCACATTTTTTTGTGATTATTTTTGTCTACTAATATTAAGCAAATTTTTAGTTATTTTTAGCAGATTAATTTGAAACTTTAAATTAATTAAAATTTAGATCAAATATAACAAAAATTTGTTAATTTACCAGTTTTATTTTTGCTATTTTTATCTAATAAATATTTGGCAAAAAAAAAATTTGCCAATTTCAGCAGTTTGTCCTGTACTATCATTTTTAAAAATTTTTCAGTAGATTTGGAAAAAAAAATTACAATTTATTTTCTATTAGTGTACAAAAAGGCCTTCATAGAATATGTAGACAACAGACTCGAAAAAATTTTCCAAGTGGATTACTATCAGACTTGGACGACGTCAATTACATTTCAGAATCGTTCACTTATGAAATTTTTCTATATCATTAATAATATCATACCTACACTCACACTTGTGAACTTAATGGCTTCCTTGGAAAATTTGTAAAATCTTTAATACCAAACATGGGGATTAGTAACAATATCTGGGTATTTAATTACAGGGCAATTACTCAATTACACCCAATTACATCTAATTGAACATAAAAAAGTAATTGGCCTGTAATTAAATACACAGATATTGGAATTATGTCCCATGTCTGGTATTGACAAAATTGAAAATTTCCCAAGGAAGCGTTTAAGCCCACAAGTGTCAGCGTAGGTCTGAAATTATTAATGATATAGAAATATTTCACAAGTGAACGATTTTGAAATGTAATTGACGTCGCCCAAGTCTGATTTTTATCATCAAATTCGCAACTTTTGGGACTCCTTAAGAAAAGATCCGAAACAAATTTAAAAACAAACCTTCCCAAATTTGCATCTCAATCACTAAAAAAGCTCAAAACACTTTAAAATCTCGGAAATATATTTCAAGAAACCGAATTTTATTTATGAGATCTATAGACTAATTCCCCATCCCCGAGAAATTGTCTAGCCGCACCGGCATTTTTTAATTGTTGATTTTTAATCGACTTCTGAAAATATTTACTTTATTGCATAGCAGTCCGTTATTGGAAATTTCCACTGTAGTATGTAAACTACACGATCAAATATATCGTTCATTTAACACAAACATCTTAATTTTTAGTATCAAATTTGAGTCATACTACAATTAAATATTTTGAAGAAACTTGTTGATTTTAAATGATAATAAAAATTTATATCTAGCGCAAGTAAATAATATTTACTGTTGTTGCGTTTATAATTACTACATATAATATCTACTAAATATTATAGCAATTATAAACGCAACAGATAAAGGGTCCGCCATCTAACGTTTTTTTTTCAACTAGTGCTTATTTCGTGAATGGTAACACTTAGCTCATGTCTGATTTGACAGATAATTAGTTTTATCCTTCCGCTGAACGAATATGGTTGTGTATACGCTTGAACAACGCTGGCAAATATTGCGACATTACTTTGAAAATCATGGTAATGTTGCAGAAATGCGCAAGCAGTGGCCGTTACAGTCAATGGCGATCGTTATCGGGACATGTTGAACGAATTTTTGTTCACAAAAATTGAAGAGGAGGATATTGGTCACATTTGGTTTCAACAGGACGACGCTACGTGCCACACAACCGAAGCTACACTCGATGTTTTGCGCCCTGTTTTTGAAGATTACGTCATCAGCCGCAGAGCTGATGTCGTTTGGCCACCTCGGAGCTGCGATTTGACACCGTTGGACTATTATTTGTGGGGTGCCGTCAAATATAAGTGTTACGCTTTAAAGGACAATATTCGTGAAGCCACTGGTGAAATACAGCTGCACACAATCGATAATGTGCTTAAAAATTGGACCGATCGTGTAGGCTACTGCATGGCCAGCCGAGGCAGCCATTTGAATGAAATAATTTTCCATTATTAACCGGAAGGATTATACTTTCAAATAAAAAAAGAAATTTGAGAAAATATTCAGTAGTTTTTTTATTATAGCATTTTCAAAAAAAAAAAAAGTTATTTGGCGGACCCTTTATATTATCTATATAAAAACAAATAATAAAAAAAAATAGGTTTGCATTGCATGTTATATTGTGATAAATTTGAATTATTTCACTAAACGTCCCTTTTATTGAGATTTTTACTTGTTTTGATATTTTTTTAATTTTATCAGTGTTTTTTAACATTTTTGTTAAGTGTATGTTAACTCATTAATGGCACGTCATAGATCCGCTGGATATTTTTCAACCAAACTTTGCAGATATATCGAACTATGTATGATGATTCATTACGAAGTTTTTGTAATTTTGTTTAATTAAAGAGCCCTCTGGTGGAATGGCATATTAGCAATTCAATTCAATTTGACATCATAGAAATCTTAGACGGTATTAGGCATTTCAAAAATTTTAATTTTGCAAACAAATCTCTATTCAAAAATAAATGAAAAATTAAATTTTTTAAGTTAACAGATTTTTAAATTTTTTTTTGGAAAAAATCGTGTTTTTTCCATTTTTTTAATTGCGATATGGCAATCCTGACGATATAATTTTTATAAGTTCCCAGCAAAAAATAACCTGGATTTGGTAAGCAGTAACTATATTTGTATGCTTCCAAAATAGTACTTCACCGCCTTTCATACACTGATAGAAATTTGTGCGTAGTATTAATGAATTCCTTCATTAATCCAATGAATTTTTTCATAAAAAAGTCCCCAAAGCAACGTTTCATTAAGTCAATGAAAGGTGTTTCATTAAATCATGTGGGCGTTGTAATATTGGTGTAATAGTTAGCGCGTTGGACTGTTACACAGATGGTCCCGGGTTCGATTCCCGGTGACGACAACATCAATTTAGAAAAATAATATGTATGAGTTTTCTATCACTTATATGTATCGGTGTTTCTATAGCACTTAACCCTACCGAAGTAAAATAATGAATTAGGGCTATGAAACAAAAAGCTCCAATAAATTCGCCTACTCTCATCAGGTGGCGAGCAACAACTGTTCTAAGACTTATCTACTCGCGCATTTACAGTGTTGCCATGTTTGAAGCCCTTCATCTTTCACCACCTTTCATCTCTCCACTATCCCCTTTCCAAAGAAAGCAACACATTAATTAATAGGAAGAATTTCCTGAGTTGCTTCTCTTTAAAAAAAAAAAAAAAATTTGTTTCTTATTTCAAGTCAAAATTTTTATTCAAAAAAATTTGAAAATTTTTC
Organism: Delia radicum; assembly: GCA_021234595.1. Classification (NCBI taxonomy): domain Eukaryota; kingdom Metazoa; phylum Arthropoda; class Insecta; order Diptera; family Anthomyiidae; genus Delia; species Delia radicum. The sequence continues at coordinate 193,970,836 of CM037854.1, forward strand.
ATTGATTTAATGAATTTTTTTTATGAAATTATAAAAAAATCCTAAAAAATGTTAATGAAAAAATACCAATATTAATGATTTTTCATTCAGTCAATGAAGTTTTTCATTAAACCAATGAATCGATTTTAATGAAATCGTTTCATTAATACTATGAAGAAAAATTCTATCAGTGTACAATAAAGCAATTAGGGAATGAATTCTGTTGTGCTTCCCAAAATGCCTTCATTGAACAGTGGGTAATGCAGAGAACGGTTTGAGTGCCTTATTTCATGCTTTTGAATGCAATCACAAAAAATGAGTACTTTGTTGTCAACTCACATCATTTCAATAAAGCAACAATCGGCAGAATTGAGAAAAGTGAATGTAACGAAAACCATGCATTGCATTGCTAGTGTCTAGTGTTAACCTCACTTAACACTCACGAAAGCAACGAATACACAACGATTGGTATGAATGGTCTCAATCAGTGCTGCCGCTAGAGAAAAATTGAGTGAAGTAGATTTTGGAAAAAAGTGGAGTAGATTGAATAAAATTGAAGTAGTATACATTTTTAAAAACAAAACAATATAATTCATTTTATTTAATAAGAAAAACAAAAAAATGACTCTGTTGTTTTTTCGAAAACTTTACTTGCGAGTTCACTTACATATGTTTGTTTTTCTTGAAATATGGAACAGAAAACCATAAATATACTCTTTTAAAAGAAAATTGGAGTTAACAAAATGGCCAAAGAAGTAGTTTGCGGTAAATGATTTTTTAAATAATTACATCGGCTACAGTCGACTTTGAGCCGCCGCCGGTCATTTTTTGATTAGCCGCCGCCGCCGACATTTGTGAGTCGACTTGTATCTCTGTCCGTACGTTATTAACTCACAACAATTTGACAGTTCACGCAATGACAAAGCAAAAATAAAGGGTTGCCATTCCAGCGATGAAAAATAGCGTTTGCATATGTTCAGTGATTAAAACCACTATTTTCATCGTAATTAAGGGAATAGGAAAAACAATTAGGTAATATAGGGAAAAAATTTTAAAATTTGAAGCAGAACAAAAAGTGAAGCAGATTTTTGGAAGAAGGAGTGACGAAGTAAATTTTGTGAAAATGAAGCAAAATACTTCGATTGAAGTAGTAGCGGCAGCACTGGTCTCAATGTTAAATGAATAAAACGTTAACAAGTTTTTTTGTGAAACATATTACTGCTTTAAGAAAATTAAAAAATTTTATACATATTTCATGTTTAATAAAATTAAACAAAAATTTATACATATTTCATGTTTAATAAAACTAAAAAAAAAATATTATTACTGCTACAGGTCAACGAATACTACGCGAATGTTGTGATTGATTTCATGTTATTCAAGTGTCATTTCACTTCATTGCTTGACATGTAACGGCATTATAAAAATTAATGTTAAAAAGGCATTCAACAAAAACAATAAATGGAATAAACAGCAACAGCATAAGCTGTTGTTGTTGAATAAAAGCAATGCAAAAGCAATGAATGTATGAATGGACAACAAAAACGAATGGTCTCATTCTGTTCTCTGGGGAAATGCTTACAATGAAGCAATAAAGAATGCATACCACGAAGCATTAATGTTGGCAACATACAAAAAAAGCGCTTCATATTACCTAAGAAGGCATGAATTTATTGCATCTGAAAGCACATGAAAGAAGCGCTTTTCACCTGCTTAAAAGAGACATGACAAGTGGGACATCGCGAACAAAAATCATGAATTCTGAATTTGCTTTGGAAGCGCACGTAATTTAATAATGCCTTCCAGCAGCGCTTCTGGGTAAGCACTATTTTTTGCTGGATTTAGTCGTATTTTAATAAAAGCCATCCGTTATTTATGTTTTGAGTGAAAACGGATTAAATTTTGGAATATTTTGACTTCGAGTATTTGAAAAGTTCGATGGGTATGATTTTCAAAAATTATTTACAATCGATGAACTAATTTTTGGCAGATAAATACATTTTAATTTTCAAAAATATAAGAGATTAGTCCTTTTTATATTTTTACATAATTATTGAAAAAGGTCCCATCAGAAAAGGTAAAAAATTTAATATTTAAAATAATTATTTGGCAACTCTGGATCATAATTTTTCGCAATTGTTTATACAATTTTAGTCAAAATGTTTTCAAATCATTTACTTATCTTTTTTCATCAATATAGCCGTTTAAAAGAACTGGGTCGAAAAAGGAACACTGTGTCAAAAATGAGTTAAAAGAGTGGCCTCGGACAGGTATGTAAAATGAAAAAGAATTTTACCCCCTGTTTTTATAAAGCGAACGGAATAATTTATCTAAAGGAATATGTGTATTTTGTTACAATAACAAAATACACACATTCCGCCGGAGGAATTATTCAGTTTGCTTTACAAAAACAGGGTGTTAATATGTTTCGTTCAAATATATATAAAATTACGCTGAATTTCCTTTAATCTCAATGCGGCACTGCACGGGTTAACGTTGTTCAATGTAGCCAAAATTTTTAGCACAGCAGCTTTTGTGTCATTATATTTCAAATCACGTTTCTTAAAATTCAATAGTAGTAAGCACATCCTTTTAAAAATTGTAATATGGAGTCTAGTCCCTATGGGGAATGGGACCGGTTCTGCGTGTGCAACAGGATCGGTCCCTTCGTGCCAGAGATCGGTCCTCAGCTAAATGCTACCCTATGTAAACAACTGGCAACTTTAACATTGGCTTGTCATAGAAGGGGGTCATTTGTCCTGCTTTAAACCACATAGTGGCATGCCACAGGACTAACCAAAGATGGGCATACCACAAGACTGTCGCAAAAGGCCAATGTCGTATAAAATAAACGAAAACTAAACAGCTTCCAATGGTTAAAATTCTGGTCAACTGGCATTTTCTTGTTAATAAGAATTCTGGTTAAGTGGTATGCCCTCCCTTTACCAGTCACAGGATTGTTAATTTTAGGACAATTGACACTGCTTAACCCACTTCAATATTAAATTATACCAGTCCTGTGATAAGTCCTTCTGGAAAAATTCACTTTTAGGTCAATTGACTCCTCATTCCCCATAGGGATTTAACAATATCTCTTAATATCTATAACAATATCTCATTTGGGAACTTACATAAACACATACAAATTGATCCGAAAAATGGGTCATCTATATGTATCAAATTAGATATAATTAGATATAATATATATATATATATATATATGATTTTATAAAATTTTAGCCGATAGTAGGTATGCTTTTTGTAACTTTTCATTAGGTCGAGGTCAAAAATTCCATTTACTTTTGGTTTAATGCAATGAGTAATTTGTAAAAATTTTTGAGAATTTCAGTAACTCTGGGTGCCCAGGCCTTCAAATTTTACCAAGTTTTTCCTGCAAAAGTCATAATTTTAAGTAGTTATAGCAAAAAAGAGGTTGCCTGTTTTTTCAAGTAAAATATTCTGGTAACAAAATAATCGGTAAACTGACCCAAAAAACGGTTTTTCGAATATTCCAAAATGCAAAATATTCGAAACCATTTCGGGTTTTGAAAATAAAAAAAACGGTTTTTGGTTACGGTTGTGGACACTCTAAATTCAGTCAAACTATAATTGATAAAACAATAAAAATCCAAAGGTAATAACTAGGGCAACCAAAAAACAGCTCTAAAACAAACAGTTTTAAGCTCTTAAAAAATGCTCGAAATACAGAAAAATAAGACGCTTAAAAAATAATTTCTTATTAAAAATTTAACTACAAATACAATTTCTGTAAAATTTGTTTCTTGGAACTTCTTCAATCAAACCAATTTTAAATAGAGAAGTTGTTTTTCCTAAGCTTTAAAGTACAAATTGGTTTATCAAATTACATGTGCATTAAATTTTAAACTAATAAAAACTACTTCTATACTACAATATAGATTAGTAGCAAATAGCAAAAAAGGTCTCTTTTAAAAGAAATAAGCTAAAAAAAGCTTACTTTTTAAAGGAAAAAGTTAAAAAGTAGCTTATATTTGAAACATAAGCTAATTTCAAAAACTAGGCTAAAAAAGCTCTAGCAAATAAAGCTTAAAATTTTCATAATTTCATGATCCGTGTTTAGTCTTAATAATTCTATACTTTCAAATAAAAACCAAGCTCTAGCTAATTTTGGGTTACCCTAGCAATAACTATTATTTATTTAAAACTATCAAAGGAGCACCGCTGATTGATTTGCTCCATTTGCCATAAAATGTTGATAAGTGTTAGATAAGAGCAAATTAATAAAAATGGATATCTTTTTGCGGCGAATTTCACGTTCAAAGATTAAAATTTTGGGTGTAACATATCCCAATTTTCATGTTTTTTTTTTCAAGAAACAATATACGACAATTAAATACAAATTGGTATTAACCTACCCATTCTAGTGCTAAAAATACTAAAAACGTTTAATACAAAAATGTTTCGGGCAACTTTGAAATCCATTTTTGTCACTGATGGTAACCGATTCGGTGCGGGTATCGGTAACGCTATTTTCTTTTATTTCGGTAATGGTATTTTAGGGGTAACAATATTTCAGTTATTTCGGTAACGGTTTATTAGCGTTAACTGTATTTTTCTTATTGCGGAAACGGTTTTAACGAAAACGGTTTTAAAGTTATTTTGGTAACGGTATTTTAAGGGTAAGGCTATCTAAGTAACTCAGGTAATGTTAATGCACACCGATATTTTTAGGCCCATTATGCCCGAGTTTCAATGACTTGCTCGTCGGGAAATTATATCTATTTGCAACGAATATTTTTCTTTTTATCTTATCAGATTATTTCGGTCACGCTATTTCAATTATTTCCATAACAGTATTTTAAAGATAATGGTATTTTAGTTATTTCGGTAACGGTATTTTAAAGATATTGATATTTTAGTTATATCGGTAGCTGTATTTTACGGGTAACGGTATTTCAATTATTTCGGTAATGATATTTTAGGGATTACGATAGCCAGTTAAAAGATTTTGAATCGATAACGGTATTTTAGTGGTATTGCCTGCCGTCCCTGATTTTTGCCTTGAATATGATATTGGCCTGTTACGTTTTTTTATCAATTTTTTATTACTTTGTATCCTTGATCTTATATCCGAATTTCAACAAAATTTTTAGGAATCGCCAAAAAAAAACAATTTTCAAATAAATATGTGTGTAAAAAATATTGTTTCGATATTTTAAACTACCCAGGCAGAAAAATAGAATCGGCAAAGTGTTGGCAAAGCGTCGGCGAAGGTTGGTTATGAGTTGGCAGAACGTAGGATTAACAATCTTGACGGTATTGTCCTGTTACCCGATTAATAACAGTGGCCAACTGTTGGTCTAAACGAACTTGAAACCGTTGGCATAACGTTGGTAATTCAAAAATGTGTGTGCTTTAAAATTAGCTTAAATTAATTTTGAAAAATATGTCTAATATATATTATGTCCTGTGGTTCCTATTGGGAATGATATTCTCTTCACTTCTCCCCAGCTTTGATCAGTAGATATGGCTTCTATATTCAGTTGTAAATGCGTCTAATAAAACACATTTAAAAAGCAGCAAAACAATTCGGTCTAAGTCTTATTCATTATATTTAAATGTGGGAAATATAATAAAATAAAAATTGGTTGTAATATATTTAAAAACAATATTGTCAAAAAATTTCAGGCGGTACAGGCTTCGCAAACAAAATAGTGTTTTCCTAGTACAATATTGTTATACTGGTAATTTTTAATACGGTGGCTTTTACAAAAATAGCAGTGGTTTGCCAGTGCAATTTGTTTGGTACGGTTTGCAATTTCTACCTGGGTACCCAAGTAGCAAAAAATACAATCTGCACAGTGTTGGCAAATTGTCGGCGAAGGTTGGTTATGCTTTGGCAGAACGTAGGATTAACAATCTTGACGGTATTGTCCTGTTACCCGATTAATAACAGTGGACAACCGGTGGTTTGAGTGAACTTGCCACTGTTGGCAAAACGTTAGAAGTTCAACAAATTTGGTGCTTTTAAAATTCTCCAAATTTAATTCGTTTTGAATGTGTGAAATATAATAATATTAAAGAAAAGAATGTTTATAATTCATATTGGTGAAATTAGGAAACACAAGCTTTGCAAACAAAACAGTGTTTTCTTGGAACAATATTAGTTGTACCTTTGGTAATTTTTATCACGGTGGGTTTTACAAAAATAGCTGTGGTTTGCCTGTACTAAATTTTTGTACGGTTGGCAATTCCTACATGGGTAGTTTTATTTTTTATTTATTTTTTATACAAAATATATGTTAAAGATACTTTTACCGGGTAATACAAAGTTTTGCTGGGTACTTTGTAAAGTCTGTGAGGAAAGTACTGTTATTCAAATTTATGTGTCACGTTGCAATTACTCGTTTTTTTTTGCCTAGCAATTTATTCATTGTCATTGATTAAAAAATGCTTTCATATGCTTACGCTTTTCACAAAAAAAATGTTATCATTATCAATAATGATAGCTATTATTATTCGTTTACTATAATTTTCATTTGTAAAATTACAACTTCTATGTGTATTATTGTAAATATTCAATATAAATTAATTGGAATAGGTTTTTAAAAGCAAATGTTGCATGATTTAGATTCATTTTCCAGTGTGTTGGCACAGACTGGGGTTGTCACACGAATAAAAATTATTCGATTAATCGAACGACAAAATAGAAAATTTGAACGAACAATTTAAAATACATTTTTTTTAATAACGAATAATTCATATAAATTTTGACGATTAATCGAAAAAACGAATAATTTAAAGAAATACTTCTTTAAATAAATTTACCAATTTTGAGAAAATTTGTACACAAATTGATAATGGACAAAATAAATAAAACTCTATTGAAGAAATAACTGAAATTTTAAAACATTTATTAATCGTTTCAAAATATATGGACTCTTTATTACTGGGTAAAAATACATACCTTATTTGACTTGTTAGCTAACAATATAAAGGAATTCACAGATAGAGTGATATTAAAGGGTTATTTTTTAAAAACTTTCTTTTTGGCAACACTGTTTTTGGCAGCTCAGCTGTTTTCGTGTAACATGTTACTGTTAAACATGTTCAGTTTGTTCTATAATTTAACCATGAATCGACTTTGAAACGAACAACGCTTGCAAATTATTGAATTTTATTATCAAAATTCATGCTTGGTTAAGAAAGTGCATTGTGCACTTCTTCCAATTTATGGTCAGTTTTGGCGACCTTCTGGGGCGGCTATTCAGAATCTTGTGACTAAATTTCGCACCAAATTTACGCATACGCATATGGGGACAGATGAAAATATCGCAGCTATATCCGCCAGTGTTGTTGATGAAAGCACGCGAAACAATGGCCCAATTGAGAGGCGAGTTCGTTGAACAGTTCAAATCCGAAAGCTCTTAAAAATCACCCTTTATATCGTTGAATATAGCATGATTTTTAAAGTTTAAACTATACAAAATTATCAAAATATTGCTTTATTACAACGATAGCAAGTTAGCACATAAACTGTAAATTCCATTTATGTAATTTCTACGGTAACTAAAATATGATCTAAACTGCCCGTTATACTAAAACTATCACCGCTATATATATAACTTTTTAATAGCCGGATTCATGTAATGTCGTATATGGTGTAAACATCCTATTTTTATTACATTAATGTCATAAATGTTTTGCCAACCCTGGAAAGTTTATTATACAATTTGTTTTGTATTTTTATTTAAATGTTTTAAACAATTTAAACAAATAAAAAAATAGTTTTGATTGTTTTATAAATAAAGGAATATTTATCGAAAGAACTAAAACAGTCGTACCTGCAAATACGCTTTGTGTATTTTTCAAAATTTGACCCTACGGGTCAAAAGTCGGGACATCAGAATTCGTTTTAGAGGTATGGTTCCTTCGGCAAAGTTTCTTATTTTGATCCCTAGAATACAAACATTTTTTTTTCTTTTAACAAAAATTTTAACTAATTTTTAACCCTCTAACGGGTAAGGCTGCCTCAAGGCAGTCTTCATAAAATTTACCACAAATGCGTCAAATGAGCGTTTTATACTTAGAAATTAATATATTCCGATAGAAAACTAAATTTTCTAAATATTTTGCGAAGAAATTTTTCTTGTGCCGTCCACGGTTTTTAAGCAAGAAAGCTTTAAAATCAAAATTTCGTAAAATTTCAAAAACTAATTAGTTTTAAAAAAATGTAGTTTTTAAAAATCTAAAAAACCAATTTAAATTGACTAAAAACTCTTTATAATAAAATATAAGTAAGATTGAAGCTTTATCTTAAATAATAAATCCTTACTTTAGTCCAAGGACTCATAGGATTTTATCAGGATTCCTCTAAAGGACATCGTCTTAACTTATAAACTTATAAACGGATTTTTATGAAATTTTGCAAAAAGAACACATTAAGTATTAATAGCAAATCGTTGAAGTGTGAACAATATAAATTGAAGTTTAGATACTTTTTCGCCTAAAAAAAAAATCGCGATATCTTTTTAAATAGGAGCAGAAAATAGTTTTTCAAGCGTTGTGATATCTTGGGTAAGAGAAATATTTTTTTATCCAAAACTTCTTTAAAAAAAAAAAAACGATAAACAGTTTTGTTAAAGATCTTATTATTTGTTCTTCGAGTGAAGCACATGGTATGAATTTCGTTGCAAAACATCGTTTGCCAGTTAGAGGGTTAACAGTTTTTCCTTGATTGTAAATATTTTTTTTTATTATTTTTCATTTATAACGACCTTTCAACCTCTGTATATTTACAAAAATTAATCAAATCAAACATATTAGCTAGGTTGAACTAGTATTTTGCTACTAGTACTTCGGGTTCTGATGAGATATTTAGCCAGATTGAAATACTTAGGCGCGAATAAAGCGGGAGTGAAAATGGGACATTTCCTCCCCCAAAATTAAAATTTTCAGTACATAAATGGTAAAGAAATTAAAAAATTTTATAAAAACTACTCTAACTTCCCTTCCCACAACCTTTTTCTAGATCCGTGCCTGGAAATACTAGTATCAACATAGGTAATATGTTTGATTATCTTTATGTTTGTAAATATACGGAGGTTTAAAACTCGTGATAATTTAAAATATATATGAGAACAAAAAACTTATAAAACTGCAAAAATATTACTTGAGCTAGAGTAAGAACTTAAAATTGTAGAACATTTTGGTCTTCAAAGTTTAGTCACGTCATGATGCACGTGTTTGATTGCTCAGAAGACAGGAATGGAGCAAAATTGATGATTAATAGCCTTTTTGTTACAGCTCTACCTATTCTGAAGGTTCTAGCTTTTTAAAAACTTCGGGTTCTGACGAGATCTTTAGCCAGATCGAAATAATAGTATCAACCTAGATAATATGTTCGATTTGCTTAATTTTTGTAAATACGCGGAGGTTGAAAGCTCGTTATAAATTGTAAATAAATTTAAAATAATTTAAAAAAAAATAAATTATAATAAAAACAAAAGACTAATAAAATTGTAATAAATATTTTGTATTTACAATAATTTAAAAAACTCAAATAATGATGTCTTAATTTGAAATTAAACATCCAAAATTTTTAATAATTACTACAAATTGTATTAATCAAAGGTCGCACAAAATTCAAGCGATTACGGTATGGAAATCTGAGCGGAATTCTTGGGAATGCCGACCAAATACCCTAGATACTTAGGTTTTCAAATTATTTTTATTTTATCATCAGAAAAATCTCTTTCAAAAGATAAAAATAGTTAACATGTAATATTTATGTATATCATGTAATTTTTAGTCTGCAAAAATAAAATGATCACATAAGCCAGACAAATAGTAATGATGACGGTCAAGGTTGAGCAAGAAAACCGGCTTTTTGTAATATGTTTTATAGATGAATGAATAAACCAGCCAGCATTGAACACATAGAAAACCGGCGAGAAAAATGAAAAGGAAAAAACATGGAACACATGTGTACACAGTGAATGTAAACGCAAGATCATGTAGATATAAAATAATTTTAATATCCACGATCAAATATAGAATTTTATTATTCGTAATGACTTCATCCTCAGATACAAAAAAAAAACGAATATGGGTTAAGAATATTAATAATAATAATAAAAACTAAAGTGTGACAGCCAGAAAAGCATTTACCCACGATACTCCACAGGGATGGAAAACTCGGAGCTTTGGTTCTTTTTAAATGTCGAATTTAAACTGAATTCAGATGTACCAAAAGGGATTGTATCTTCTCTTTGGCTCATCATTATTTATAACCAGGGACCTGAAGTTATACCAGTCTGAAAATAAGGTAAACAAAATATTTTTTCGAATCAAAGAATTTAAGTTAAAATGGCATCGATTTGTTTTTTTTACACTCAGTTGATGAATGCAGTTCATTGTGTTGATATCAGGAAAATAGGTTATGGGGAGGAGGAAATATGGAATAGTGTCTATGCACTAAGGATATTATGTAGGTAAAGACAACAGCAATTGTAGTTAAAAATAAATGAAATTTTACTTGAAGAAAGGACGACTAACATTTCATTAAATTTAACTAACATTTGTCATCTCGTTTTACTGGGCAAAAAATTACTAACGATTATATTAAAAATAAACCCCATATGTTAGTAAAAAATAAGCAAACATTAATTTTTTTAAATAACAAAAAATGACTGTAAAAAATGAATGTAATATCATAAAACAGTCATTTGATGTGGTTTGGTTTTTTTTTTAATGAACAACAATGTTAGTAAAAAAAATTAAATTTGTTCTACAAATGACTAACAATTACATTAAAAATAAAGAAACTGTATTACAACCCAAACAAGTACACAATTTTAAAGCAGAATTTCCCTGAGTGTGGATAATTGAATTGAAGGTCTCTAAATAGTTAGTGTCAGGAAAGGCGTTTGCGGGGAGTTTATTCCTAATACGGGTGGTTCAACTAATGCACGAAGTTTCTCGGTAATGCGTTGTGCGATCCACATTCCGACAATGCTCAAACGAATCAATAGAGCTGGTTACCCTACTGTCATTAATGAGCGCCAACGCCTTCCTTTGCTCATAGTGCAAAAGCTGCAAAATAGACTTTGAAGGACCTGTAATCATGTCCTGATTGAGTGGGTCATTCATAACACAGGCCTACAAACAAAATTTTTTGTTTGGTGCCGCTAATTCTATGTTATAATTTGGTTAATTAGTCCGCAAGACGTCATGGTTAGCTGTCAAAATCGCGAAGCTACGTTCAGGTTTGTATCGATCGGTCATAACCTAAAAAATGTATTTTATTACACTTAATGTCATTATAGTCAATTAATTTCTTTGATTAAATGATAATATCGATATGCCGTCGTCGAGAAGGTGTTGTGTAAATAATCCAAATACATTTTGTTATATTTCTGGTGAATATATAGTAAAAAGTTTAGAAAACCTATAACAGATGCAGTGAAGAAGACATACGTTGATTACTTTAATATAGAGATGAATGCTCGAAAACTACACGTAGCATTAAAAAAGTAAGTATCAATTTTTTATCAGGGTACCGAACGTACTTGAAATCTGTTTTATTTTTAGCGGCACCAAAATCATTGTAGGCCTGTGTAGTCAGTCTTTTGCCCCCAACGTCCATAAGGCTTGTCCTGTGGTCAAAGGAAATTTAATGGCAAATGTTGCTGCAAAAGGGTAGAAAGGATTTGAAGTTAGACTGAGAAAGTCATTTAGGAAATATAAAGAGAAAGAAAAAGAAGGGTACCTTGCGGTACTCCTGTATTTAACTGAAATTCATCGGATGAGGCCCCATCTATAACAACTCTTATAGTGTGATCTCTGAGAAAACTAGATATGAACCGAGAGAGGTCATCACCGACACCAAAAGCATTGAGCTTTGACTCGACTGCGTTGGGCAGTAATTGTGCTATTGGGAGGTAACTGTCAGGGCTGTTAGCCGCACCCTTTTTTTGGATTGGCTGGACATTGGCAACCCTCCAACACGATGGAAATATACCTAAACGGTACGACGTGCTAAAGAGGGTTACCAATGGACGCGATAATTTCGAAGAGCACTGTTACAGTACCAGTGCTGGTATGCCTTCTACTATCTGTTAGTGCATACGAGTATTTTTGCATATTTTGTAATAAATGCATATTTTTGCATATTATGCTTTAAATGCATATTTTTATTGCATATTTTAGCTTATTAATTTAATTTTTCTTAGTTTTTCGTAAAAATAACACTTTTAATTTTATTTCATTTTTGACAAATGAACATTAAACATTACAAATAAACGTTTATGTGATTTCAATCAAGCAACATCCACCGTACTTTATTAAAACCCTGAACTGGAATTTTTATAGTTTTAAAGTAAACTAAAAAAAAACAAGGTGACAAGGTGGTAATTTAAATAAATTAATTTTCATGTTTTAAAGTAATTTTAATTAAATTCTAAAGTTAATTTGTGTTGATTAATATATTCTCTGAATACGTTTTGCACAATCAGCACAAAATTTTATATATTTATTTAAAAAAATGTCTAAGTGCAAATTTTTTTTTTTCCATTTTTAGTGCATATTTTAAGTTTTTTTCATGCATATCATAGGCGCTTTAAATACCTTTTTTAAGTGTATGAAGTTCCAGTCCCTGTTAATAACCTACGCGGTCAAACTTTTAATTATATCTGCTCTTTCGCAGCTGACAGAAACATTTTTCATTAATTTTATTTCCATCGTAGGCCAATCCATATTACGATTGACACATACAATCAGGACCTTTTAATAATTTCTGAGATATAATTGAACTTATCCCAAGAGGCTGAGATTTTGTTCGAAATATTCGCTTCTCCAGTAAAGCTCATTTGATTGTGGTTGTTAGTTCAGTGAAAAAGGCATTCATCTGTCGGACTAGCTGAATTTCTCTTTTCCATAACCAATTTTTCAAATACTAGTACAATGGAGTGCAATCTGCGATGTTTTGAAGTTAGAAACGGAGTTACAAAAAAGGACATGCTTTGGTTTTTTAGTCTTCGTATTTTGTCAGAGATCGCGAAAATGGCGAAAAATTAAAAATAGTTTTGGCGGATAATGTATGGACGTTAGAGGGATAAAAAAATCATAGGGTCATAGGATTTTTAAATTAAAAATTAACTCAAATTTAGAAAAAGTTTTATTAAACTTTAGTATCATTTCGAAAATCGAATTGTTCTTCCCTGATTCGCCGTCAAGTGCTGTGGTTAAAGAATATCAAAAATTTCAGAGTACACAAGTTAATAAAATTAAATAAATTGAAAAAAGGCATAACGAAGATCGTGTCAGACTATTTATACATCAACAAAGTAAAAATAATATGGCATGTTATTGTGTACGGTGGGTGAATGAATAATATAAAAAAATTTGCTATGGAATGTTTATAGAATATTTTTAATAAAAATATTAAAGCACCAGAGAAACCGCGATAGGCATTAAAAAATAATATATGTGGTTTTTTTTGAGTATTAGGTATGTTGTTAATTTTTTGTCCCGACCTGAGGCAAGTGCATGTTTTGAAGCTAAGAATATTTCAATACCCGGTTAAAAATCGTTATATATGCAGTAGGGTAGGCCGATTTGTAAGGACAAAAATTTGTCGATATTGTGCCATCAATTTTAGATAGCTTTTGGCATGCGGAAAAAAAAGTTCATTTTCGAGGCTCCCAAATTTCAACTTTTTTTACTTTTTCTCATATAGTATATATACCATACATGACTTTTGACTAGCGCCTCAGGAAGTAGAAGGAATGCAAAGTGCCTTTGAAAGACTCTAACCATATGCCTGCCTGGTAGGCTGCTGGCACCAGGATCGGCTGAGGAAGCCCAATCAGCTTCTTTATCTTAAATTAAAATTATCAATGAAACCGATACCAAGGAAGTCAAACAATTTGACTTATTGATATTGATTGATATTTATTTATGACGACTTTTAGCATGGAAACACGAACAATATTTAGAACATGGAATGTAAGAATATTATTGGGACCATCGCAACTTGCTCTGCTATGTAAAGAGTATAAATTATATAAGTTGTTATTCTTAATATTAATGAGGTGGCCAGAGTCTGGAGAACAAACAACCGCTGATTGACTACATTTACTATTTTCTGGTAATCCTAGCACCGAGAATAGATAATCTTAAGTAGGATTTTTACTATATTAGCTGGCACATAGAGCTCTTCTTAGATATTAGGCCTTTTCCGAAAGAATAATAACAGAAAGGTTTCGCGCAAGAGCCCGAAATCTCACATGCAGCCAGTGCAATGCGCTAACTGATGTATCCGCCTATTCCCTTAAAGAAGAATTGTATAGCCTGCTTGCTTCCAATTCATAATATGGACTGCACCGCAGTACATATGCGTACCTGTAAAATTGATCCAGATTATAAATATTCTGTACTCTGTTAACCTGCCGGATTATAAAGGATGGCATGCTATCTAGGAGAATTGAGAATAGAACTGGAGTGCGTTAAGACATAATGAATTACATTACTATTTGATATAATGAATGATATTGTCAGGAGTGATGTTATGGTGGATAATCGAAGGATAGTATGGGAGCTTAATGAAATATTGCAGGATTTGGAGTACGCTGATGACATGTGCCTTCTTTGCCACAACTTTATCAGAAATATCAGCTAAAGCGAGGTTAAAAATCTACATTAAGAAGACCAAAGTAATGAGGATCCACTCCAAAAACTCAAGAACCTTTCTGATAAACAATAGAGTCCTGGAAGAAGTTAGATCATTCTGTTATCTCGGCACTGTTTTCGCGAATACTGGAGGATCAAGCGGAGACATTTCAAGCCGAATAAAAAAGGTTTCACAAGAATTTGGACAGCTCACAAGGTTTGGAAACCATCACCTATCTCAAGACACGTAAAATAAAATATATTCAATTCCAATGTCAAATCAATTTCAGGCATTACAAGTATTTGGAATTAATCATCTGCGCAAGATATTACGGATTTCCATTCCACAAACTATTTCGAATAGAAACTTATTACTCAAAACACGACAAATTACAATATCCATAGAAATATGCAGACGAAAGTGGAACTAAATGGGTCACATCCTACGTAAAGAGCAATCAAATATCGCAAGAAATGCTATTGAATGGAATCCACGCCGCAGCCGAAGACAAGCACAAGCATTTTATACGTGCAGAAGGCAAATCCAATCCGAATCGAAGAAAATGAGAAAAACGTAGGCAGAAGTAAAAGAGATAGCGATGGATAGCACCGAATGAATGAAGTTTATTGATGCCCAATGCTTCTGTATTTTAGAGAATTTTTTACGGTCATAAAATCGATGTTTTAGAGAAAATTTCGGGTTTCCCTGCTTATAATTTAGCCAATATTAGGATATTCAATTTACTCGGGCTTGCTTTTGTTCGAGTAATCGAGTAACTCGATTTTGAGGTTTTTAATTTACTCGAGTGGGCGAGTAAGATTTTAAAATTGCTCGAATAACTCGAGTAACTCGAACAATTTTAATACTTTAATTTTATTTTCCAAAAACTCACATTTTTGTAAATTTTTATATTTTATTAGTACTAATATAACATATATATAAAAATTAACAAATTAATTAAAAATTTTAATAAAAAGTACATCTAAAAGAGAAAAACATTTGCTAAGTACACTCAAAGCAAAAGCGTTATTATATCAATGAAATTCTTTATAAATATTTCGAAATCTTCATTGATTTTCTTTCAATATAACTGGTTCATAAATATGTATTAAACTGTTTTATAAAAATATTTGTAAGGTGATCCGTTTTGTAATTTCACTCAGACTTGACACAGTTTTGTTATATTAGTGTGTTAGTACTAAATAGTCCATTTTGTCCTATCATTTTGGGATTTTGAGATATGTAATTTTTCTAAAAAAAATGATAAAGAAGTTTTGAAACAACTTTCATGAATATCTAAGAAGATTTTCATCATATTAATGAAAACTTCATTACTTCTATATGTAAATTTTAATATGTGGAAATTTTGCGTAGGACCGCTATGAATTTCCATATAGGGCTTCTAAAATTGGCTTGTTACAACGACATAAAAGGGACCAACAAAAAGTTTTTAGTAAATGACATTTAAAAATTTCTTTTTGAAAATATAGTATTTATATGTAGTTTCTTTAGATCAAATGGCAACTAAATTAAAAAAAAAAAAATAATGTTTGATCCCACTTTTAACCCTCAAATCCGCACCAATAATCTTAAACACCCCAGTCTTAGAACTTGTTTCTTTAAAAAATATCCAAGTTTCTTCGATATCGGAGTTTTTCGCATTAAGTTCTTCGTTTTTCGGAATATAATTTCTTTAACAGTGCTCACTTAATATAAAAATACACTTAACATTTAAATATTCACTATAACAGTCACATTATTTTATACAAAATATTAAAAAAATATAAAATAGTTCATATTTTTAAATTACTCGAGTTACTCGATTAATCGACCAAAATTGTTCGAGTTATTCTTTACTCGAAATTGGCCACTTCGAATTACTCGAACAATTGTTCGACATCATTTCATCGATTAATCGAGTAACGGTTAACCGATTGAATACCCTAGCCAATATTCACACACAAAAAATAATAACCCATTTCAATCACGGAAACCTCCGATTCAATAACTTTAATTGCTGAAATTCCGCCAACAACGAAAATTGCTAATTCAATTAGAAATTGATAGATCTTTAATTCAATTATTTTTCAATTTAACAATAACTCATTTGATTTAAAAGTGATCAATATTGTACACCTTCTCAAAATGCAAAAAAACACAATTGTAAAAGGCGTTGTAGCCATACCAAATGTTTTTTATAGCTTGAATTTTATAACACTGAATTTAAACCGGCATGTAATTCTCATTTGGTTAGCAGATTTTTCATATGTGGACAAATTCACACAGAAATTTGTTTTTTCTTTCTATTGAAACGTGAGGAAACGTTTTCGAATAAATTAATATTCACATTTAAACCACTGAAATAAAATTATTTAACTTAATGAAGTAATAAACCGAATGAGGATTAATAAAATCTAATTTAAATTGATATGAAATATTTATTACTAATACAGAAACATTTATAAAAAACAACTAAAGGGTGGTTAAATTGTAAGGGCCGATGTTGAATGTGAACCACACCTAAACGCCAAGTTTTTTTCCGAATTTTATTTGACATTTCTCTATTTCAGACTTACTCAATTTGAACCATGGAGAGATACACAATCCAACAACGTGTTAAAGTTATCCAGACTTATTATGAAAATGGGCGTTCAAATCAAAATGCATATCGTGCACTTCGTGATTTTTTGGTCAATTTGATCGTCCAAATGTGCGTACAATCGCAAAAATCGTGGAAAAATTCGAGCAAACCGGGTCTGTAGAAGATGTGAGAACACCAGTGCATGCTCGTACAGCTCGTACTGCAGAAAATATTGCTGCTGTTCGCGATAGTGTGGCTGAAGAGCCGTCCACCTCAACTCGTCGTCGTGCCCAACAATTGCACCTCTCACGCTCGTCGTTGATGAACATTATGCATAAAGACTTGCATTTACACGCTTACAAGGTGCAATTGGCTCAAGAACTAAAGCCTCCTGACCATTCCAAACGTCGTGAATGGGCAGAATGGTGGCAAGAAATGGCAACAGTGGATGATCAATTTTCGAAGAAAATCATCTTCAGTGATGAGGCACATTTTCACCTCAGTGGATTCGTCAATAAACAGAATTGCCGCATTTAGGCGAATGAGAAACCAAGAGTGATTGTCGAAAAACCAATGCACCCACAAAGAGTGACTGTTTGGTGCGGTTTATGGGCTGGCGGCATCATCGGGCCGTATTTTTTCCAAAATGAGACCGGTCAGGCAGTTACTGTGAATGGTGTTCGCTATCGTGAGATGATAACGAACTTTTTATGGCCCGAATTGGAAGATATGGATGTGGACGATATGTGGTTTCAGCATGACGGTGCCACTTGCCACACAGCTAACGAAACAATGGCTCTTTTGCGCAACAAATTCAATGGCCGTGTTATCTCACGTAATGGCGATGTCAATTGGTCGCCAAGATCATGTGATTTGACACCGTTGGACTTTTTTCTTTGGGGTTATTTGAAAGAAAAGGTGTACGTCGATAAGCCAGCAACAATTCAAGAGCTAAAGGGTGAGATAATTCGGCAAATTAACGGCATAGAACCTCCATTATGCCTTAGCGTCATCGAAAATTTGGACCATCGGATGTAGGTGTGCCGCCTTGGTCGCGGCGCCCATTTGGCCGATATTTTGTTCCATACATAATTGAGTAATACCAATATATGATAATAAAATAAAATTACAATAATTTCCTAAATAGTTTGTGTTTTATTCAAAATCAACATCGGCCCTTGAAATTTAACCACCCTTTACATTCATAAATATAGTATAAAAAAATGTCAAACAAGTTCCGAATTTGAGCAAATATTTAATTGATTCAATTAATTTTTAATTGACAGCTTTTAAAATTTTCAATAAATCAATTTAATTGCAAAAAGTGCAGACGTATTTTTTTTTGTGTTATCTATCTACCCAATAGTATTTTAAAAGCACTTCAGTTAATGTTTTTTCAGCAAGGATGGATATCATAAAAAAATCCTTAAAAATATAATGAAATTTCAAAATTTTAGTGCTAAGTATATTTAAGTCTGAAATATAAAATCAACCTTAAATTATTTCACTACCCATCCTTGGTTTCAAGGATTTTAATTTATTTAAATTACGTTTATGTGTTTTTATTCCATAGAGTTTTATATCCATTTTCAATTATCAACTCCACCTAAATGTTAATGTCTACGCCTATCTTGCGAACATTTAATTATTCCATTTTTTTCAGAAATGTGCGTGTTTCGAAAAATTAATTTATTTTAACACTGAATTTAAAATTTCATTATGTCAACCAAACGGCGACAAAAAAAGTGCATTTCAATGCAAAAATTAGCTTTAAAAAGTAACTGACAAGTAGCATAACAAACACACCTTAGTCATATGCATCAGCAGCACGTGTAATGCATTCTGCCCATAATGTATCAGTGTCATGTGGGAATTGGGTTATATCCTTCCAAGAGTTTAAACCCCAATATACAAAAGCAATCGAGAAAATATGTACAACAATTTTGAATTTTTTTTCTTTTATTTTTACTTTGGGATCACTATATTATGCTATGAGAAAGCTATACATACGTAGCCTCATTCGAATCACACCACATTCCCAAAATAGGTTGGAAAATGTGTCTAATATAGCTACATTTAAAAATTTTACTTATATCACTCAAAGGTCTGCAAAGGGTTAATAACTAAAATTGAGGTGAGTTTATATTACGCAAAAAACTCAAAAAGTTCTCCTAGAAGTGTGTCACTTGAACACTTGTTACATGTCATAGAACTGACCATTGCGTGACAGGTCACGGTTCCAGTTTGTAAAATAAAGGGTATTTGTTATAGAGGTATAGAACTTTGAAGTAGAATAAAACAAGATGAATTTTTTAAATTAACATGAATTTTAGACTAGCGACTTCAGATATCCCCACAGAAAATAGTAAAGCGGAGTTAAATCGTACGATCTTAGAGTCCACGTCAAGGGTCCGAAATCTGAAACTATGCGTTTCCTTCAATAAGTCAATTATGGCACTGTGTGACATGTTGCGTCGTCTTGTTGCACCTGCACATCATGGTTGTTCAATTAATGAACGAAAAAGTCAGTAATCATGGCTCTATAGCGGTCACTGCACGATGGCGGATAGACTGATTGGGGTCTTCCTCAACGCTACGCTCTACAGCAGCAATGACTTCTACTGTACGCACTACTGTACGACGTCTATGTGGATGCATATTATCATTTAGAGTAAACGTGGTGTGAAAACGTTCCATAGTTAATCGAATTAATTCATCTGATGGACGATTATGTTGACCGTAAAATGGAAGTAGTGTGCGATACGTATTTCGAACAGAACCATGATTTTTAAAATAAATTTGCACAATTTGGAAGGGTTGTTCAGACGTCAGTCTATTCATGTTGAAATGCCAAACCAAACTATACATAAATCACTTGACAGCTGACAAAATGGCCGCCAGTTAAAAAAGTGTTGCCAACTTAAAGTTCTATACCTGTATAAAGAACACCCTGTACAAGCACAAAATTATTTTACTCTGACCAGGTAGTGTTATAGGGTATAAAAATTACAAGACCTTTCAAATAGTTTTCAGGTGTTTATAGGTATGTATGTAGAAAGTTCTGCCCATTACAAAATAGTGATTATAGTTATTTTGACTTTGGTTTATAGCGTATTACATCATCAGTTTTCAAATAAAGAAAAAAAAACCTTAAAAGATTTGTTCACCTACAATTTTTTAGTTACAATATACAGAAGGTTTTTAGTGAGTTGATGATGCCACACTAAAGCCATCAAAGATATGTATTAGGGTGGATCGATTTTATACTTGTAAAGAAAATATAGACTGCGGAACAGGTGAAAAAGTTGTGGAAATAACTAAAAACTATTTTTTATAAGCTTAAACTAAGCGGTAGTTTTTTCCGGGTCGTACTTTTCATACAATCTAGCATTATCGAATAAGTGAAGAATTAAAAAAAAATATCTCTTCACTCTCGAGAAAATTGCTTTAATTTCGATAGGACATATTTTACAGTCTTAATAGCAAGTCTTAAGCTCTAACTCATGTCACGTATGAAACATTTTTAATTTTTTGTAAAATTTAGTTTAAGGCTCAATTCTCGATTATTTATATGAAATTTATTACATATTTAATTGTTTATTTCTATTCCTTTTAATTCTCAATGTTTTTTAACTGAGAGAATAGATTAATTACTTTTTGGGTAAAGTTCGGTAAAAGTAGAGTAAACAAATAATGAGAGTATTATTAGAGACAAAGACAAAAACACACATGTGTACTCTAACTCGAAAACCCATATTACTACACTGCGTTGTAAAACTACATTTAGAATACCACTGCAAATGTAGTTAAAAACAAATGAAATTTCACTTAAAGAAAGGACGACGTACATTTCAGTAAATTCAACTAGCATTGTCATGTGTTTTTTAATGTTCAAAAAATGACTAACAATTGTAGTAGAAATTAACCACATATGTTCGTAAAAAATAAACAAACATTGTTTTTTTTTATTTTTTTAAATAACAAAAAACGACTGTAAAAAATTAATGTAAAATCATAAAACAGTCATTTGATGTGGTTTGTTTTTTTTTTTTTAATGAACTATAAGGTTAGTTAACAATTTAATTTGGTCTACAAATGACTGACATTTACATTAAAAATAAAGAAACTGTATTAAAACCCAAACAACTACATATTTTTAAAGCAAAAGTTCACTAAGTGTATAATTACGCATTCATTTCACTAACTTTCGTAAATTAAACAAAAAACTTCAAGAGTTTGACCGGCATAAATGTAAAACGAATGGAAAAATAATAATGTTGAACAAAAAAAAAAACAATTAATTTTTTATTTTACTATTTAAAAAGGAATAACAAAATCAATTAGTGTTTCATAACTATAAATAGAGTTCGTCACAAAAACTCGATTTTAGGCTTTCATTAATTTTTCACGGTGGTTGCATCAATAAAAAAATGGCGTTATTATGTATTTAATGTATTGCCTGAGAATAATGGTATAATTTGACATATCGCGAAACGCTAAAACGTTATTAAGGCATCAATTTTGTAAAAAATAATAAAAATATTTCTTTTAGAAAACATTTCCGATATATCGCGACCTGTTAAAAAGTTGTCAATCAAAAAATATTGCATTTTAATAAATACAACATTTTGAAAACTTAATAAATTTTAACTGGGTTACCATGATTGTGTGTAATGAAAAAGTACTTTATAAGTTTTTTGAAAAAATTTGATTATTTTCTGCACACTATATTTCCTAAATGGTGCACTTTAATTATATTTAAATATATACAATTTAATAAAAACTATCCAATTATATGCGAGTTTTGTCCCGATATAATTGCATCTAATTATATTATATTTGATACAATTAGATATAATTAGATAAAAATAGATACATAATAATGCAAATATATTTATATTAATAGATATTAAGCTACATATATTTGACCTCCATAAATCGGGTTCAAAACACAAAAATCTATGACTGAAATTTTTAAATAACTTAAATTTTATTCATAGTTTTTAAGGACATAAAATTTTCGTTTTCAACGAAAATTTTTGTCAATATTAAAATATCCCAATAAAATAGAAATAACAGGTTGCAGAACAACTTATACTGTATTCAACCGATCCTTTTTTTCAAGTTTGTCCTATTTGCAATAGGTCCTTTACCTCCAACCTAGAACAAGTTGCTTTAGAACCGGTTCTAGAACCAGTAATTGACCTGGTTCTGGGACAATGAAACCTTACAATTTGACTCCCAGATACCTGTTCTAGAAACGTTTCCATGTAACCGGTGGTAAAAAAAGCTGTTCTAGAACAGGTTCATAGGTAATCTGTTCTAAAAAATTTTGCTGAAGGGTTTGTTATTTGTAATGGAAATCGATTTCGCAAAATTGTAAACTCTTTTCAAATAGATTATTTAGGTTCAAGATCATTTGTTTTTTGTTAAACAAAACACAGTGCAATGTTTATTTGTTAATTAAATTTTTTATTTTCATCCGCTTATTTAAAGCAGACTTTATCTACTGACCGGTCCTTACATGTTTCATTTCGCGTCACCGAAAATCTTCAGAGGACCAATGTAGAAGGGGTAGAAGATTTACCCAAATTTTGAAGTAAATAGATCAACGCTTTACCCGTATTGTTTTATTTACCCGATGAGAAGTAAAATAACAAAATTGGAAGAATTGAACTAATTCAAATCAAAAATAAAACATTTTTAACTAATAAACATTGTTCTCTAGTTATTGTAGAAACTGACTTTGGAAATTTTTCCAGTTTTGAATTATATATGAGTATGTCTAAGATGACAGAAGACGTTTTTGATGTTTGTATTATATATATAATTATGTATTGGGTTATATCTAATTTTATAAAATTTAATCAAATTTATCAATCATGTATTATCATATATAAAACCCAGAATAATATTTTTGTATGCATAATTTGATGAGCTTATACATGAATTTTTATTTATATATAATAATATTGAATTTCGAAAATATTATTATGTATAAACACATATTGATACATATGCTTTTTTATATGATCATATATTTTTTTATATTAAAGAATATATCGTTATATATAATTTTTTTACTCGGAGTACTTAATTGGATTAAAATAAAAAGTACTGATCTCTAAAACATGATCATATGAGATACCATTAGATGAGATTATGTATGCCACTTTTTTGGATCAGATGAAATGTGATGTGATGTTTAGTTATATGTAATGCTTTATACAACACAGTGCAACAAATGAAGACTTTTGGAAAAATGCACGGAATCGACAGTATAGGTTCGTTTGTACTACCAAAGGTTAGTAAAACCCTGTACTCGGTTTGGCCAGTTTGACTACCAATTTTTTTTTATGGACCTCAAAAGATTTTGAAAATTAGTGCACCACTCAAAAAAAGGCGTCCTCATTTTTTGGCCAACAGCTAATTCAGACTTGATGATATTGCTTAACTATATTAGGCAAAAATGTTGTGAAGAGTCTACTGAACAAATTTTATAAACATTTTATGTGCATAAAATCATTTTTTCCTGCACTTTTTTGAAAAAATATAGGAGAAAATTATTTTTTTTTTTGCTTTTTTCAGCATAATTTACAGGGACTCATAATTTTTTACTAACAATATATGACAAAATTGTAGCCATTGTAAATAGGGTTGCCATTCGTACTGTTTTAAACAGTACATGTACTGTTTTTTGCAAAATGTACTGTTTTATTCACAACACCTAAAACAGTACACAAAAGTACTGTTTTTTTGGATTTGTACTGTTTTCGTACTGTTTTTTTTTGTATATTTTACATATTGTTATATAAAGAAGTTTTTTTGCGTGTGCAAAGAATATATATTTTTTAAAGATGTTTTTTTTGTGTGTACAATAGTTTTTTATATAAATTTTTTGAATCCCCCTGTATTAATTCCACTTCGTTTCTTTGTACATATATAAGTATGGTTTGTTTACTTTTCAAGTAATGGATGTTTCTAAACACAATTTTTTTCATGACACTGCCCAATGCAAAAAGTAATGGCGTCCAAACTAATAATTTGACGAAATTTAGTCAATTTGATGAAATTTAGTCAATTTTACTTCTTTAGAGGATGTAAACTTGACGAAATTTTGTTGATTTGAATAAAATTTGTTAAATCTTAAAAAAAAAATTGACACAATTTCGTTAAAGATCTACAAAAATTTTTTGGTTCGGTGTATTAACTTATTTTAAGTAAATATGTGATGTATTGAAGTAAAAGTTATGTTAACAATAAATACAAAAATGTACTGTTTTTTTTTTTGAAAAGTACTGTTTTATTTTCATCAATGTACTTTTTTTTCACTTTTCAAATATGGCAACCCTAATTGTAAATCTGAACAACTTTTGTGAAAATATCAATACAATGTGTCTAAGCATCCGAAATAGCTTACAAACACCACTTTGTACCTTATAAATAGTCTTTTTGGACTAGACTGCACTTTTATTGCATATTTGTTAACTTTTTTTGTTATTCATGAAAGTAAACAAAAATGCAATAAAAGTGTAGTCTAGTCAAAAACGACTATTTATAAGGTACAAAGTGGTGTTTGTAAGCTATTTCGGATGCCTAGACACATTCAGATTGTATTGATATGTTCACAAAAGTTGTTCAGATTTACAATGGCTACAATTTTTTCATATACTCTTAGTGAAAAATTGTGATTCCCTGTAAATTATGCTGAAAAAAACAAAAAAAAAATAATTTTCTTCTATATTTTTGATTGAAATGATTTTATACACATAAAATATTGGTAAAATTTGTTCAGTAGACTCTCCACTACATTTTTGCCAAATATAGTTAAACAATATCATCAATTCTAAATTAGCTGTTGGCCAAAAACTGAGGACGCCTTTTTTTGAGTGGTGCACTGATTTTCAAGATCTTTTGAGGTCCATAAAAAAAAAATTGGTAGTCAAACTGGCCAAATCGAGTACAGGGTTTTACTAACCTTTGGTAGTACAATCGAACCTATACTGTCGAGTCCGTGCATTTTTTTCACTGTTGCACTATGTAATCATATATGATTATATCGGAACTTTTTTTCATCGGGTAGTTATAACCGAAATCCACATGATTATTTCCCTGTGTGTACAAGTTTTAAAGTTTCTTCACTCAAATCTCATGATTTCATTATATATTTATATTCATGTGTATATGAAATTTCGGCAGAGTCCGTGTGGTCGATCCACCCTAACAACAAACATCTCACAATAAAACCTTAAACATACGAATAGTTTGTTTGCAAATGGATTAGAATAGTGATTTATCTAAAGTGTGTGTTAAAGATATGTTGGTTTTAAAGAATGTCCTTTAATAAGATTTGTCACTGTATATTATAAGGACATACAAATTTGCAACAAGTTTTTTTTCGTTTCCTTTTTTTCCGTGTTTTATGAAACAAAAACAAAAAAAAAACATAAAAAGGTATTGTTTTCTTTTGGCCAATAGATACACAAAATCATGTAGAAAATTTAGCAAATAAAAACTAAAAAAACACATGATTTTTAATTATTTTTCTTAAAAACAAAAAAAAAAACATTTGTAGATACTAACCAGACTTTTTTTGGATATGAATTTGTGTTGTTGTTGTTGTTGGAGTTTAGATACTTGTTTGTTGTACACAAGATTTGAATTGCTATTTATTGTTTTTCCAAAATTTCGAACAATCAATTAGCAGCAACAATAA
The DNA here is from genome assembly GCA_021234595.1 of Delia radicum. Classification (NCBI taxonomy): domain Eukaryota; kingdom Metazoa; phylum Arthropoda; class Insecta; order Diptera; family Anthomyiidae; genus Delia; species Delia radicum. The sequence continues at coordinate 193,996,762 of CM037854.1, forward strand.
CAATTACACCCGAAATATTCGAAATAGAATTAACACGAGAAAACAAAAATATATCAAAACACGATAATTTTTTTTTTTTTTTACGATAAAATTTTAGTTTTGCATACGTCACTTTTGCAAAATAAATGTGAAGAAAGAACAAACTATTGAATTAGAAAAAAATAAAAAGAAAAAACTCAACGTGTGTCGATTAACTTAATGACGAATCTTATAGCCAGCCAGATAATACTTGGAATTGTAATTTACTTTAGTGAGTTACTTTAATTAAATTTCTTTTTGTTGTAATATATATATATATATTTTTTTTTTTTTAACACCTTCAATTAAGGGCGTTTTTTTTGGTAATCTTTTATTAACTATTTATTCACTTCAGAAGCAATCTAAAATTTCTTAAAGTATCAATTCTCTATCGAAACGCGCCTAAAATGTTCTTTATTTTTAGCAACTTTTTGTATTTCTTTCACTTGTATTTTCCGTTTTTTATTATGTTTTTATCCGACCGATACTTTAGTTTTCTGTTCTGTTAGTTCTATTCAATAAAATGCCTCTAACATCTGGGATGTATCTGTTACTACTGAAATGGCTTCAGTTTGGAACAACTAAAAACAAACTAAAAAGTAAGAAAATTCATAAAAAAAACATTGAAACGCCTTTTCAACAACAACATTGTGACTAGCAAATGTGTTTCAATGCCAGCAAACCTTCCGCACATTTTACAACTAACAATGTTGCCAACTCTACGATGCAAAAAAAAACTAGATTTCATATCGCTGGAAATAGCTAAATTCTCAGAAACCGTAAATAGTATATAGAAATGTAAAAGTATTAAATAGTCGACTTCCTTAAAACTAGCCTGTTTTCGTTTTCTTTAAAAAGCTGTTAGCTTTTTCCGTTAAATTTTATAAAACCTCATATAAATATGCAGCGTTAGAATTGCTGTCAAAACTTTGTTTTTAGATTTAGTTAAATTTTTGTTTTTGCAATTGTAAATTTTATAAAATTGCAGTTGATATTAAAATATGTTTTAAAAATTTCCAGTCAACAAATTTCTGAGTATTTTAGAAATTATGACTCATAAAAGACTCTAAAATGTGATAATTTTCCAAGCGCTCAAACTTCTGGGTAATAATTAAATAATAATTGACTTTTTTTATGAGCTTAATTGAAGATTTTTTTTTTTTTTCATAACTGGCTCAAAACTTTTGAAGATTTTAATAATGAGAAAAAACAAACACACTATAAATAGAAATTGTTGGTAAATTTCATTCTAACTCAACACACAGAGTAATGTGGAATTTAACGTTACCCAATTTCTTCAACGTGTGAGTTAAATAGATGATATTTACGATTAACACTAAATGGCACGAAGAATGTTGATGAAGACCGTAGTGGGTCAGAAAATGCATTCCATTCATGCTAGTGTCTAATAACTTTTTCTGTGTTTTTTTCTAATAGTCAAAGTAAATTATCATATAAAAATTATAATTTTTCTGTTAATTTAGAGAAAAATTTGTCATGATCTAAAACCGAACAAATAAAATCTCACACATAAATTTATAGATCAACGATAAAATTCACTATTAAACCACTCACCAGGTACAGTGCAAAAATCGTTTAATGTATATGCTCGTCATATGTATTAATAAAAAAATCTTTAATGTTTGTTGATATGCTTTGCTAATGTAGAAGGATAGTATATGATGACATTAGAGAAAAGAACTGCCATTTAAAGTTTTAACTGAAAGTTAAACTGGCAACTATGATAATGACTAGAGAAAAAACAAACACACTATAAATAGAAATCGTTCGTGGTAAATTTCATTCTAACTCAACACACAGAGTAATGTGGGATTTAACGTTACCCAATTTCTTCAACGTGTGAGTTAAATAGATGATATTTACGATTAACACTAAATGGCACGAAGAATGTTGATGAAGACCGTAGTGGGTCAGAAAATGCATTCCATTCATGCTAGTGTCTAATAACTTTTTCTGTGTTTTTTTCTAATAGTCAAAGTAAATTATCATATAAAAATTATAATTTTTCTGTTAATTTAGAGAAAAATTTGTCATGATCTAAAACCGAACAAATAAAATCTCACACATAAATTTATAGATCAACGATAAAATTCACTATTAAACCACTCACCAGGTACAGTGCAAAAATCGTTTAATGTATATGCTCGTCATATGTATTAATAAAAAAATCTTTAATGTTTGTTGATATGCTTTGCTAATGTAGAAGGATAGTATATGATGACATTAGAGAAAAGAACTGCCATTTAAAGTTTTAACTGAAAGTTAAACTGGCAACTATGATAATGACTAGAGAAAAAACAAACACACTATAAATAGAAATCGTTCGTGGTAAATTTCATTCTAACTCAACACACAGAGTAATGTGGGATTTAACGTTACCCAATTTCTTCAACGTGTGAGTTAAATAGATGATATTTACGATTAACACTAAATGGCACGAAGAATGTTGATGAAGACCGTAGTGGGTCAGAAAATGCATTCCATTCATGCTAGTGTCTAATAACTTTTTCTGTGTTTTTTTCTAATAGTCAAAGTAAATTATCATATAAAAATTATAATTTTTCTGTTAATTTTGAAAAAAATTTGTCATGATCTAAAACCGAACAAATAAAATCTCACACATAAATTTATAGATCAACGATAAAATTCACGATTTTAATAATGTTCATATTTAGAAGTCTTTAATGATAAATTAAAAAAAGCAGTATTTTTCAGACTTGTGCGACTTCAATTACTTTTTACAATCAGTTTTATAAAATTTCAGTTGATATTAAAATATGTTTTAAAAATTTCCAGTCAACAAATTTCTGAGTATTTCAGAAATTATGAAAGACTCTAAAATGTTATAATTTTCCAAGCTCTCAAATTTCTGGGTAATAAATGAATCATAATTGACTTCTATTTACGAGCTTAATTGAAGATTTTTTTTTATAACTGTCTCAAAACTTCTGAAGATTTTAATAATGCTCATATTTAGGAGTCTTTTATGAGTCATAAAAGAGCGCTCAGAAATATGCTTCATCGGCAAAGAAAATCACAATCATATAGCTATGATTACTGTTATGGGCTATTCGGACTCTTATTGCACTCAGAGATTTTTAAGATCGTGTATTGAGAAATTTAAAAAACAGTATTTTTCAGACTTGTGCGACTTCAATTACTTTTTACAATCAGTTTAATAAAATTTCAGTTTACATTAAAATATGTTTTAATAATTTCCAGTCAAAAAATTTCTGAGTATTTTAGAAATTATGACTCATAAAAGACTCTAAAATGTGATAATTTTCCAAGCGCTCAAATTTCTGGGTAATAAATGAATCATAATTGACTTTTATTTATGAGCTTAATTGAAGATTTTTTTTTTTCATAACTGGACGAAAAATTCTGAAGATTTTAATAATTCTCGTATTTAGGAGTCATAAAAGAGCGCTCAGAAAGAGGCTTCATCGGCAAAAAAAAATCACAATCATATAGCTATGATTACTTTTATTAGCTTTTCGGACTCTTATTGCACACAGAGATTTTTAAGATCGTGTAATGAGAAATTTTAAAAAACAGTATTATTCAGACTTGTGCGACTTCAATTACTTTTTACAATCAGTTTTATAAAATTTCAGTTGATATTAAAATATGTTCCAGTCAACAAATTTCTGAGTATTTCAGAAATTATGACTCATAAAAGACTCTGAAATGTGATCATTTTCCAAGCGCTCAAACTTCTGAGTAATAAATGAATCATAATTGACTTTTATTTATGAGCTTAATTGAAGATTTTTTTTTCATAACTGGACGAAAAATTCTGAAGATTTTAATAATGCTCGTATTTAGGAGTCATAAAAGAGCGCTCAGAAAGAGGCTTCATCATCAAAAAAAATCAGAATCATATAGCTATGATTTCTTTTATGGGTATGGGTATTAAAAAAAAGTATTTTTCAGATTTATGCGACGTCAATTACATTTCACAATCATGTACTTGTGAAATTTTTCGATATCATTAATAATATCCGACCTACGCTCACACCCGTGAGCTTAAGCGCTTCTTTGAAAAATTTTAGTAGCACACATGGGGATTAGTAGCAACATATGGGTATTTAATTACTGGGCAATTATATTCACCCAATTCCATGTAATTAGACATAAAAAAGTAATTGACCTGTATGTAATCAAAAAGGTATTATGTCCCATGTCTGGTATTGACAAAATTAAAAATTTTCAAAGGAAGCGTTTAAGGCCACAAGTGTAAGCGTAGGTCTTAAATTAATAATGATATGGAAAAATTCCACAAGCGAATGATTATGAAATGTAATTGACGTCGCCCAAGTCTGATAACTTTTACGATTTTTTTCTTATACTTAGATGTTTGTCGGATTATGTGTGCAAAATAATAAACCGATCGGCTAATTATTTCGCTTACAAATCGAATCTTAACAAAAAGAGAGTGATTCGGATTTTGTTTCGTATTTTAAGTATTCTAATTGCTTGGAGCAAACTAATTTGAAAAAGAGACGGTATATAAAACTTGTTTTGTATGTCTTAAAAATAAACTAGTTCTAACACAAAATGTGTGTTGAGATTATTCCGATAACATTCTCTTTTTTTCATTGTTTTATAATTTTACAAAAAAGAACTGGAAAGTAATACGTTTTTCATATACAACATATTTTAAATATTTTCTTAAAAAGGTGGCAACATTAGTAAAAGAAATTTTCATTAGTCTTTTAATCTTAAACATTTAAAATTTTCTAAAACACATGCTCGAAATGGCAAACATTTTCCGTCCAGGTATTAATGTATATTTGTATGGCGTGAGGAAATAAACAAAAAGTCACATTAATAACACACTGAAATAAAAACGCGACGTCTTGAAAATAACTAATAAATTAAGTGACTAAAAATATCTAGGAGGAAAAAATAGCTAAAAATAGCTAAAACGAAAAATAAATAGCTAAATCTTCCGGCTAGAAGCAATCTAGCTATTTTTTTGTATAGCTAAAAAAAAAAATCGCTAGATCTGGCCGGAAAACAGCTAAAATGCTAACCTTGACAACGTCACTCACGCATGATGTTAATTGTTAATGTGATGTTAATTTAGCGTTTTTTTTTTTAAAGACAAGATCTGAAATGGAGTTTTTATAAAATCCTTACAATTTTCCACAGTTCAGCACAACATATAAACCATTTATTTTCAAAGAGCTATGAGTCCAATTGTTTTAAATTAAGATATAAAATGTTGTGCATTTTTTATTTTATTTTTTATAAGTTTGATATAATTTTTATTAAAAATAAAAATTGCGTGTTTTTAACCTTTAATTGCGCAATGAAAATGAAAATTGTTCAAGTTCGAGAGCATACTCTATATTTCGTTATTAAGATATTGTCCTAACAAATAATATATAGAGTTTTTCTTTTAAAATTTTTTAATTTACCACTTTCAGGAGTATGTTGATAGATCTACATATTTTGGGAATTTTCCAGGTTCCCATCTTCATATCCCATTTTTCATTTCGCATTTTTTGTCAATTACTATTGGTTGGTTTAGGCATTAGAGCCATCTAATTGCCATTGGTCTAATCAATGTCAATTGAATAAAATTTCATTGTCATGGGCAAGGTAATTAATTTTTTGGCATTGGCATTGACCACAAGTAATGCCAATTAAATTTCAATGTCAATGAAAAATTCCCAAGTATGCTCTCGCGTAGATATCCGCTTAGACGGGATTATTGGATATTCATACGGCATGAACGAAAAACGGAGGAGCCCTGACGGCCTGTCTACATCGGTGTTTCTAGAAAATTAAGTTTTAATTATGTTTAATCAGAGATAAGGTATTTTTGGAATTTTCGCTAGGATCGTATTAAAACTGGAGCTTATGAAGATACACATTTTGAATTTTTGACAAAATGGGTTTAAAAAGTTTAATGACCTATACAAATAGAAATCTGAGACTTGATATTGAAACATACATCACAAGCATTCAGAATTCAGTTTCCTTTTCAATATATTCCGGAATTTAAAACTACCGGTAACGAAGTATGTATCGGGTTTTTAAGCTAGTCTTAATATAATGTAACAGTAGGTTAATAAGAGATTGTTTAGCGTTTTTCCTCCTTCTGCAGAAGTAGCATCACTTAGCACAGACACAGCCAAACAAAATCCAACCCATACACAATCGCTAAAAGTAACCGGCAGATACAATATACAAACGTGTATTTAACTGCAACCAGAGAGAGTAAAAACTATTGTAGTGTTTCGTTTTATTGTTGGGGTATTCAAACAACGTTCCATTTGTTTAATGAACTTACTTTAAAAGTCAAGTACAAATATCGTGTAAATTTAGTAAATGGATTTGGATGAAACAATTTCATATACCAACACATCTATACCAACAATATACGAAAACACTTTGAAATAAGAAACAAAATATTTCATAAACACTTTCGTTCAGGCGAATAAAAAAATGCCGGTAATTTGTGTTTCATTTCACAAAATAATCTCTGAGTAATAAAACATCTACAGAGTCAGCAGATGAAACATGAAGGCAGTGTTGAGCATAAAATCGTTAAATTTTCAAAAAAAAAAAAAATATCGTCCAAATCGTCATATTGTGCAAAATCTCAACAAATTGTAAAAAATCGTCAAAATAAAAAATATTTTTTACAAGAGCGATAAAGTTTTAATAAAATAATAAAAGACAGTAATGTAATTCACATTTCTAGTGCTAACGTGCTAATTTAACACGATTTTTTTCATTGTAATTTAACACGATTTTTGACACTTTTTTATAGTATGAGGGCGGTCGCATAATTAGCCGACCTGACATATAGATGGCGGCAGTAGTTTGAAAAAAATTATTTGGTGTAAAAAGGCAACGTTATAAAACATATGTTTTAAGTTTCAAGGCGCCATGTTGTTTAACATTTTTTTTGAGCCATCAAAAATAAACGATCTTAATGAATTTGTAATGGTATGTTAATTGGTTAAAAAATGTTTTAATATTTATATTAAAAATACAAAAATTGTTTTTTCGAACTTTCTATATTTTCATATATTTAGTTAGAATATTGTTCTACCTCAAGTCCAAAAATCTCAAATGATATTATCATATTTGTTTGTGTTTGTTTGTTTTCATGATAGACAAAACTATTGTTTCATTTGCATCACCCAAATCTTCAGTTGTCTGCAATAGAAAAAGATAATTGGCTTAACTCAAATCGAGACATTAGATACAGCAGACAAAATAAACTCCATTAGAATATTTATGTCTGCCTAAATAAATTAAATTTTTTCAAAATATAAACACCGAAATTAAATTATGTTAAACGCAACATGAATGTATATAATAATTAAATCCGTTTTGGCTTTAGTTTTATTTATTTCTACTATTTGAATTATTGAAAAATTTTGGCAAATAAATATTAGATTTCGATAAATATATATATATATATATATTTTTAATTTTAAACGAAATAATATAAATCCAAAAATGTATCCGGTGATTTGATAAGAATGACAAATAAATATATTTTACTGATATATTAAACTATTATCGAAAAATCGTCTTTTGGGAAGCAAAAATAGTCCAATCGTCATTTAGTTATTTTGGGTACTCAAAATCGTCAAACCTGGCAACACTGCATGAAGGGATGTTATGCGGCAAATTCATCTTAAGATAACAAAAATATATATTTTGTACTTACTTCATTTATATCATGTGTTAATATTTGCCGTTAATTTTAAGCACCAAACTGCTTTTTGAATGCTTTAATAAAAAGCTTTTATGAAAACGTATTTAACGGAAATTTAAATTTTAATATTAAATATAAATCGATAAAAACGTTAAAAGAAAAATCTGCTAAATTGGTATAAAAAAATCTAATATCGCGATAAATGTGTTTGAATCGCTGAAAACAAGTAAAAACGATAAAATTAAAAAAATCGCTAGTTTGATATAATTCTTATTAAAAATAAAAATTATGTTTTTTTTCGACCTTTAATTGTGCAATGAAAATGAAAATTATTCAAGTTTGAGGCCATACTCTATATTGACCACTTTCAGGAATGTGTCGATAGATCTATATCAGGAATTTTCTAGGTTCCTATCCTCAGAACACGTTTTGAAAGAAGTGACAATCCCATGCTAAACATCAAGCATTCATATAAACTAGTTTTCTCACTAATTGAGAACTAATATATGAGCTCGAAGTTAAAGATTATCACCATTGATCAAAAATAATTTGAAAACTTGCATGGTCTACATTTAATAGATATTCAATACAGGTTACTTTTTTTTTGCCCTTTTTATTTGTGCACTTGTTTTGTTTAAAAACAAAATGTACAGGGAGAGTAGTAAACAAGAGCGCTACTAAAAATCAGTAATGTTAACAAAAACAAAATTCTGCGTCAATAAATTTTATGTCAGGAAGGTGCTTACAGAGAAAGTCGACAATTTCAACAAAAACTGAATTTAGAAATTTAAAAGAAAATTTATTTATACTTCCCCAAAATTAAAATAGAATATTATTTGTCAGAGCATTGAAAAACTTCCACAAGATCATATTAAAAGCCGTTAATAAATATTTTATTTTAAAAATTCAAAATAACTTAAAAATTAACACAGGCTTAAGTTTTTCAGAATTGCAGTATTTTATCTCGCATAGTCATTTAAGTCAAAATTCCTACACTCAGAATATTATGTAGTTCACTGTTTGTAGTTTAATAAAAAAAAGGCTTCTGGTGTTTAAAAATTTTCAGAATTGTAGTATTTTATCTCGTATAGTCACTTAAGTCAAAATTCCTACACTCAGAACATTATGTAGTTTACTGTTTGTAGTTTAATAAATAGAGACGGAGGAGATTAGAGAAATAAACAAAAATCTAAAAATAGAATATTTGTGTTGTTAGTGTTGTCACTTCTGAATATAATATACAATAACAGAAAAAGCTAATAGGAAAGAAAACTGCAATTTAGCTGCATTAGATTCGAGGCCATACTTTTGTGTGATCGGTCATGACTTGGTATTGTTACGTTTGTAATGTAAGATGAGCGTAGGTTTGATTCTTACAGCCGCAGGTTGTTGAAAAATTTATCATATAGAGACAATCTGACAATTATAAGACACAAATAATAATACAATTTAAATGGAAAATCACTGATGAGCCTGTCCATAAAAAGGCAGAAACTAGTCTAAAAATTAATAGTGTTTATAATTTTTAGAGAAAAACGTTTATTCATCTTCTTAACCTTAACATTTCTAAATTAAATTTGTCAAATGCATATTAATTAAAATTTTAATTGCGACTGTCTATATGACGTTAATATAACACTGTACTAAAAAAGTTTTCAGTTGAGTGTAAAATACAGGAGCCTGCATTTATTTTACAAATAAATATTTTTCAATTTCATACATTTATTAAAAATAATTTACTACCATTTATCGATTATTAGTTTCATTTAATTAAAGTTTCGTACAAATTTAACCACAAAAACGAAATATTGGCATTTATTTGTTTTCGTTACAGTTATTAAAAATTTAAATTCTTTTTTTCAAAAAAAAAAAAAAAAATATTCAAAAAATTCGTGTCTGTTTTTTAATTAAAAAGTTTTGTTTATATACAAAATTATTTCAATTCAAATTACAAGAAATTGAAAAAATTCTCACATGTTGGGTGTTTGTAGCAGTGGGTTTCCATATTACTCAGTGTCGCTCAATCTGTTCTCTTTTTATTTGTCCGTGAACTCACCCGAGTAAATGGAAAAATGTTGCAGAAATTTAAAAGTTTAAATTAATTGTTATCATGTTTTTAAATAATTTATTGAAATATTTAATTATTTCAAATATTAATTATAAAATCAGCAAGATAATATTAACATATATTAACTTTTAATAGAAAATGACAAAATACACCTATCCCTCGATGTACACGATACGTAGGGTAAACTATTTCACTTTAAAACGATTTTTTTATTTCTCGTTGAAATCGCGGGATGTGGAAATAATATCGATTTACACAATTTTTTTGTTCATTACATATTTTTCTTAAAAATCAAAAATCTGTAACGGAAATAAGAAAAATTAACAATCTTAAACGCCTTCTGATGATAGAAAGTTTCTAGACAGAAGTACATATATCGACCATTTCTTCTTAACAAATGAAGCATACAAATTATCAAGGAAAGGTTTGAATGATTGTTAAAAAAAATGTTTTGAAGGAAAAGCAATGTTTTTTGACCCTGAAAAGGCTTCCTTGAAGTTTGTGGATATTTAGGGGGAGAAGAGAAATTAATGGACTGTAAATTGTGTGTAGATTGCCAACTGAGAATTGCGCAATATTAGCCACCTAAATATTGAGTAGTCGTGTTAAGCCTTTGCCGCAATATTTTATAATTTCTCCGTGTGTGGAGTAATTATAAAAGAATATGCAATGGGAAAATAGAAATAAAAAGAAATAATTTGTGTTTAGAGTTCAAAGTACAAATTGGAGTTCTTTATTGTGCTCACCGTTTGCCAGTTACAGGAAAAGTGAATTCTTTTGTTAAGTTTAGTTATAAAGAAAACGTTATTTTAACTATATTTACAGCATAGATAAATCTATAGCTAAACGTAATGAAAACATAATAATTCACAATAAGCAATGTTATCCGTTACGTTAATTAGTTACGTTAATTTACATAGTTTTACGTAAATAATACATTGTTTACAAATTCGTTTTAAATTCAAATTAAAGTTGTACAAATATAATTTTGTTTTGTTTAAATTCATATGACTTATTTTTTGTCTAAAATAAATCGATTTTAGACAGACCCAATAACTCTTTTAATATTTAAGACAGAAATAAACATGAAAAAATTAACTAGAAATTTTAAATTAATTTGTGTAATATTACAGAAATGTTAAAGGGCTTCAGCATTTTCGAATTGCGGGTTATGAATTTAAATCAGTACAAGAGTTTTTTGAAAGATTTCCGATTTGTATAAAATGGATTAAAAAATTGCAATACACATAAAAATAAATTGCCAACCGAATTGAATAGTGCATATTAATGTTAACAACTTATAAAATCAGTTATTACAATGATATTTACATTAGATTTCTGAATATTTTGGATGTTACAGTTAAAATTCAGTTGAAATAACTGAACTTTGTTGTGAAAACTGCCAACTGACTGAAATTCGTAATACCGATTTTGAGTCGTACACTGACGATATTATGCAGTCAAAAACAAATGAAATTTCACTTGAAGAAAGGACGACTAACATTTCATTAAATTCAACTAGCATTTGTCATTTGTTATTACTGTTAAAAAAATTACTAACAATTGTGGTAAAAATGAACCACATATGTTAGTAAAAAAAACAAACATTTATTTTTTAAATAACAAAAAACGAATGTAAAATCATAAATCAGTCATTTGATGTGGTTTGTTTTTTTATAATGAACTACAAGGTAAGTAATAAATTAAATTTGTTTTACAAATGACTGACATTTACATTAAAAATAAAGAAACTGTATTACAATCCAAACAACTATTTATTTTTAAAGCAGAAGTTCCATGAGTGTCATATCCGAATTTCAGTTGGAAAACAGTTAAATTTTTCTCTGTGTGTATGAATAAATAATAAATGTTTGATGTTTGTTATTAACTTTTTGCCCTTTTTTTGTATTTTCTAATAATGTTGCCAGATTAATAAAATTATCCCTGAGGATGTTGGAAATATCCAGCGAAACGTCGGATGAAAAATTAATAAATAGTCTTTTATATATTTTGAAAACAAATGAACTTAGAAGCTCGCTTTAGATATTTCTAAAAATCTTAACAAACATTTACTGCAAAGGTCGATAATACTAATAATCAAATAAAACTTAAGTTGTTAGTTTCAAAGCAGGTTTTAAATTTGTTATCATTTCATTTGTTATCTTTTTCTTAGAAAAATTTTAAATCTTTTAAATAATCCTCATTTATTATTAAATATTTTTTCTAAAATTTGTTTAAATATTTTCAAGAAGTAATAATAAATTAATTGGAAGAACAAAAAAATTAATTTGCTATACTTTATGATTAATATGGCTTCAATTGTGCAGTTTTTTTGCTTAAGTTTAACATAATTTATATTAAAATTAAAATACTTTATAATATACAAAACATACAATTTTATGGACATGGTTTCTTCGATTTAAGCGATTTTTCATACAAAAATTTTCAAATTCGATTTATATAATGTTTTCAGGAACGTATATATCGTGTAAATCGAGGTATAGATTTGTATAAACAAAATAAAAGTGAGTGTTTGAAGCAACAATTTTTTATTAACATGTTGCAATCATTTTTTAGTGTAAAAAAAATGTTTTCATTTGCTTGCCCGAGTTCGGTATTTTGTTGCTGAGAAGCGTGGGAAGTGTTGTCTCTCTATTTGTATATACTCTTTGATTTTCCTAATCAGAAGACCTATGCTATGGAAAAATGAGCAGAAAATATATAATTTACCAACTTCGGAATTAGAGTTATTAGTTTTGCCAAATATTTCCGATGAAAATTATGATGAAGATTATGAACAAGATGGTGATAAAGAAGATAGTGATGATGATAATAATGTTGAAGATTATGATAGTAAAGATGAAGATTATGATAATCGGGATATTTATGATGCATTTTATAGTGCAGAATAACACAATTATTTTAATATTTTTTATTATTTTTGCTTCCAATTTTTTTTTCTAAAATGCTGTGTTTTTATGTATTTATGGTTATTCATCAATAAGAAATTATAATATTCCCTTACGTGACTTCTTTCGGACAAATTTGTACATTTATGGGATTTAGTGAAAAACAAAAATTGAATTTTAAGCTAAATTTATACTAATATAAATAAATATAAGATAATTTTTCTTTGAATTTTTAATAACACATTAAGTACGCTTCAATTTCCAATTAGTTTTATTAATTTATGGCTTTTCGTTTTAAAGTTACAGCCAAACTTGAGAACTAAGATCATTTTCAGAAAAACAATAAAAACACACCTAACAGGTTAAACAAATTTTTCTTCCATTTTCTTTTTGTTAAATGTTGTGTTTTTATGATTATTCATCAATAAAAAATTATAATATTCTCGTACGTGACTTCTTTCGGACAAATTTGTACATTTATGGAATTTAGTGGAAAACAAAATTTGAACTTTAAATTAAATTTATACTAATATAAAAACATATTATATAGTTATTCTTAAAATTTTATTAATTAATTTATCGACTTTCGTTCCGAAGGTATAGTTAAAATGTGAACTAAGATCTTTTTTTCCGAAAAACAAAAAAGCGCCTAACTTAACCTGTTAGGCGCTTTTGTTTTCCAATTTTTTTTTTCTAAATTGCACTGTTTTATGTATTTATGATAACTCATCAATAAAAAAAAATTGAAGTTTAAAACTATGCCTTCCCTGAATTAATCGCCATTCTGGGTATGATCGAACCCACTGTGAGACGTTTCACAAAATTTTCAACTAACTTTTTTTTTTAAGTGTACAAAAACGTACATAGACACAAAAACATGTTTTCAATTTATTTTTTGATCAATGGTGATAATCTTGAACTTCGAGCTCATATAAAGGGTCCGCCAAATAACTTTTTTTTTTTGAAATGCTATAAAAAAAAACTACTGAATATTTTCTAAAATTTCTTTTTTTATTTGAAAGTACAATCCTTCCGGTTAATAATGGAAAATAATTTCATTCAAATGGCTGCCTCGGCTGGCCATGCAGTAGCCTACACGATCGGTCCAATTTTTAAGCACATTATCGATTGTGTGCAGCTGTATTTCCTCCTCTTTAATTTTTGTGAACAAAAATTCGTTCAACATGGCCCGATAACGATCGCCATTGACTGTAACGGCCACTCCTTGCTCATTTTCGAAGAAAAATGGCCAATTATGCCTCTGGACCAAAATCCGCAACAAACAGTGACTCGTTTTGGGTGTATCGGCACACATTCTGCAACATTACCATGATTTTCAAAGTAATGTCGCAATATTTCCCAGCGTTGTTCAAGCGTATATACAATATTCGTTCAGCGGAAGGATAAAACTAATTATCTGTCAAATCAGACATTAGCTAAGTGTTAACATTCACGAAATAAGCACTAGTTGAAAAAAAACGTTAGATGGCGGACCCTTTATTAGTCCTCAATTAGTAAGAAAACTAGTTTATATGAATGCTTGATGTTTTGCATGGGATTGTCACTTCTTTCAAAACGTTTTCTGATGATATGAACCTAGAAAATTCCTGATATAGATCTATCGACGCATTCCTGAAAGTGGTCAATTAGTAAATTTGAAAACAAAAACTGTATAGATTATTTGTTAGGACAATATCCTAACAAAGAAGTATAGAGTATGGCCTCGAACTTGAATAATTTTAATTTTCAATGTACATACTTAAAATTTAAAAATTAGCTTAAAATCGGAAAATCCAAAAAGAGCTCATATGGCTAAAGAAAGTATCAAAAAGGCAAAAAAGGAACATAACAAATTTGTCTTCTCAGTATTTTAAATTTGCTAGCATTTAAAATTAAGAGAACCTGTGCAAATTATTCCAAAAATGCTTATTTCTCTGAAAATTTCAGCTTAAAAGATATTCGAAAATGACGAAGAATTCGAGACGAAAAACTCGGGTTCTCAAATAATTCAAAAACCAACGTTTTTAAAAAACCGATTTTAAAAAATCGGCAAAATAGAAAAAAACCAGGTTTATTCCATCATTTAATTTTATATCCTGTAATAAAATTTAAAATAAATAATACAAAAATTAAATTAAAATTAATTAATAATCATATAATTACAAATTGTATACTATTACCCTAACCGAGCATTAGCAACTATGACTTTCGACGCGTTGTAGCGAAAACAGACCATTGCCTCTGGTCGGATTCGAACCCACAACCCCCGCACTGATAAGCCTACACGCTACCAACTAGCCTAAAGGGGCGCACAAAATATATATTATTAAAACAAATAATTAATTTTTCGGTCGTTATTAAATTTATTTATTCGTCATTAGTTCAATTTTCGTTTGTTTTTTAATTTTTAATTATTAATAATTGAAAAGCTATAATTTCTCATTTCTTTTTTAACAAATTTGTTATTGCATAAAATGCAGTGTGATAATTAGAAAAACAAACTATAAAATTTTGCAAATAATTTTAGAAAAAATTATAATGAAGCAGTTATAAAAATATAAATTTGCGAAATAAATTGTTTGTGTATAAAAAAACATAGAAAATTAAATGATTTTATTAGATATTTAAAAAAAATAATGTTTTTTTTTTTGCAGTTTAAGCTTAAAATTGAATGATTGGCACAAAATGGAATACAAATGTTGAAATTAAAAAAAAAAAAATGTAATGTAAGAAAATTCATACTTAAAAATTAAAACAAATACAATTACTTTACATATTACAACAATTACACAGATATTTTTTAAAATGAATAGAATACAGTAAAAAAAATAATAATTATAGTGATTAAGATTAGCAAATAAAAGTGAATTGGAAAATATCCCTAAAAAGGATATTTCATTTTTATAATAAAAAAAAGGCAATCAAAAATAAATTTTATAATATTTTTCTCTTAAAATAAAGTAAAATATAATCTTATGGTCATATGCGTAATCGGCGTAATGAAATACCTTCCAATGAAATAACTTCACAATGAAATAACTTCCAACTAAATGATTAAAAAAAAAATGAAATACAAGTTTGATATAATTTTTATTAAAAATAAAAATTATTCAAGTTCGAGGCCATATTCTATATTTCTTTATTAGGATATTGTCATAACAAATAATCTATAGAGTTTTTGTTTTCAAATTTATTAATAAAAATTATATCAAACTTGTATAAAAGACAAAGTACGGTCTTGTTTACTCCCCTTTAACATCTTGTTTTTAAACAAAACAAATGTGAAAATAAAAAGGAGGGAAAAAACAAAAAACATGTATTATAAAGCGTGTTTTTTATACAGGTATAGAACTTTAAGTTGGCTACAATTTTTAACTGGTGACCATTTTGTCAGCTATCAAGTGATTTATGTTAAGTTTGGTTTGGCAATTCAACATGAATAGACTGACGCCTGAACAGCGCTTCCAAATTGTGCAAATTTAATTTGAAAATCATGGTTCTGTACGTATCGGGCACTACGTCCATTTTACGGTCAACATAATCGTCCGTCAGAGCAATTAATTCGATTAACTATGGAACAAAACTGCCGTATTTGGAATGATGATAATCCTCAAGCGTATGTTGAGACACCGTTACATCCAGAAAAACTGACTGTTTGGTGTGCTTTATTGGCTGGTGGAATCATTGGTCCGTACTTCTTTAAAAACGATGCTGGTTAGAACGTTACAGTCAATGGTGACCGCTATAGAGCCATGATTACTGACTTTTTCGTTCATCAATTGAACAACCTTGTTGTGTAGGAGCTGTTTTTCAACAAGAACATGTCTTACAGCTCGTGACACAATTGATTTATTGAAGGAAACGTTTGGTAACCGCTTAGTTTCACGTTCCGGATCCGTAAATTGGCCTCCAAGATCGTGCGTTTTAACGCCGCTGGGCTATTTTCTGTGGGTATATGTGAAGTCGCTAGTCTATGCCGATAAGCCCAAAACGATTGACCACTTGGAGGACAACATTCGCCGAGTTATTTCCAATAAATGGCCCCAAATGTTGGAAAAAATTATCGAAAATTGGACCTCCAGATTAGACTACGTCCGAGTAAGCGGTTATATGCCAGAAGTTATATTTTAATTATATTATTATCTTTCGAATAATGTAAATTTCATGTCAATTTAAAAAATTCATCTTTATTTTATTCCATTTCAAAGTTGTATACCTGTATAAAAAACACGTAACAAACAAGATTTCAATTAATTTTTGATCAATGGTGATAATCTTAAACTTAGTTCTCATTTAGTGAGAAAACTAGTTTATATGAATGTTTGATGTTTTGCATGGGATTGTCACTTCTTTAAAAACGTGTTCTGATGATGGGAACCTAGAAAATTCCGAAATTTATCTATTAACACATTCCTGAAAATGGTCAATTAATAAATTTGAAAACAAAAACTCTGTAGATTGTTAGGACAATAAACTAATAAAGAAATATAGAGTATGGCTCCGAACTTGAATAATTTTTATTTTCTTAGATCGAAAATTTTTTTTTTTTAATTTATCTATTTTATTTCGATGACAAAAAAAATTTATTTGTCATGTGCTTTTTTTCACATGACAAATTTGTCAGGGTTTTTCTATGACAAACTTTTTCAAAATACGACAACTATAGCAGTTGTCACTTACCTCAGTATTTTCACAATTTTGTCATTGTTATAAAAATTAGACTAAGGATGTAAGGGCATAAATCAGAACTCAGAGAAGGAACTCACAGTTTAAGTGCTAACGTGTTATCGTTGTAAATGTGCATGATTTTAAAAGTTTTTTCAATTGAAATTTGTCAATTTTACGACGAATGCTTATTTTCATACCACTTAAAACTGTACGCACTGCCAATTTTGAGAAATTTTATTAAATTTAATAGATTTGCAAATTGTTTCCCCCGTGTCATTGGGAGTTATTTCATTCAAATTAGTTCGAAATTATTTCATAATAAAATAATACCCAAATGGAAAAATAAATTAACTTCTAAATAAAATGAAAAAAGATCCCACTATTTGAGACATTTTAGGGAGTTATTTAATTTTTTTTCTTGGGACTTATTTTATTCGGAACTACAGTGGGGAGCACTCGTGAATTTATGTGAGTACTTTTTACATCTAAATATTAAGGCCGAGAAATATTTGACACTAGAACTATAGTATACTTATCTAAAGCTATAAGGAGGTTGCTGAACTCAAAACTGGTCTCAGAATGAAAATGGCACCGATTTTTCACCTTCCTGGAGATATATTTTTCATTATACTTGTAAAACGGCACGTGAACACACTACTCTTACCCTTTTTTTCAGTCTTTGAAGTTTTAAGATGACTTATTTCCCCAACGAAAATATTATAAATTGAAATTGAGTTTGTAACTGAAATTTTAAAGTTACGCAGTATAAAATTTAAAAATAAACTCGAATTTCTTATCCAACTCAAACGACGATAATTTCAAGAAAAAATAAGATATCTTAAAAATTCAAAAACTCAAAAAGAGTTCGAGTAGTTTGTTCATTGTGAAAAAATATATATTTCCAGAAAGGTGAAAAATCGCAGTATTTTGATCAAAAACAACACTTCTTCCTTTTGAATATAGCTCGAACACCAGATGTCGGACAGTGATTCTGAGACCAGATTTGGACTCAGCTTAGCTTATACATTTAGAAAAGTATACTGTAGTTCTAGTGTCAAATATTTTTCGACCTGAATCTTGAGCATAGATTACATAGATCTCCAACTCTTTGACATTAGTTGTCAGTGCACGTAACATGAGAATGTGTTGGATATACGAGGTATACCTATACAAAAAATATTTGAATGTGTATGAAAAATTGTGTTTGTTGATAAAAAGAAGAAGAAAAGTCTGAGATCTATGTAATCTATGATCTTTAGGTGTAAAAAGTTCTTACATTTACTCACGAGTGATGCCCACTGTATTTCACAGAGCCTGCATAATCATTTTGTTGATTCTTATAACAGTCTTATAAGCAGGGCAACCAGAAATATCCTATCATGATATCATGTTTTTTCCTATGCGTCGTATTAAAAATTGAATGAGACATTTATCCGTTTCAGAATAATTGACGAATTCTGGCTTCGATTTGCTAGAGCATATTTTTGCATATATTGCTCTTAATAGCATACTTTTGATTGTTTTTGAATATATTGATCTTGGGAACATATTTAAAAAAAAAAATTATTTTTTTTAAACATATTTTTGTAATTTCTAAAACAAACAGAGCATCTTTTTTAACTTTTTTTTTCGAAAAATAAAGTTTTTTTAAATTTTTAATTCTATAGATTCTGGGGTTTGCAACATCAATTTTGGATATTCAATAATTTTTTTCCTTTTTTAAGAATATACAAATTTTGCTATAATTAATCTTTAATCTCATTTTTTGTTAGCAATCGACTTTAATAGACAATAAATTTTAAAATACGAATTTTCAAAGAAAAATATGTTGTTAAGAGCAAATTTTTTAAAATTTTAGCAGCATATTTTCCAGTTTTTGGGTAATTTTTTAAGGGCATAATACGGATTTTTGTTAGAGCATATTTCTGGCTGGCCTGCTTATAAGCAAAGTTTGTTTTTTTGTTTCACATGCAAATTTGATTTATAAGACTGTTATAAAAATCAACAAAATGTCTATGCATATCACCAATAAAGTTTAAAAGATTCTACACTTGAGTGTATTTTTTTGTATATATTTTCGAAATCAAGAGTCAATAGATCCACTAGCTTAAATAAATTGTGCCTGTTATTTCACATTATTTCCTTGGTTTTACATAACATTTTCAAGTGGTATATATTTCCTCGATCTTTCTTGTTGTTTTTCGGTTTTTTTTGAGTTTAACCAAATATCTTCTCAAAGCAAGTATGACAGTAGGGCTTATCATTTTGTTCCTTAAAGGTACCCTTATTCAATTGTTTCAAACAGAAGGCACATACAAAATGTTCCGGATGGAATTTCTTAAACATGGCTGTAATACAGCGACCGGTAATGGGTTTCGAACAACCAGCACACAATGAACCACGTTTGGCATGATAATGGGTTTCACAATAGGGTAAACCTTCGTGATCAAAGAATGAACCACCATGGAAGGGTTGTCGGCAATCCTAAAAAAATAAACAAATAGTAAAGAGAAAATTTTTAATAATTATAAGTTTGTAAAGAATAATAAATAATAATAAAAGCAAAATTATTCTGAATATTTAGATAAAATTAAATCTGTGTCTTTCCAAGTAAACAGTCCAGCGAACCGTATTTATTCTCTTATATATGTAATCCGTATAAAAAATGGAACAACTTTTTAAATTTTTCCGAAAAGGAGGCGAAGTAGGTGTGATTTAATATTGAAAATTTTTGAGCTAACTTCTTGTATACTTGTACTTGTATACGGTTATAACGAACATCGGTTATAACCAGGGACAGGAACTTCATGCGTGTTTAAGATAGTTTTGCCAAGTTAATGTTTTTTAGTCGTTTATGGGGATTTTAGGGGGTAACAATTTGTTAGGGGGATTTTGGAGGTAAAAATCTGATTAAAAGAGGGAACTTCTGCTTTAAAAATATGCAGTTGTTTGGATTGTAATACAGTTTCTTTATTTTTAATGTCAGTGTCAGTCATTTGAAGAAAAAATTAAATATTTTACTAACCTTGTAGTTCATTTAAAAAACAAACCACATTAAATGACTGTTTTATGATTTTACTTTAATTTTTTACATTCGTTTTTTGTTATTTAAAAAAAAGAAATATATGTTTATTTTTTATTAACAATGTGGTTGATTTTTACTACAATTGTTAGTAATTTTTTTAACATTAAAAACAAATGACAAATGTTAGTTGAATTTAATGAAATGTTAGTCGTCGCGTCTTCAAATGAAATTTTATTTATTTTTTACTACAATTGCTGTCGTTTTTACCTACATAATATCCTAAGTGTAATTTCGCCTACGAGTATATAAAACTAAAAATTTCGGTCCGATTATTATTTTTGTAAAAATTTTGGCATAATTTTAAGTTTTTTTTTTTTTGATTGTGGGGTAAAATTTAAGCCACCTTACTGAACTGTTAAAAAATTTCAGATTTCTACTATGAAAACAGTAAAAACTCTTACGAAATTAGTGTATATTAACATTTTTATTCCAAGAATTTGAAATAAAAACTAAAAAATTTAGCAGATTTTATAAAAAATCATTTTTAGGGGGATGTTTTGTGGTACACTAATAGAAATAAACCTAAAAAATTGGAAAAACTAAAAATTAGTTAAAAAATTACCTTGCATAAAAAACTGCTAAAATTAGTATATTTTTTTTATTAAATATTACACTGAGATTATTGTCTTCTGCATGATATTAATGAATTTTTGCTTTAGATCTCTGAAATGTCCCTGGAACTCGTCCATTGAAACTTTTCATTAAATTAATGTAGTTTTTCATAAAATTTAATGAAAAATTTCATTTTAGTTATGAAAAAGTTTCATTGAAGGTAGTTTCATCAAAACTATGAAGCCTTTTCATAAAGTTTAAGAAATTTTCCATTCATATAGTGAAGAAAACCTTTAGTTGAAACTTTTAGTGAAAAAATTTCATTACAACTAGTCAAAAAAATTCTCTCTGTGTAGTAATATAAGAATACCAAAAATAATAATAATCTGTTGAATTTACAAATATTTAGTTATATTTGAGCTAAATTTTAGTTATTTTATATAATCTGCTAAAATCAGCAAAAACATTTACTAAATTTTAGTAGACAAAAAAATAATTAAAAAAATGTGAAATTTTTTTTTATTCGATGATACCCAGAATGTCGATTAATTCAGGGAAGGAGTAGTTTTAAAACGTAATTTTTTTTTATATATCAGTTTATCATAAATACATAAAACCACAGCATTTTCGAAAAAAATTTGGAAATTTTTTTTTTTTTTTGCCTGTTAAGCGTTTTTTTTGTTTTTTGGGAAAAAAAATATCTTAGTTGACAATTTTGACTGTAACTTTGAAACGAAAAGCGATAAATTAATAAATCAAATTGGAAATTAGAGCGCACTTAATATGTTATTAAAAATTTAAGGAATTAGTATATAATTTGTATTTATGTTAGTATAAACTTAATTTAAAATCCAATTTTTGTTATCCACTAAATCTCATAAATGTACAAATTTATCTCAAAGAAGTCACAAAAGGGAATGTTATAATTTTTTTATTCATGAATTTCTAATGATGGGAAGGAGCTTCTTGTCAATTTTAATGCAAAATATGGAATTTAACTCTCAATAACTGCAGTGTTAAATTCTACCTTAAATTAAAGGGTGAAGCCTTAACTATAATTAATTAACACATATTTTTTAATTTTACACCAGTAAAATATTGAAATAATGATCTGTTGTTGGTGTTTGAACACAAATTTCTTTTAAAGGTGATTTCTGCTGAGCAGAAAGAGTTTGGAGTTTGGAAAGTTGATGGTCCAGATGGTTTTAACAACTATTGGAAATACCACCTACGTAGGGAACCACGATATGTCTCAAAAAGAAATGTCGGAGGCGGATTCCTAATGGTTTGTGGCGCTTTTTGTTTCGATTTGGATGGAATGGCTATCATTAAAAACTATAAGAGTATTTTAAAGGATCGCATGTTATCCGGATCAAAACCACATTGCGAATATTTGGGTAGTATTAGTCAGTCGAGTTTACACACAAAATCGTCAATATGAAAGAGTTTTTCATCTAAAAGAAGCAGTTATTAATGGGTGGAAATCTATAACGGAAGAATTTCGAATAAATTTAGTAGATAGTAGATCTACTCGAATTTTCAAGTTGTTTAAAAAAAAGGAGACCTCACGCATTATGAAAACTGCTGCTTTAAAATATTTTTCTTAAACTTTTGTAAATTTTCATATATTAAATCAAGTGTATTTATAGTTATGAAACAATATTTGATTTTGTTATTCCTTTTATAAATAGTAAAATAAAAATAAATGAATTATTTTTCTGTTAAATATTATTAATTTTCCATTGATTTTACACTTATGCCGGTTAAACTCTTATATATATTTTTTTTACCTTACAAAATTTAGTGAAATTAATGTGTACTTATAGTTTTGCAACGCAGTGTATAGGATTTTTATCTAAATTTACCAATAAGTTTTTTGTAAACAATTATAACAAACAATTATAACAATCAATTATAATTGTTTGTTTAAGCCATTGGCATTAGGGTTTTCGTCCCGCACTTTTTCGGTTCCCGAGAAAGCGGGTATTTTTTTTTTTTATTTCCCGGGAAAAGTATAACTGGTTTGAAATAATAAAAAAAGTGTTTAACTAAAGAGCGTAAAGTAGTATAATAAATAATAAAAGAAACACTATAATAATGCAAAAAATCAATTTTAGTTGAAAATTTTTCTATTAACTAGGATTTTTAACTTTTAGCTTTTAAATGTAAAATCAGTAAAAAGATTTTTTGAATCAAAAAAAGTATTATTCTCTAGATACAAATTCAAAAAACAAAACCATTACAATTCAATTCATAAAAGAATATTTAAAAAATAATAATACAGGGCACTCGAGATGTGAGATAACTGAAACATAAAAAATCAACACGTAAAATGGGTAAAATATTTTAAAACCCAAAATTAACTTTTTCGGCTTAGGAAATAATTATTTAACTAATACACTCAAAGCGTTTACTGACACATTGGAAAGTATTTTTCTGATTTTATAAACAATTCAATGTTACCAAAAACACTCGTTCACGTTCTACCGCAGTTGGAAGAATAGTAAGAAGTGCTTCATACTGTATTCATAATACAACCAAAAACTAGTCGTTTTTAAAAACTACTTGTCAAATTCCATACAAAATTTTCAAATATTTTCTATTCTACAGCTGCACATTCTAATTTTTCCACTTATTTTTTATTTGCCGGGATCCGGCAACAAAATTCCCGGGAAATCTAGAAATTCAAAAAACTGAAATTTTCGGGAAACCCTCTAATTGGCATTGACGAATGCAAATGAAAAAAAAAAAATGTTATTGGCATTGTTTTAAGCAATTGTAATGCCAACAAATTTAATCACCATTGACATTTCACAATGGCAATTAAATCGTCAATTAATTAGGTCATTCAATGAACTAGTCCCAAGTTTGGCATAAAGAAAAAATTTGGTAAAACCAAATTCAATGTATGCACTTGTTTAAAAATGTTTTTTAATAAACAAAATATTTTTTCTTTCAAAAATTAAAATTTGTATTTCATAGATCTTACTTAACGTTTTTATGTATTGGAGATACAATGAAATTTTCTAATTATTATTTGCAAACTATGAGCTTATTAATAACAACAAATATGAACTAAACGAGAATTTTTCAAAAACACGAGATAATCTTTTTTTTTTAAATAACGAACAAAAATTAACTTTTTACTGCAAAATCACTGTTTTTAGTTTTCTATGAAAATACCCAAATAACTGCTTTGAACAACTGTTAAAAAAGACATAGATTTTCTTCAGTTGTTTTTTTTTTAAATAACTGTCATAATAGTTGTTTTGTATTATTTCGCAGAAAAACAACTATAATAAACAACTGTTAAAAAATACATTTTTTTTTTATTTATTTATTTTATTTATTTGATATCCTATACACAAGACTATAGGTCTTATATTGCAGTATAGGACTGAGCAAGTGTTAAATACAATACTTCGTTAAATATATATAAATATTACTACATTAATGCACATACAATACAATATTAACCAAAGAAAAATAATAAAAAAGAAAAAATTTAAAATTTTAATAATTATAAGAAAACAAGTAAAAATTAAACAATAGAAATATCAAAAAAGAAGAAAAAAAAAATAATATAAAAAATAACTGTTTACAAAATTGAATAAATTTGAAAAATCAAAAATAAAAATTGAAATTATAAAAAAAAAATAAAAAATAAAAGAAAAAGAAAAAAAAAAAATTTAAATTTACATAAAAAACAAAGAAATACTCGAAATGGTTTAAATATAATTAAATGTTTTTTTAAAATATTTATATCATTGAAAATCAAACTAAATACATTATCAAATACATTATCTATCAAGAAAAATACCTAATAATGTTTTTTTTTAAATATAAGTGCGCTACTTATAGTTTGAGAGATATGTGGAATTATGTTCCAGAGACCGATTGCGTAAATAAAGAACTGCCATTTAGAAATCTGCGTGTGATGCTTAAATGTAAGTAGCCTTTTACCCCTATTTAGTGTTGAAAATTTTAATCTTGAGTAGAGATGTTCTGGTTGACGTGTATATATAATTTTATGCATAAAAAGTAAAAGTCTCGTTTTAACATAATTATCAAAATTAATGCCATAAAGAAGACTTGTAAATGACGAAATGTGGTCATATCTTTTTAGACCATATACGTAACGGACGATATTATTATATGCAACGTTCAGTTTTCTTTTGCTCTCATTATCGCAACTGGCAAATAATTCGCAACCATATAATAAGATTGGCATCAGATAGGTTTTGGCAAGAAGTTTTCTAATCTTAATTGGTGTACAGTACTGAGTTTGCCAAAGATTTCTCAACATTGAAAATGTTCGACCACAAGCATAATTAATATGGCTAGACCAAGTAAGCGTATTGTTAAAATAAATACCAAGATTTTTGGCAGAGTCTACAATAGCAATTCTTTGATTGTTTAAAGTAATGTTTGGCATATAATCGAGCTTTAATAATCTTTTCTTAATAATTAGGCATTTAGATTTATTAGGGTTTATTCCAAGGCCATTAGCAGAAGCCCACTCATAAATTCGACTTAGCTCGTGGTTTAAAGTTCTTACACATTGCTCAATCGCTGTGACCCTGCAACTTATATAAAGTTGGACATCGTCAGCATACATTCTCACCTTGCAGTTTTCAAGTTTCCCTGGGAGATCATTTGAGTATAGCGAGAAAAGAAGAGGGCCAACAATCGACCCCTGTGGAACACCCCTAGTTACAGGCAAATAGTTTGATTTATTTGTAGTTGTTTCAACATATTGATATCTCTCCGTTAAGTATGAAGATAATAGAAGTGTGGCAGTAGATGAGAAGTTAAACATGTGTCTAAATTTAAAACACAAAATGTTATGGTCGACAGTATCAAACGCTTTCGAGTGATCCAAAAGAACCAAAAAAGTAACATTTCCACGATCAACTTGTTGTCGAATTTCTTCAGAAACATCCACCAGAGCAGTTATGCAACTGTGTTTCTTACGAAAACCAGATTGACGATCAGTAAGCATATTATTAGTATCTAAATAATGAGTAACTTCATTATGAATCAACCTCTCAAAAACTTTAGATAGAAATGGTAAAATTGCTATCGGCCTGTAATCAGAATTTGATTTAGGAATGGGAATTACTTTTGCCAGTTTCCAAATTTTAGGATAAACACTCGTGGTAAGTATCTTGTTGAAAATAAAAGTAATCAAGGGAAGAAGTTGTGGTAAGAGGATCTTGAGAAATCTAGGATCTATGCCATCAACACCAACGGAATTAGATTTAATTGACAAGAGACTAGATAACACATCAAATAAAAGGTCTCATTTGAAGCATCAATATCTTGGTAGTAATTACGATCAGGTGGTATTATCGGAATGTTTAAAAAAATTTCATTTAGTGTATCCGCATCAACTGCACAGGTATCATGACTACTAACCTTGCCTATACCGATTTCACGAATCGTTTGCCAAGTTTTTCTTGATCCAATGGCATTAGAAAACTTAGATGCATAAAACTCAGATTTTGCTTTTCTTATTAATTTATTAGTTTCCCTTCGTGATATACGATACTCCTCCTGTAATTCAGTGGTCTTAAAACGTTTCCATCGTAAGTATAGAAAATCTCTGTGATTAATTGCCCGTTTAATATCAAGAGAGAACCAGGGTTTCCTCTGCCGACTTATGACCTTTGCTTTCAGGGGAACAGTAAGATTATATAAATAATTTAAATTACGTTGCAAAAAAGAGAGTTGATCATCAACATTGAAGAGAGTTGATCATCAACATTGATTTTCTTCAGTTGTTTTTTTTTTTTAAATAACTGTCATAATAGTTGTTTTGTATTATTTCACAGAAAAACGACTATAATTGCAGTTAAAAACAACTACCACTGATTACAACACAAACAACTGTCATAAATAACCTAACCAACCATCTCGCTTTTTGAAGGCTGATCCAGCCTTGAATTTTTCCCGCTTTTAAGCCGATATCCCGCTTTTTCAAATTTATGAAGTTCTCAATACAGTTTTCATAAACAATAAAAAAAATCTTTTCAAAAAGGTAAGATATCGCTGTGGTGTTTAAGTTTTAGAAATCTAGTAGTTTTTTTTTTTTATTTTATTAATTAATAATTATATAATTACAAATTATATACTATTACCCTAACCGAGCACTAGCTACTAGTGTCCGACCGAACTCATTTTTTTCGGCCGAAGCCGAAGTCGAGGCCGAACTTCGGCCATAATATCAATGTTCGGCCGAAACCGAAACCGAAGCCGAAGCCGAACTTTTTGTTTTAATAAAAAAAAATATAAATTGTTTTTTTAGATCAATAAATTTAAACCAAAAAGTTATTAAACATAAACAAAAATAAAAATTCATAGGTATATTTTTTTAAAAAATCATATTAGGAAAATAGTTGTACTATTTTAAGTACAAAAAAAGAATAAAATATTTGTACTATATTTTATAGTCAAAGAAAAATAGTTGATCGATTTTTAAGTTGATATAGAAAAACAAACTTAAACTTTAATATTTAAAATTTAAAATTAATAAGTTTGATATTGCAATGACAGAAAAGCAATTTTTCCGCATTCGCACCATGTAAATTGCTTCGTCTATCAGAATACAGCTGTCCGGCTGCTACTTCTAAGTCTGGTAAAGCATCATGCCTATCAGAAATTGATGAACCTGTTAATCTCTTTTTAGGATTACTTTCTACTCGAAATTAATTGCGAAATATAAAAGTATACGTTTATTTAAATTATATCGCATTAAACTTGATTATTTGCTTATAAGTCTTGTAGGTATATTTCTGGAAATGTTTTTTAAACTCTTTTGGCTTTTTTAAATTTTATCACACACATTGATATTTAAATATCGTTTTTTTTTTTGATATTCTATCATATTATCGTTGTATTTTTTATGTAGTTTTTTTGTAAATTCTGAAAAGTAAATATAACCACAGTTGTTATTTATTTGTGCTTTTTATAAATAATCATAAAAAGTTCGGTAGTTCGGCCAAAATTTGGCCGAACACCGAACTTGGCCGAACTTCACTTTTTGGCCGAACTCCGAAGCCGAAGCCGAGTACTCGGTCGGACACTACTAGCTACTATGGCCTTCGGCGCGTTGTAGCGAAAACAGACCAGTGCCTCTGGTGGGAATCAAACCCACGACCCCCGCACTGATAAGCCAGCACGCTACCAACTAGCCTACCGGAGCGCACAGTAGTTTCTTAATTTAAATAAAGTCATCAGACCGTAAAGGTTTTGAGAGGAAAGTGTTCTTTAAATTAAACATTTTTAAAATTGCTGTATTTTTATTTAAAGTTTTTTGAATAAACTTTTATACTGGAAGCTGCGAATGTAGCAAAAACTTAACAATTCTCCTATAAGAGCTGTAGTATTTCAGAATTTAAGAATTCTTTTGTTAGAAAAATTTCCACAAAATCTTTAGTAAAAAAATATTCTTTGCGTACTAATTTTATAAATATTCGGTATGTTGTCAAGTAGGTACTATTAAAAGCTGATCCATCATGACTAATCCGTTACCAAACAAGAAAAAATAGTGTATACGTAATAAAACTTGCATAAAATAGCAATTACTTTGAAAGTTAGGACTTAATTTTTTAAATTTTTATCGTTTTTTTCCAAAACAAAACACTTTATATAAACAATTATTTTTTCGTAAATCACAATTGGTTGTTTTAGGCAATGCAGCCATTTCATTATCATTGGTTTAATCAATGCCAATTAAAACAAATCATTAAAATTGGAGTGGTATTTCAATTTGTTGGCACTGGAGTGGTAATGAAATTTATTGGCATTGACCAGAAGTAATTCCAATTAAATTTCAATGCCAATGAAAAATTCCCAAGTATGTTGCATTTAAAGACACCCGCAAAAAATTGAACTTTTCTGTTAGCCAGCCAATATACATAAGCAATATTAGCTCCCAGCAAAAATAATGCGAAGTAGTTCAAAAGAACAACATTTTCATTACACACAAAGTAGCTACTACTACTGATTTTTCTGTTTTAATGCTGGCCTTTTAGATCAGTTCCTAAACTTAGCATATAATGTCATCATATAAAGGGTCCGCCAAATAACTTTTTTTTTGAACTCCTGAACCAATTGGACTTTGTATGGCGCATACCAAGGTCTTTATGCAAAATTCGTCTCAATGATGTCTCTTCTCAATTGTTGAGAACGACGGTGAATTGATGTTGATGGCGCTTCACGCACACTTTCTGCCACAGCAGCAATATTCTCGGGTGTACGTACTATTTTTGGCTTTTCACCATATTCGATCAGCGGAAGGATAAAACTAATTATCTGTCAAATCAGACATGAGCTAAGTGTTACCATTCACGAAATAAGCACTAGTTGAAAAACAAAACGTTAGATGGCGGACCCTTTACAAGGCTAACTAGTAGAAATGTCCCGAATGTTCGGTTACAATTCGGTATTCGACATATTCGAATGGAACCGGGAGTTTGTGTCTTTTAACAACTATTCTTTAATCTAGATGTCGCTTTGAATTAGTGTTTTCTGACCTTTTAATTTGAAAAACAATGATTAAAAAATATCAGACTTAATAATAGTTTTCTTTCTTTTCAGTTCAACGAAAAACTATTATTTCGCTTTGTTTTTAAAGCTAGAAAGCTGTTTAAAAGTTTTTTTTAATTATAACCTTTTAAGCACTATTATCACTCGGTAAATAAGATGTGACTTGGCATCACTCCTTAACTACTAATTAAAATAACAAATTAAGTTCTATGAAAAAGGACACCCAAAAATACAATCTTTCGTAACCTTAAATATAGTACTTTTAATAAAGTGAAGTTTGAGGAATTTGCATTACCTCCGTTCTATGACAACCCCATGTTAAAATCATGCGTGTTTCACCTCAATTTGCACTACATCTGAATCCGTATATGTGATGATTTTACTACATCTTTTTCCACTCTTTTTTCGCTGAGCTTTTGCCTTGTAAGCGACCACCTTCTACATGATTTATATTTATATAAACTGAAATTTCAGCTTCATTAACAGAAATTGTTATAAATTTGTCAGATTGTCTTCGAACCTTTTGTCGAGCGATTTTGCAATTGCACAAAAAAATTTAAATATCCCGCATTTTACATCATAAACCCGCTTTTTTGTCATCTGAATTCCGATTTTGGATCAAAAACGGTTGGTCACATTAGTCATGAATAGGGATGTCACTCGAATAAAAATTATTCGATTAATCGAACAAACAACAACAAAATTCGAGCGAACAATGAAAAAATCTTGATTTTCGAATAACGAATAATCCGAAGAAAATTTTGACGATTAATCGAATAAAACGAACAATTTAAAAAAACAATTTTAGAATTTTTTTTACTAAACTTCGTATTGAACATAAAAAAATCTATTTAAAAAAAAACCTTTAACAAATGTATAAAAAATTAGAAAAATATTTATTTTAAAAAATAAATGCATGTTCTTTTATTTTAAAATAAACTGAAAACTTTTTTTATTAAACAACAAACAGTAAACTACATAATATTCTGAGTGTAGTCAAGAACTAACTATGAAACTTTTTTTGATTTTATAAAATTATAAAATATGACATTGAAAATTGTATATATATTTTTATATATACTATATATTTCAATAAATATTTAGGTACAACATTTTGTGGCATACAAATTGTTCCAATTTGCTGTTAACCTGTTAGCTGTTAATAAAAAATTTGTTTTTGGATGAGTTTACAAAAGAAATTTCAATTTTCATATGCAATGTCAAATTCAAATGATCACCATTTTACTAAAAAGTTTCCCAAAGTGCTAGATAATGTAGTTTGTACTATTTAGATTTTATTTTAAGCAGCTAACAGGTTAAGTAATAATGATAAATATATTACAACAATCTTGCCATCTAATATAAGCGTTCTAATTAAAATAATAAATTACTAATAATTAAGCATACAATTATTTTCTATTTCATTATGGCATGAAGATGAAAATTGGATTTTCTTGTAATTTTTCTTTACTTGTTTATGATTTATTTTTAATATAAATTTTAAATTTAATTTTCTTGTTAATTATTTTTTATAATTTTTGCCAAAAACTATTTTTATTCATCATCTATTATTAATATTATAATGTTTTTAAAGTTAAATTCACTACATTTAATTATCACAAAAGTTAATTCTACATCAGACTTTAAAAGATAATTTAATTTTAAGTTTGGAACTGCAGGAAAATAATACTTAAGAACACAGAAGTTGCTTTTTTTAGCTGCACTTACAGCTTTTTTTTCTATGAAATACATAATACAAAACAACTATTATGACAGTTGTTTAAAAGAACATCTAACGAAAACTACCGCATTTTTGCAACAGTTGTTTGAAGCAGTTATTTTAGTATTTTAATAAACAACTACCAAAACAGCATTGCTGCAATAAACTGTTTATTTTTGTTACACTCATAATAATCCATGCTAAAAATAAGAAAATAATGTCAAAACAACGAATACTTTTGTGAAATAAACAAATTTTCGTTTTTTAAAAACAAAATTTTTAAGCATTAACAAAAATTAATTGAAGTTAATTTGTAACACAGTGCAACACGAAAAAAAATAACCATATACGGACACCACTACGTGATAAAAGACTAAAAAAACAAGAGCCGTGTCTCCCAATTTTTCCCAAAGTCATCTCCTCTTTTGTTTATGGGCCGCCAAAGATTTGGGGCCTCGGTATCATTTTCGCAAAAAAGTGATCATTTTCTCAGGCTCATATCTTGCAAAAGTTGTAGCTCTTGTCATAAAGAACAAAAATTGCGAACATATAAAATCAAAAAAAACTTCAGCTTCCAGATCAAAATCGCAAAAAACTTAAAAAAATTCGATTTTTTTTACCTTTTTTCCCGTGTTCAGGTCCATAGGTAGCAAACCGTTCAAAATTCAAGGAAACAATCAACTACAAAAATTTACCTAAGATCTCAATAAACAAATTTCTAGAAATATAAACTTCCTGGGAATTGGGTTTGCTACCTATGCACCTGAACAGGAGAAAAAAGGAAAAAAAAATTAAATTAAAATTTTTTCACTTTTGCGCGCTACCTAAACAGTGTTAAGAATCATCTCTAGGAAGTTTATATGTTCTACCGAGCTTTCAAGCTTCAAAAATAAAGAATATCAAACATATTAGCTAGGTTGATACTAGTATTTCGATATGGCTAAAGATCTCTTCAGAACCCAAAGTTTTAGAAAAGCTTGACCCTCCAGAATAGGCAGAGCTTTAAAAAAATCAATTTTCCTCCATTCTTATCTGCTTAGTAATCAACCACGTGGATAGGGTATTTTCCTAACAAGCATCATGACTTAACTAAATGTTTAAGACAAGTTATTAGGTAACATTTATCTGTCCTTAATGCAACAAACAACGGATTTGTATCACATCAAAATTTTCAACTACACAGAGAGAATTTCTTGGACTAGTTTTAATAAAACTTTTTCACTAAAATTATGAAGTTTTCTTCACAATGTGAATGAAAAATTTCTTAAACTTTATGAAAAAGCTTCATGGATTTGATGAAACTATTTTTAATAAAAAATTTTAATTCGTCGCATGAAATTTTTAATAAACAGAATGAAATTTTTCATTAAATTGTACGAAAAACTTTATTAGTTTAATGAAAAGTTTCTATGGACAAGTTCCAGTGACACTTCATAGATCTAATGCAGATTCGCAGTAATATCATACAAATAATTCTTTCAGTGTATATTTATACTACACTCATAAAAATCCATGCATAAAAACACAAAATTATTGCCGAAACTACAAAAACTTTCGTAAAATAAACAAATTTTTTCATATTTTTATGCATGGATTGTTATCTGTGTTTATTTTAGAAAACAAAATATCAAATTGAATTGATTTTAATATTTAGTTAAAAATTGTAATTAAAAAATAGTGACGCTCAAAATAAAATGTTCTAATTTAAAATAATTTGTTGAATTTATGAAGACAATAAAAATTAAAGAAATTGCGCTGTATAATGGAAAATTTTAAATTATTGTTATTAAAATAATAAGTATATTTAAATGCGTTCATAAATTTTTAAAAATATTGTTTATGAACATTTTTGCAAAAAAAAAAGTAGAAGAGAAGGAAATGCCATTAAAACGAACGACACTTGTAAACAATAGATCATTTTAAATCACAACCACGTTTATAAGCTAAAAATGAAAATAATATTTTGAATAGATAATAACCATAAAATGCAAACAAATGTAGTTAAAGACAGATTGATCACCATAAAAAAAAAAAAAAAAATACACTGCGTTGCAAAACTATATTTACATATAATTTCACAAAATTTCACTAAATTTCGTAAGTTAAAAAAAGGAGTAGAAGAGTTTAAACGGCATAAAAGTACAACCAATTTAAAATTAATAATATTTAACAAAAAAAAACTATTTTTTTTTTTATTTTACTATTTATAAAGGGAATAACAAATCAATTAGTATTTCATAACTAGAGTGCCTAAACACGTTCAGATTGTATTGGTATGTTCAGAAGAGTTGTTCGGCGTTACCTTGGCTACACTTTTGCCAAATATTGTTAGGAAAAATTTAACAGTCCCTGTAAGTAATACTGGAAAAAGTGAAAAAAAAACATATTTTTTTCCTTTGTTTTTTCAAAAAAAACTCCAGGAAAAAAATATTTTTTTGGCATAAAATGTTGAAAGAATTTGTTCAGTGGACTGTTAGCCACATTATTGCCAAATATAGTTAAGCCGTAGCACCAAGTCTTATTAAGATTTAGTGCAAAAACTAATGATACCATATTTTGAGGGTTCCACTGCTTTTCAGAAACTTTAGAGGCCCATAAAAAGGAATTGGTCACCAATCTGGATAAACCGAGTATAGGGTTTTACTACCTTTTGGTAGTAGAATCGAACCTATATAGCCAAGATCTTGTGTTTTTCAAAAAGTCTTTTTTTGTTGCATAGTGTAATCATATAATTACAAATTATATAATATTACCCTAACCGAGCACTAGCTACTATGGCCTTCGGCGCGTTGTAGCGAAAATGGATCAGTGCCTCTGGTGGGGAGTTGATCCCACGACCCCCGCACAGATAAGCCAGCACGCTACCAACTAGCCTACCGGGGCGCACAATTAAGAAAAATATTTTAAGGGGTTTACTAGCTTTAAAAACAATAAAATCGACAATATTTAAGCAATAAAAAAAAAAAAAAAAATGGTTTCTTCAAAAATTCTTTTTGCGATAGAATAAGATATTATTCTAAAAAATAAATAATTTAGAATTCGGATAACCATGGCAACCTTGGCAACCATTTCAGTATATACAATTTTTATTAAAGGCAAAATCGAGTTTCATAGTAGAGCCTTGGTTATTTATCTGAGAAAAAAAAATATAATTTTGTTACACACACGAATAAATTCTGTCCCTACGTATCCGAATTTTTACATTTTATATTGCATAAAAATGGTAAACAAATTTAAAAAAAACCCAAAAAAAAATCGTAGTTTTTATTTTTCAAAAAAATACTAGGCAAAAATTTAAAAAGCATTTAAAGTAAATATTGCTCATGTAAAATATAGGACAAACTGTAACTTTTTTATTTCTGCGGTTTTATCTCCAAAATGTTCATAGCATATAGTAAAAAGTTTAAACTATACTCATATATTTTTTTATGGCCATTCCATCGTCTGACGACTTACATGTACTGAGGCATTGTCTTGTTTTAAAATTAATTCTTCTTCGTTGTAATGGCACCAATTTCTCTTCTATTTCTGTAATGTACTAAGAAGAATTCACTCTGATGCTTGGAAATGTCAAAACAACTATGCCGTCCAAACAAAAAGCGCCGCAAAACATTACGGATCCGCCTTCGAGAGAAATATCGTGTTTCTTTACCCAGGTCCATCTGGACCATCAAGATTGAACTCTTTCTCATCAGAAAAAGTCACCTTTAAAAGAAATGTATGTCGAATTCAAGTCAAGCAGTTTTGTGGCGGGGGTAATAACCTAGGCACAGCCATCAGCTTTTGGCGACTAATTCTCTGGTGATCATTTAAGAGCCTACTTATAGTTGATTTGGACACATTTGGCATTTCAACATGAATAGACTGACGCCTGAACAACGCTTCCAAATGGTGCAAATTTATTTTGAAAATCATGGTTCTGTTCGAATTACGTTCGATTTGCCTGCTTACAAAATCCAACTTGGTTTGCGTGCTTACAAAATCCAACTCGTGCAACAATTGAAGTTACACGATCACCTAGCAAGGCGTAGATTCGGTGAATGGGCCCAAAACAAGATTGCCGTTGATCATTGGTTCGTACTCCTTTAAAACCGATGCTGGTCAGAACGTTACAGTCAATGGTGACCGCTATAGAGCCATGATTGCTGACTTTTTCGTTCATCAATTGAACAAACATGATGTGCAGTAGCTGTGGTTTCAACAAGACGGCCCAACATGTCACACAGCTCGTGTCACAATTGATTTATTGAAGGAAACGTTTGGTAACCGCATAGTTTCACGTTTCGGACCCGTGAATTGGCATCCAAGATCGTGCGATTTAATGCCGCTGGACTATTTTCTGTGGGGATATGTGAAGTCGCTAGTCTACGCCGATAAGACCGAAACGATTGACCACTTGCCAATATACGGCCACAAATGTTGGAAAAAGTCATCGAAAATTGAACCTCCAGAATAGACTACGTCCGAGCCAGCTGTGGCGGTCATATGCCAGAAGTCATATTTAAATTATAATCCCAGAATATTGTCTTTCGAATAAAGTAAATTTCATGTCAATTTAAAAAATTCATCTTTGTTTTATCCCATTTCAAAGTTCTATACCTCTATAAAGAACATCCTTTAGTTTGATCGTTCGATCAAAAATTGTTTGATCGTTTATTCGAACAAAATAAAAACGCGAATAAATGGCAACGCTACACTGCGGGAATTGTCTGCATGATATCAATGAATGTTTGCATTAGATCTATGAAATGTCACTGGAACTAGTACATTGAAAATTTACATTAAAACTAATGCAGATTTTCATAAAATTTAATGAAAAATTAGATTTAAGTTACTAAAAATTTCATACCACTAATGTAAAAATTTCATTAAAAATAGTTTCATTAAAACTATGAAGCTTTTTAATAGACTTTAAGAAATTTTTCATTTGTAATTTGAAGAAAACTTCATTAGTAAAGTGAAAAAATTTCTTTAGAACTCGGCCATGAAACACAGTTACATCAAGCCCGAAATGAAAAGTTAAAAAGGCAATTCCATTAAAGGCATGTGTCTTCTTATATAGCCGGTTGTATTTCGCTATTTTACCAGTTCAATTTTGAAATATATTGAACTGTTAAAGTTTGATATAATTTTTAATTAAAAATAAAAATTATGTTTTTTCGACCTTTAATTACACAGGCCAACACTCAATTTGATTCTTTGAATTTATCAACTGATTCTAGGGTGCGCTGAATTCAAATCTGTAATCAGTTTGTCTCTAAAAACTTTTCCATAGGAATTGCCGTATTTTGTAAAAGTAACAATGTGTGGGATGGACATATCTCAGGAAGTAGGAGGAGCTTATCCAAGATTATGGTATTTATCTCTTCTTTTGAAGATTATATAGCAGATTAATGCATCAATCATATTTGTGGGTGGGGTTTAAGGGGTTAATTTTTAATTTCAAAATAGTGCTATTTTGCTATTTTTTTATAAAAAGTGACAAACTGATTACAGATTTGAATTCAGCGCACCCAAATTAACTAGAATCAGTTGATAAATTCAAAGAAGCAAAAATCTTTTTTAATTTTGTCGGGCTGTGTCATGCAATGAAAACGAAAAAGTTCGAGGTTATAATCTATATGGAATATCTACCAAAGGTAAAGTTTTCAATTTATTTTTGATCAATGGTGATAATCTTTAACTTCGAGCTCATATATTAGTTCTCATTTAGTCAGAAAACTAGTTTATAAGAATGCTTGATGTTTTGCATGAGAGTGTCACTTCTTTCAAAACGTATTTTGATGATGGGAACGTAGAAAATTCCCGAAATAGATCTATCAACACATTCCAGAAAATGGTCAATTAATAAATTTGAAAACAAAAACTCTATAGATTATTTGTTAGGACAATATCCTAATAAAGAAATATAGAGTATGGCCTCGAACCTTCATATTGAACTGTAGTTAAAATAATGCCAAAATATCGAAACGGTGATTTATAATGGTATTTTGTGGATATAACAAATTTTAATGGGTACAATTTTGCAATAAACCCTGTGGTCGTGTTAGAAAAATACCGTTGGCAAATGTGTTTGCTAAGCATGGCTTAAATTGGCAAAAAAGTTAAAAATGCTAGTAATAATGGCACGAAAAAAGCAAAATTGCCACAACATAAAGGAAAAATCGCATAACAAGTCCAAAAATTGCATAAATTTAACAGTTGATTTAAGTTTTTCTGAATATTTTTTAATAAAAAAACAATAATGAAGAAATTTACGGTTAAAGTGCTAAAGTGTTATTGTAGTAATTGTATTGTAGTAAATTAGAATGAAAACACGTATTTAAGCTCTGTATTCTATTACAACAGTTCTTTATTCTTTTCGTTTTGTGTATGAACGCCATATTAAAGTTGAAAATTTTATTATGCATTGAAAAAAAATATTCCGAAATTTAATTTCTAAACGATTTTTCAAATAATGCCTTAAACGGTTAACCGTTTAGGTTAAATAATTGGAAACACTAAACAATATAGATAATCAAATTTTAGGCTCTCAGGAGATAACTTCCCCCTGCACTCAAAAAGTTTCAAAACCAGTTTTTCGGTACACTCAACAAGTTTTACAGTTACTACATGACAGTTGTTTGTGTAGTAATCACAATAATACAAAGCAACTATTATCAATTACAAATATTCATTGTAATTGAAAGAAAAAAAAAAATTTAAAACACCGAAAAAATAACTATTAAAAACAGTAGTTTTATAAATTTTTACAGTTGTTTCAAAATTATTGTAGTAAAAAACTTTCAGTTATTTTTACGACATTGCTAGTTACTTTTACTATAGTTGTTAGTTCTTTTTCAACAGTTAAAAAATAACAAAATTTTTAATTATTTTACCGGAAATTAACTTTATAGCCTTTTTAACAGAATTTACATTAGTTTTAACTGTCACTTTCAGTAGATTCTACAGTAAAACTTTTTTGAGTTTAGAAATTTTTAGTGGCCGACCAAAGTCTTCTGGCAAAAAATGATATTTGCTCAGGGGTTTTTTTTTTTTTTTGGTGTTTGGAGACAGGACAAATTTTGATATTGAAAACATATTTGTTGAACCGTTTTAGTTCGATCTTGAGTAAAAAATTTAAGGTTAAACCTAAAGCTTATCTGTAAAGTTAAATAATCAACCGCCAAAGTTTTACCGATTTGACCGATTGTTCGGCGGCTGATTACACGGTGCTACAGTGAAAAAAAACTTGGAAAACGACCTAGCGTGGGTTATAGGTCTTGTTCAGTACATTACAAATTGTGTCAAAAAATTTCAGAAGTTATTCTAAAAAAACCGTTTTCTGTGATGTTCGTTAACTTATCGACCTGTAACTCAGTCATTTTTTGTCCGATTTATATTTTTTTTAAAGGGTTTGGAAAAAAAACTGACTACGCTTTAAAATAACGTGCATTTTTTTATACATTTTTAAGTATTGTTTTTGTTAAGAATATCTACAAAAAAAAAAAAAAAAAACGAAAATTATAAACTTTTTTGATTTTAGTAGCTTTTCATTGCTTATTTTAATAGGAAACCTTATAAAAATTTATACCAACGTATAAAGAAAATTTAGTTCTTAACAAAACATGGTTTTCATTTTTCAAATCGGATGAAAATTGTAAAAGTTATTCAACTTTTCATTAACACTTGTTTTTAACTATACATGTTAACTTAGGTTAATCTATTTGTACAGTTTTTAATTTACGTTTGTAAGTCAAGTGGTTTACCAAAAGAAAAGTCTGCAATCCCAAAAATTTTACTTTAGAAAAAGTTTAGTAACTTTTGCAAATATAAACCGATTTTAACAAATAATATCTCGTTTTTTTCTATATAAAATTGTCTTTAAAATACAGTGTAAAAAAGATAGATTTCATAGAAAAAAATTAATATAACTCTTATTGAATTTGAAAACTTAGGAAAAAAAAATAAAAAAATGAGAAACTTTTAAAAAACACTTACCTAATGTCTTGGAATATATATTTTATGAATACATTTCATGAAAGCTTAATTCTTTGCCTTTCCAAAGCGGTTTAAAATTTTGAAATCGGTCAAAAAATGTGTGAGTTAGAGGCAGTGTTGTCAGGTATGTTGAGCAGAAAATCGTCAAATTTTCCAATAAAAATCGTCAAAATCGTCATTTTATTTTCAAAAATCGTCAAAAAATCGTCGAAACAAAAAATATTTGTTACAAGTGGGATAAAGTTTTAGTAAAAAAAAAAATAATAATAATGTAATTCACATTTCAAATGCTCATGTACTATCGGTGTAATATAATACGATTTTTTACACTTTTCTGTAATTTAAACTTCGGAAATCATGAAATTTTATAACGATAGCACTTTAGCTATTAATTCCTTCTACATAATTCTGCAAACACCACTTCAGTAGCACAATTTTTAAATCTTAAATTCTTTTACATAGTTTAGAAATTATTTAACAATGTTATTTTCTTTAATTATTAAATTTGGACTTCCATTAACGAATTAAAGTTTCAAATTGCATTACATGCGATGACATAGTTTAATACAATAAATTGTGAAATTTTTGATTATTTCATATTTTTGGGTTGGTTTTTAATATTGCTAAAAATTATTTATTATTTTATTTATTATTTATATTATTATTTATTTTTATTTAAGTATTGTTTGTTACCGCATGTTTTTCCATTTTCAAATATAAATTGTGAATATCTGAAGTTTCACTTCGGAACGCTTTATTTATATTATTATTAGGCCTGTTTTTTAAGCACCGGATTTATTTTTGGATTTATAAATGAGAATATTCGAACTCGATGTTTGTTTCGCAAAAACTTGGATTTTTTTTTTTTATTTAAAAAATATTTTATTTTTATCTCAATCTTACACTAATTAAACTTTATAAAAATATAAATATTAAAAAAGCAGGGTTGGCATTCAATAACTTTTCATAATAACGATTGGCTATCGCAGTAACACTAATATATATATATATATATATATATATATATATATATTCCCGTCGTTCCTATAAGGAGCATAGGGCCTCAAACACTAATAGCGGAATTGAAATTTAAAAAAAGCGATTCCATTAAAGACATGTTTCTTCTTATGTAAACGGTTTTAGTTTTATACTTAACCTGTTTGGTTTTGAAATATCTTGAACTAGTTAAAGTCAAAATAACGCTAAAATACCAACACGACGATTTATAACGTTATTTTGTTGATGTAACAAAATTTAATGGGTAGAATTTTGAAATAAACCCTGTAAAGACACATGCCACTATTGGAATCGTAGCTTTAAAACGTTCATAACGGCATTGGTGTGGCCGTGGCAGGCAACTGCCATTGTAATGAAAAGGTAGTGTTTGCCAACCATGAAAAAAGTAAGCACAAACTCAGGGAACTTCTGCTGTAAATATATGTCGTTGTTTCAGTTGTAATACAGTATCTTTATTTTTAAGTGAAAAAAACTGTCATTTGTAGAAGAAATTTAATTTTTGACTACAATTGCAGTTCATTTAAAAAACAAACCACATTAAATTGCAGTATTATGATTTTTACATTCATTTTGTACGGTATTTTTTTTTTTATTTAAAAAAATAAAACAAATTAATGTTTCTTTATATTTTACTGCACTGACTGAACCACTCATTAATAATACAATTGTAGTTAATTTTTTGTTGAACAGTAAAAAACAAATGACTATGTAAGTTGAATTTACTAAAATGTAAGCCGTTCTTTTTTCAAGTGAAATTTCATTTGTTTTTAGCTACATTTGCAGTGGTCTTTACCTATATTAAGTGCAGAAAATAAATTAAAATAAACAAAACATGAATCCATAAAATAACTTTTTTGTTAAACTTTCAATTAAAAATAGTTTTTAATTTTAACGAAATAATAAAAATCCAAAATAGATCCGGTGATTTTTTAATAATAGCAAATAAACATGTTTTGCTGACATATTAAACGTTTGTCAAAAAATCGTCATTTTGGAAGCAAAAATCGTCAAATCGTCATTTAGAAATTTAGGTACTAAAAATTGTCAAAATGACGATAAATCGTCAAACCTGGCAACAGTGGTTAGAGGTACTAAATTGCTACGACCTACCCTAAAACAGTTTTTTAAAAATAACTCAAAATTTGAGTTTGTTTCAAAATTTTGGAAACCGGTTTTTGTATGTCCTCACCTAGGCCTACAACCCCCCCTAGGTCGGTTTTCAAGTTCTGACAAAAAGTGTTTTTTTGTAGCAGTGTGTTGTTAAATTCATTGCTTGACTTTGAGCTTGTACTTAAGTTCGACGCTCAAAATCTCATCAAAAAAGCACATTTTTTCATTTGTCCATAGTGCTTTAAAATACCGACTACCGACAAAAGCATTTTCTGGCCAAAGTCTTCGGTCGGTCACTAGAAATTTTGTCTTACTTTCTAATGACTTGATCATTCGACTGTAAATTTAAAACGTAAGCAAAAAGATATAAAGCAAGATTTTAAAACTGATAATAATTATTAATATAAACAGTGCAAGAAAAAAATTTTAAACAAAAAGAAACTAATTAAATTTATATAAAACAATATTGTAATAAACCAGGCGCGGATCCAGGGGTTGGGAAAATTGGACATTTTCTCCCCCAAAATCAAAATTTTCAATACAAAAATGTAAAATATATTAAAAAAAGCTAAGCAAAAATACTCAAATTTCCCTCCTCAAAAAATTTCCCTGGATCCGTACCTGAATGAACGTACATACATAAATAAATTTATGTTAAAATTATATGTTAAACAAAAAAAAAAAAACAAACAAACAAAAATATAAAAATGATGTAATTTTTTTGTTGTTAACAAACAAAACACCCACACTAGAGAAAAAGGGAAGATAGAGAGAAAAGGGGAGTGAGGGGAGGAGGATATTTATAAAGAGTGGGAAAGTGGAAAAACATGGTTAATATAAAAAAAAAACAAGTGCAAGGACACTTTAGTTTGGGGTGGGGGGATAAAAAACCAAGACCCCGTTTAAGGTCAGGTTTTTTTTTTCGAAGCTTTTCAAAAAACTCTATTATTATGACCTTTAGTAATAGACAAGGTCTTAATAATTATAGTTTTTTTGAAAGCGCTATAAAGTGGATTTTTTTTGTTTTGTTTGTTTTTTTTATGTTTTTAATGTTTTTTTTGTTTTTTTTTTTTTTTTTTTTTTAATATAATTTTTTTTTTTTTATATATTTATTTACAAATAATTAAATATTACAATATTG
Source organism: Delia radicum (assembly GCA_021234595.1). Classification (NCBI taxonomy): domain Eukaryota; kingdom Metazoa; phylum Arthropoda; class Insecta; order Diptera; family Anthomyiidae; genus Delia; species Delia radicum. The sequence continues at coordinate 194,039,288 of CM037854.1, forward strand.
TTTTTATATAAATTTAATTAATAAAAAAAAAAATTATTTATTTTAAAAGTACCTAGACTTAAGCCTAATTTTATATAAAACTGTTTTTGTTTTTTTTTAGAGTGTTAGTTTTAAGAAATTTTCTGGTTTTGAAATTCAAAATTCTTCAACAAAAGTTTACTAACAGCTGCAATAAAAGTGTAAAAAAGACACTCATAACAGGGGCATATTTTTTTTTTGTTGTGGAACAAAAGACCATTTTTTTTTTTTTTTTTGAAAAGAATTTCGTTTTTCAAAATTCTTTTTTACACTATACCAGAGGCCAATTTTTCAAAAAAAATCGACACAAAAGTATGTTGTAATTTGAAGGGGGCGGGAAAGGTTGTTTTATTTAGATGTTTCTCCAAAAAATTTGTGTTGAATGGAAGAATATATTTTGTTTGTTTTTAAGATTATAAAATAGAATTTCTTGTTTTTTGTTTTCTAAAAACTTTTTTTGATTTTTTTATTAAAGTTTAATTTTGTGTGTTTTTTTGTGTAGGCGTGTTTTTTAAATATTTATTTTTTTTTTTTGCATATTTTAAGTGTGTAGTGTTTAAAATGTATAGAGTAGTGTGTGTTTTTGAGGTTTCAAATGCCAACAAAAATAGCTGCCGATTTCAATATAGATTTTTTTGAAAAATCTTTATGTTTATATAAAAAAAAAAACGATAAAGCCATCAAAATTATAGTTTTGTTAGATTTAACAATGAAATTCTATTTTAAATTTATTCTTCCTCATCAACACCCACACAGGTGGGACAAACAGGTTTGCCTTCCATGGCATAGAAAGATTTACCTCTGACGGCTTTTTTGCAATCCTAGAAAATAGTTGGGAATGGAAAATATAGATATTTTTTTATATAAAATTTGAGAATTTTTCAAATATTCAGAATAATTATGTTTTTTTTTTTATTAAAAAAAAAAAAGAAAAATGTTAAAGAAAAAAAAACTCACCCTGCAGACAAAACAATCAGGATGCCATTGAGAATTCAAAGCAGAAATATAATTTTCCATAATGGCACGATTGCAACCATTGCACTTAGGAGCAAACATTTCAAAGTAATCGTTGCGACAATAGGGTTTGCCATCACGTTCATGGAAACCATCTTCACCAAATTGTTGGCCACACTGGGCACAGAAGAAATGTTCTGTATGCCAGGTCTTATCCAAAGCAGTTACACATTTCTACAACAAACAGAGAATAACAAAATTATTAACACAATTTCAATATTTTTTTTTGTTCAAAATCCAAATTTAAAATTACATCCAAAATAGCACCATTACAATAGGCACAGCGAGGACTGAAGAGATTATGATAATCGGGCTCACAATAGGGGAAACCATCACGTTCAAAGAAGTTGCGAGTACCCAATTCTTGATTGCAATGATTGCAAGTGAAATGCTCGGGATGCCAAGTTTTGCCCAAAGCGGTTATAACTTGACCGACAATGGGTTTTTCACAGGCATTGCAGCAGCCTTTTTGTACAGTATTAACACCTTGACGATTCATATTGGCTTGTAAACTACCTAGCATAGAATCCAATTGATCGGGTTGATTTTGATCTTCTACGACGGTAGATGTAGTAGTTTCGGTAATCGTTTGTGTCAAATGCGAAGTACCCTTGTTAGGCTTAGCGTAATCAGTTATCGTTTGATGATAATGATTCGAACCGTTATTAACCTGAAGAAAAAGAAAACAAGAATTTTAATTAATAATAAAACTTTAAAATCTTTCAGAAATTTAAATTATAAATTAAATTCGGCCATCTGCTTAATTCTTACGTGTTTTTGTTAATATGAACGATCCGTAACGTTTGATGAAATTTCTTAAACTGAATATACTTTTATTTAGTTCTAGTCTCGTTAAAATATATTTTTCATTTCAATATTCTTTGCTTCTTTACTCGTTTTTATGTCTTGAATTTTCTTCGTCGGCTCGTCAGCCTCACAAAAAAAAAAAAAAAAAAAAACAATATTCAAATTTTCACACACATTTTCAATAATTTTCGTTTTGAAAATATTTCTTTTTTCTTTGCACACGACGTTTGTCTAGATGTTTGTAAGTAGCGTAGCTGAAGCATTAAAGTGTTAGACGGCAGGGAAGGCATTGTCGTCGTTATCAGTGCCAAAAATATATAGAAATAATTTCGGGTTTCTTGTATGGATGGATAAATATATAAAATATACGCATTTTCAGTTTTGCTTGTGTAGGTGCATAAAAGAAAATTCGTTTTCAATTTGTTTGCATATTTATTTTAACGAAAATTCGCCAAAATTTTTAAAATACACTCAAACAGGTTTTGAATTTGTGTCAATGTGTGTATGTGTGTGTGTGTGTTTGTCTGTTATTTAGCCGAAATTTAAAAATTGGGTCGTAAGGGACGTTTCTATAATTGGTCAACTTGAATCAGGGATGTAATTGAAATATTGATACAATTTTTATAATGTCAATAATTATTACCAGGGACACGAATTTCTTGCACTAAAAAAAATGTGTGTTTAGTTTTTTAATTATAAAATTATTGCTCAACGTCGACGGTTGTAATCAGTGCAAGTTTAAACGATGTTAATACTTTTTTTGTGTATTGATTTTCTGCGTTTGTATCACAATGTGTTGAGGTAAACATCAAATAAACAAAACCATATTTTTTTATTTTTAATTTGTAACGAGCTTCCAACCTTCGTATATTGACAAAAATAATGCAAATAAAATATATAAGCTAGCACACAAAAAAATAAAAAACCCATTTCAATTACGAAAAGCACCGATTCAATAACTTCAACTGCTGAAATTTCGCCAACAACGAAATTTGCTTATTCAATTAGAAACTGATAGCTCTTTAATTGAATTGTTTTTCAATAAAATTTTATTAAAAAGGGATCAATATCGTATACCTTACCAAAAACCAAAAAAATTTTGTTTGAATTTAAACCGGCATGAACTTCTCATTTAGTTAGCAGATTTAGTTAGACTTATGTGAACAAATTCACACAGAAATTCGTTGTTTCTTTCTATTGAAGCGCAGGGACTATGGGAAAATTTTTTTAATTTTTTTCTTTGTGGAAATTAGTAGTGTCCTAACGAACAGTTGGGCCAGAAAATGCATTTGGTCAGTATTCGGTATTTTTAAGGATTATGGGCAAATTTGGAGAATGGAATGTCTTCTCTCGATTTATAACGAGTTTTCTCAGAGACCGCACAATACGTGTTGTTTTAGATGGAGTCTCATCAAACGAGTTTCAGCTAAATTCAGGTGTACCGCAAGGTTCTGTTCTTTCTCCTACCCTTTTTCTTATTTTTATTAATGACCTTCTTGGTCAGACCTTCAATCCTATCTACTCTTTTGCAGATGACAGCAACATTTGTCATTCATTTTCATTCGATCACAGGCCAAGCTCTTTGGAGATAGAGGGCATGCGGCAGAACATGAATGACACACTCAATCAAGACCTTTCTACAATCTCCGAGTGGGGTCGCGCGAATAAGGTCGATTTTAATGCACGCAAGACACAATGTTGTATGTTAACCCACAGACGGGCTGTGGAATTAACATTGTCATCTGTAGCTATGGATAGTATAGGTATTGAGGAATCGGATACTCTTGATGTTCTGGGCATGAGAATACAGTGTGATGTCCTTTGGAATAAGCACGTATTTCAAGTGTCGAAAGAGGCATTCAAGTGTCTCGGTTTTCTAAAACGGTGCAAGACTTACTTCACTAAATCCGATCTCCTTACTATTTATACCAGCTATTTCCGGGCAAAAATGGAATACAACTCTCATATATGGGCAGGGGCTCCACTGTCTATTCTGAAGCCTCTGGACCGTGTTCAGGGGAGGGCGGCGAAGCTTATCAATGACAGAAGTGTATCCAACTCTATTGATTCATTGGAGCATCGTCGGAATGTGGGTTGTGTGACACTTTTCTATCGATATTACCATGGGAGATGCTCATCTGAGATAAGTGAACTTATTCCACGAGCCCGAGTTTTTATTCGTAATACTCGCTTATCTAGTAGAGCACATCCGTTTGTAGTTGATTGTCCTGTGTTTCGCACAACGCATTACAGAGAAAATTCGTTTTTTAGTCGAACTATTCGTATGTGGAACAAACTTCAAGCAGAAGTCTTTCCTGTTACTTACAATTTACAAAAATTTAAATCAAATATCCACAAACACTACTCCCTCTTTCCTCCTTCCCATACCCTATTTTCCTGATCAATACAATACACTACATGAGTAGGGGGCATCCCCTGAGTATTGGTTAAATTATATAAAAAAAAAAAAAGTTCGGCCAATTCGAAAATAGTTCGGCGGTCGAACTTTTAACTTTATAGCTAAACTTCGGCTCTTTCCTTAAATTTTATTCACAAAATCGAATTAAATCGGCTCAACAACATGTTCCCAATACCAAAATTTGTCCTCATTGCCTCTAGATACCAAAAAAAAACCGAGCAAAGATAGTTTTTTTGGCCGAAATGTTCGGTCGGACATTAGCCCTTTTGTTGAAATCAGAGTATTTTATTTTTTGTATGAAATAATTTTTAATTCATTTTTTGCATTTTCTTTCTGTTAAAAAAAAATTTATTAAACGAAATTAAACTTTAAAAATTGCATTAGAAATTTTATGATAATGTTTTAGAATAAATAAATATTCTGATTTAAACAACTGAAACTAAATTATTTAACTTAAAAAAGTAATTAACCTAATAAGAATTAATATTGAAATGAGTTTAAAATATTTATTACTAATACCATTAAACATAAACATTTATAAAAAAAAAACTACATAAATATTACGATAATCAACAATAATGTGTTGATGTTTGCTTTTGAGCGATAATATACAAAAATATCAAGCATGTTCCGAATTTGAGCAAATATTTAATTGATTCAATTAGTTTTTAATTGACAGTTTTTAAAAATTTTCAACAAAAACCGATTTAATTGAAAAAAGTAGCGAAATATTTTTTTCTGTGCTAGGTTGATACTAGTATTTCTATCTGGCTAAAGATATCATGAGAACCTGAAAATTTAGAGAAGCTAGAGTCGCCAGAATAACAAAAAACCAATTAATCATCAAATTTGCTCCATTTTTATCTTCTTAGTAATCAAAGTCTTTTTCTAACAATCATCATGACGTTACTAAACTTTGAAGACTAAAAATGTTCTATTTATATAAAAAAAATTAGTTTTTACTCTGGCTCAAGTAATATTTTTTAATTAAATTTTTTGACAGTTACAATTTTTACAGTTTTATTAGTTTTTTGTCCTTAAATACATCGAGATTATTTTTATGTTATTTTTAATTTATAACGAGCTTTCAACCTCCGTATATTTACAAGAATAAAGCAAATCAAACATATTAGCTAGGTTGATACTAGTATTTCGATCTGGCTAAAGATCTCATCAAAACCCGAAGATTAGACTTTATGACAAATTTGTTGCCAACTTCGCCTGTCAATGCATTCAGGTTTTATAGCTTCGTCAGATTTAGATTTACTTGGATTAAAAATTCATAATTTGAAAAAATAAAAACCAAACTATTTTTAATATATCATGACTTTAAATTCGGCCAATCTAATTGAAAGTGATGTTTTTACGAAAAACTATTAAAAATGCAATAAAAAACATGCATTTAAAACAAAATAAGTAAAAATAAGCAATAAAAATAAGCAATAAGTAAAAATATGCATTAAAAATATGTATTTAAGGCAAAATATGCATTTATAGCAAAATATGCAAAAATATGCACTAACAAATTGATGACATTTTTACGCAAATACAGTGCCTTGCAAAGATATTTTGCTTGCCCCGGTCCCTGATTGTTACCTACAAATATATTTCAATTTCAAAATATGATACTATGTCATAATAAAGTCACATAATGAAAAATTAAGTTCGGGTATGTAAAAAAAAATACCAAAGGTTGCGTCAAAATTACTCTCGATATCCAGTTTAAAATAGATTTCGAAATTAAGTTTGTGTATCATTTTATATACGATGGAGGTGCCAAAATTAGAAAAGCTGACTTATAGATGGAGGCAGTATTTTGAGAAAAAATTAATTTGGTGAAAAGTAGCAACCTGATAAAACATATGTTTTATGTTTCAGGACGCCACGTTGTTTTGTATTTTTTTAAGAGCCATCAAAAATAAACGATCTCAGTGAAGTTATAAACATGGAAACAAAAAAAAAATCTTCAAAATGGAATTGGATGATCGTCGGCTGAAGGTGTGTGAGCTGGCTGAAATGATAGGCATTTCAAAAAGTGCTATACATAGCATATTGGCCGAAAATTTTGAAATTGGGTGCCGCGTTTGCTCACAACAGAAAACTCGCCATTGATTGTTTTTCCTAACTTATTACAGCGTTTAAGTCAGTAAATAAAGTGTTGTTTCATCAAGACAATGTACCAGTTCACACATCCGCTATTGCGATGGCCAAAATCAGTGAATTAAAGTTCGAATTGATTTATCAAGCCCCTTATTCGCCGCAATGAAGAGGCAATTCTTACTATAAATCGGGTATCTATTGAATATCGTTGGGAAAAGTGTATAGAGCTAAAAGGAGATTTTGTTAAGAAAAAACATCTTTTTTTTCAAATTTGTTGTGTTTTCTTTGATAAGATATAAACTGGATTTCAAGAGTAATCTAAAATCCATGTAAGAAAAACGACAGAGTTGCATATTTCGATGTAATATATTGCAAATACTTATGTAATAGAATCAAGATTTCCCGATTGCCATTGCATGGAGCTTTTCGCTGTGAATAATCACATACAAGGAGAATTTCCCGATGGGTACTCTCTGATCTTAATATAATTCGGATATGTAATAGATAAACAAATATTGAAGGACACGCATTTTTAAGTGGCCCACCCAGTCAGAAACTGCCAGTGGTACAAAAAATCAAGCACTGGCGTTTTACCAGCGTAACAATAAACAAAAAAACATTGGCAGATGATGGGCTGAAAGCACTATGCGAACGTTGGCAAAAAGTGTTTTCCCAGTACTATCCAGGAAGAAATTACCAATGGCTCAGAAGTCTAACAACTGGTAGAGTTTATAAAACTGATGATGATTGGTTTAAAAAAGTTTGTAGTCAGAAGGTTCCGAGTTCGAATCCGGCTCCAGGCATATGTTTTTTGTGATTTTTTTTATACTTTTGAATATATTGTTTTATATAAAACTGATTTTTCTGTTTCTAGAAAAGCTCTTTTAAGACCAACTTTTTTTTCCCAACGTTGGCAAGTTGATTTCACCAAACATTATGCCAGTGTTGACATATTTGAGCAGCCAACTGTTACCCAGCAGTTGTCATTCATTCGCTAACGCTTTAAGCTTAGTGTGTAGAGCTGTTAGCTGCCAGTCTGGCTGCTGTCATTTCAGCCAGCTCACCGACGATTATCCAATACCATTTTGGGGATGTTCTAAACCGTTTCTGGCGTGGACATTTAAATTGGTCGAACCTCCAGTTATAAAGTAGACAAGTGCATATTCCAAATATTGTTTAAATTAATAACATGCGATATACAATTAAAAAGTTATGGCACTTCAAAGTGAAGTGCTTTTAGCATTTTTTTTTTTTTATTTATGAGAACTAAAAACGTGCATAAAATCACGAGATTTTATAAATTTGGAGATCTGAAAAAGGCTATGTGCAAGTGGGACTATAGAGTATTCATGTACAAAATATAAAAAAATCAGAGAACCTAAAAAAAAATTCTCATTTTTCAATGTTCTTTGCTGGAATGAATGATATCATAAAAAATTATAAATATTTAAAAAAACAAAAAAAGAATGGATAACAAATGGTAAGAATAAAATAACACGAATATTTGTAGTTTTTTAAGAACTTTAAATTTCAGCTTAGTGAAATCCACAATTTAGTAGTATTTTTGGTATTTTTAAAGGAAATTGTAATAGAAGTTTAAAATATCCGGTCTGGCACCACAATGATTTGTAAATACGTAAAACACAAAAATTGACACACGTAAGTATAGGCGAACGATAGCTTTCGAAATAGAGTAACCCAAATTGATTCGAATTCGAGTGACTAGCTTGCGTTCGCCTAGGTTTTCGTTCGAGATCGTGGAAAAGGTCATAAGTTTTTGGTGTGTTTTTTAAAAAGGATCTATGGTCGTCAATTCCAAATTTCATTAAGATACTAAAATGTCGAGTGTTAACGGAAAGATTTTGGATAAGATTTGAAAGCAAGTGTTGGCACAGCCCTAGAGGTGTTGAAAAGGAAAATTCTTTCAAACATTTTTTAGCAAAAAAAAATTATATTCAGGAAAATGTTTCTTATTAAAACAAATCCACATTTTCACGAAACACATGTGTAAAATATATTTGACCTTAAAAATTGTAATAATTTGCACACCATGAAAATGTGACAATTCAATTAAGCGAAATATTTAATTAATTAATGTAAAAATCTATTAGTAACCAACAAATCATCAGTTTCCATTTTCAAGGTGTTGCTTTAGAGCCAATAGTTTGTTTTCCAAACCCCACCAACTGATAACTTCCTAAAATGTTGTAAAACAAATGTGTGCAAAAAAAACGCGAATTTTTGACATATAAGGAATTCCCCAGCAACAAAAAGCCAAAAATCAAAACACACAAATTTATTTTTGATTTGTGTGGATTTAAATTATTTAGAAATAATATATAGCCGGTGGCACACGTTACACAAAATTTTTTATTTATTTTTTTTTTTTTTTTTTTTTGCAAAAATACATTTATTACTTTTTAATTCCTCCAAATTTCAATTGGCAAAGCAGAGGCGGTTGGCAGAGAAGCGGAAATTATTCGAAATAAATGAAAAAAAAATTATTACCAAAATAATGTGGAAAACACAAACAGATACAACGAGACATCAACAATACGCAGACCGACAGACGGGCCAGGCCAAAGCAACAAGTTAGCGTTAAATTAAAATTTCAGAAAAAAAAAATAAAAGTAAATACAAAAAAAATACAAAACAAAAATTCAAACAAATCAGATATTGAACAGATTGTTTCCCATTTTCCTTAGTAGAATTAAACATCATCACTTGAAGGTTATAATATGTATGGATTTAGCGGCACGAGAAGTATTAAAGGAAGAAAACACTATCGAAATTTTGTTCAAGAAGTGTCCGGAATTAAAAATTGAATTTAAATTATTCGCTTCGATGGAATGTAAAAATTAAGTTTGTGCTTAAGTTGGCAACACTGTCGATAAGCTACGGGATTTTCATACACGGATAAAATAAATTCATACTGACAACCGAATTTTTGGGCAATCGAATGATTCGGTTGTGGTAGCCGAATTTTTCTGTTTTGACTCCAAAATTGTTGTTGGGATAATCAAAATTCTATTGTCACAGTCAAATGAATATTTTCTCGTCTCAGGATTTTTTGCTGCAAAACCTAAACAACATTTCGGTTGTAACAATGAAATAATAAGGTCGTTGCAGATTAAGATTAAACAATTTCAGTTGACAATGCTGTCAATATTGTTAATCCTACGGTAAGCCAACGAATAACCGACCGTCGCCGATTCTTTGCCAACACTATACCGATTGCATTTTTCTGCCTGGGTGCACGGGGCAACAAATTTGGTGTCACCGAATGTATACTGAATGAGACCAGCGGGAAATGAAAATAGACTATCAGGAGATCAAAACTCCCAAACTGTTTTAAAAACTTAGCTCGGATTCAATTTGTATGGTCTTTTGAAGTTGGGCTTTTTTAGGACAATTTTTTGATTTTTTAATGTATTTAAGTGAAATAGCCCAGGCAGGAAATACAATCGGCACAGTGTTGGCAAAGAGTCGGCGACGGTCGGTTATGCGTTGTCTGAACGTGGGATTAACAATATTGACAGCATTGTCATTGAGAAATATGTCTAATAAAACGCATTTAAAAAGCAGCAATACAGTTCGGCCTTAGTCCTTATACATCATATTTAAATGTGTGAAATATAATTTGATTACTAAGAAAACAAGAATGGAGCAAAATTGATGATTAACAGGTTTTTTGTTAAAGCTCTGCCTATTATGGAGGCTCTAGCCTTTCTAAAACTTTGGGTTCTGATGAGATCTTTAGCCAGATCGAAATACTAGTATCAACCTAGCTAATATGTTTGATTTGCTTTATTTTTGTAAATATACGGAGGTTGAAAGCTTGTTATAAATTGAAAAATAACATAAAAATAATCTCGATGTATATAAAAACAAAAAACTAATAAAAGTGTAAAAAATGTTACTAATTGGTTGTAATATTTTTAAAAACAATATTGGAAAAGAATTTTGCTTGTGGTAGTGGCAAAACACATGCTTTGCAAGCAAAATAGTGTTTTCCTAGTACAATATAGTTGTTTTTGTTAAAGCTCTGTCTATTATGGAGGCTCTAGATTTTCTTAAACTTTAGGTTCTGATGAGATCTTTAGCCAGATCAAAATACTAGTATCAACCTAACTAATATGTTTGATTTGCTTTATTTTTGTAAATATACGAGGGTTGAAAGCTCGTTATAAATTGAAAAATAACATAAACATGATCTCGATGTATATAAAAACAAAAAACTAATAAAACTGTAAAAAATGCTACTAATTGGTTGTAATATTTTTAAAAACAATATTGGAAAAAAATTTTGCTTGTGGTACTGGTAAAACACATGCTTCGCAAGCAAAATAGGGTTTTCCTAGTACAATATTAGTTGTAGCTTTGGTAATTTTTAACATGGTGGGGTTTACAAGTGGTGGCAGTGGTTTGCAATTACTATTTGTTTGGGTACGGTTGGCAATTTCTACCTGGAAAAATAACCAGGTGAAAATGTGATCGTATATGAACATGTATGATCGTATATAGCTATAAACATATTTTTTGTGCATTTAATAATCTTTTAAATTTTCACCCATAATGGAAAATACGGTAAAAAACAGCCACATTTCAAAATTCTATAAAAATTAAATTCTAGATAAGTTATTAAAATCCTGCTGGGTGTTTAGTCTACTAATAGTCTATTTTTATTTCCCGTTGGTCCTGTTGAGGATTTAATTTCTTGTTGCACAGTGCTATCGAAGTTTTAATCAACAAATTTATCAATTGCGATAACTCCCTTGCAGTAATGAAAATTTTACCATTTTTTGTATACTTTTTGAGCATAGTGTATTGTGTTGGAGAAATGACAACAAGTATACATTTTTTATAGTTGTGAAAAGTGTTGAACGAACGCGAAGAAGTGGTAACATGTATAAAGAAGATCATAAAATCTTTTTGACGGTCAGCGGACGCGGTCTTTCTTTTTCAATTTTTGTATCATTTTCATTAACACCAAAACGCCACACACTCAAAATAGTCTTATTTTCTCAACGCGCTTCAATGGCAATGAAAAGCGTTAAATAGGAAAGATATAATAAAATAAAAAATTATAGAAACGAAAGGAATCAAAACTAAAATAATACCAAACAGAACTTTAAACTACAAAATCGTTAAAAAAAAAAGTAGTTTACACTGGATGTGAAGGGGCTAAACTTAAGTTAGAAACGAAAGCTACTTAATAGAAAATTTATACAGAAAATTGATACAGAACATTTATTCTCCTAAAAATGGGATTAACTGATTAATTAATCACTAAACAAGTCGATTAAACTTTACTTCTGCTTACTATTCCTTCATACTACTTATTGTCCGCAACTCTGTGTTATTATATAAGTTCGGTTGGCAACGCTAAAAAACATACATACAAAGTCAGATAAAAATTAAAGATAAGACACTGGCTCAACAAAACGTTGCTGATGTCGGCAAAATTTTGCCTAATGCCGACATTAGACTGGCCCACGTTTGTATGCAAAAATAAAAGTATATTCCGATTTTTTTCTCCACAAACTTGCTTTTGTTCCTTTTATCAAAATATACGTGTATATAAAAAAATTGGCTCAATCGCACGATATTTAGAAGTCGCTATAAGATGCGACTCATAGGTTTCGGATCTTATAATTCGTGGAACTACTAATATCTCAGCGTTATTATATAGGTTTTTATATTTCTGATCGTGTATTCTTGTTTCACAGTGTATTTATATAATTTGGTCATTGTAAGCAAGCTCTTTTCAATGATTTCTAAAGTCCATAATGTATTCTAAAGGCCGAATTAAAATGAATAATTATAAGTTTAAATAAAGTTGATTCAAGTGTATTCAAGTGCCGATGAGTTTAAACTTTTTAAAGTTGTTTGGCGCCAAAATATGAATCTGAAGTCAAAAACGTTCCAACGGCTAGACTTTAATAGTTATGGACCATTCATTTTTTAACCATCTTACCCGGACAAAAATGGTTTATTGTTTAATTAATCGCAGAAGTCTTTAAAATCTTTTTTAGTAGAGAAATGTGCAAAGGCATTTTGGAACACCGGAGGGGTGTCGGAAATGGTATTATTTAGGAATTTTACTTACAACTTCAAGATTTGTTAAACAAATTGGACACGTAAAAAACATGTTTATAATATGCAAAAACTAGGGGCCAAACTTGGAAATCCATTCAGTAGATCCAGAAATATATGGAAATAGGCCAAAGTTTTGAAAACAAAAATTTTTGGAAGTATAAACTAGACCCATATTTTGGGAAACTGGTTTCATTTCAGTGTTTTAACTTCAGATTCGTATTTAGACGGCCAAATTACTTAAAAAAAAAGTTTTATTATAAGTCTGTGCAAAAACCTTTCTATATCGATAAAATATTTGAATTTCTGTTAAATTTCGGCCGAACCCTGAAAAATCGGTAATTTATAGGGACTTCTAAATATTGACCGATTTGTCGGAAATTTGGACTGAGAATTATTAACATTCCAAAAATGCATATCGCTTAGTAAAAGACTGACATAACTAAAAAAAACACAATTTTGCAGAAAACGCTTTTAATGTTTTCAATCCATATCTATCTTTGTCTGAAATTTGGACTGAGTATTATTGGACTGAGTATTATTACCATTCCTAAAATGCATATCGCTCATTTAGTAAGAGACTGACATAACTAAAAAAAAAACACACAATTTTGCAGAAAACGCTTTTAATGTTTCAGTCCATAAATACCCCTCTCGACTATTTCGCTATTTATTTTCACGTTTTTTATAAATAGATTTTTCTCTTAGTGAGGTTTGTGTACGAATTCGCTAATTATAAATAGTCCCGTGAGTAGCACTGTTAATCTATAAACAATATACTCTTTGCACACACTTTCCATACAAAATATATGTTCCTCTAACTCGAAAAGTATACATGATATTATGTGTCGATTTTATTTTGGGCAATTTTTCATAAATTTGTTAATTTTTTTGAGCTAATAAGACCTAACATATTCATGTAAATTAAAACTAAAATTTTGTTTACAGTTTTGTCCCGACGTTTCGTCGATTATTTGTCGACTTCTTCCGGGGATTCGTAAATTTTAATATTATTACATTAAAAAATTTTATAAATAATTTTACATTTAACAAAAAACACAAATTTAACAATAAAAACACATCCTAACTTAATATCACAGATTATTTAATGGCTACTTTGTAGCTTGAATTTATGTATTAATATGAAATTTTTACACAATATAAAGCGTGATATAACCAATAAATCTGCATCATTAACTCGCAAATCGCATTTTTTACGTATGACAGTGTTTTAGTAAGTGAGCGATATGTTAACGAGGACAATCAAAAAGGTGGATTTAAGTTCGCTTCCTAAACTCCCTATATGACTAGTATCGGTTTAAAGAGAACATTAATCATTGAACATTTTAAAACCCCGATATCAATAGTCAATGTCAATCAATAGTCTTCATAGTCAATGTTTTAAATTTCCTTATTTTACGGGTGAATTCTATTGTTATCTAAAAATCACTGTTGTAAATTACAGTTTCGGTATTTAGGCGACCAACTAGTTAGGCTAGTTGGTAGCGTGCTGGCTTATCAGTGCGGGGGTCGTGGGTTCGATTCCCACCAGAGGCACTGGTCTGTTTTTGCTACAAAGCGCCGAAGGCCATAGTAGCTAGTGCTCGGTTAAGGAAATAGTAAACAATTTGTAATTATATGATTACTAGTTAATAAAAAAAAAAAAAAAAACTTTTACAGTTTACAAAATAAACAACTGATATTTAGAAGCAGCAGAACTCTATCGACTGGACATTATAGTAACTTTTTACTACAAAAGCTCGGTCGGTAAAATATTTTCTTTAAACTATCGTTAAAAAATTGTTTTGAATTTCTTCATATTACACAACTGCAATTACAGCTAGAAATAACTTGTACTGTTTGCTACACTAACAACTGACATGTAGTAAGTGTAAGAATATTGTGACTGCATCCGTCCAAAAGTCTTAATTATTTTAAAGGTTTTCTTGTTATGGACCATAACAAATTATGAAAACAAAAAAAAAAAAAAAACTTAAATACAAAAAACAATATATATTAAATTTATTAAAAATAACTTTGAAAAGCGTAATGAAAAACTATATTTAACAAGCGCGAGCGGCAATGTTTTACGCTTCACTTGGGGTAGTGTAAAAAACAAAATCATCAAGACGATCATGATAATGAAGATGATGATACTCGTCCACATGATGTTAATAATGGTGGTGGCCGTGTGCAATATTGTTTATATTTTATATATTCCGTTATTTATTGCCAAAATTTTCAACATTGGCTAATAAGTGGCGACCGGTTGGTTGTTGTAGTTTTTGTGGGGTGGGTGGGTGTGTAAATTGGTTTTCAGTATAGAAAACGTATTAAAATAAACGTTCATTCATCTGTCTGAATGTCGGTTTAGATTTGTGTCCGTCTGTCCACAGAGGTCGTTCTTTTGTTTTTGGAAAATCCATAGATTAATGACAACATCAACTGAAGCGATAATCCGTTCGGCCATTACATTCAATTTTGCTTTTGTGTGTGTCTTTAATGAAAAGTAGTAAAAAAAATAAGAAAATTATAGTCAATTAAGACTGATCTTATGATATCCTACAGTGGCTAACCAAGACAAGATACTAAATAATAAATGGTATACATATCGATTTTGGAAAAGTCGAAGGTAATTTTTGGTTGTCTTGAGTTCAATATACTGCCTGCCTATATCTCGAAATGCGAATTTTTTAAATTCTTAAAAAAATATTTGCTCTTTATCATGGATGGTAACCGATTCAAGCGAGTTTCGGTAATGGTAACGCTATTTTCGTTTATTTCGGTAACGGTATTTTAGGGGTAACGATATTTCAGTTATTTCGGTAGCGGTTTTTTATCGTTAACGGTATTTTAGTTGTAACGCTATTTTCGTTTATTTCGGTAAAGTTATTTTAGGGATAACGGTTTTTTAGTGTTTTCAGTAACGGTATATTAAGGATAACGCTATTTTAGTTATTCAGGTAATGTCAATGCACATCTATAATTTTAGCCCCATCATGCCAAAATTTCAATGCCTATCTAGTTTATGATTAGGCTTGGGGAAAATATATTTCTATTTACAGGGAATATTTTTTCAGATTTTGTTATAATATTATTTCGGTATTTAAGCGATAACGGCACTTCAGTTATTTCGGTAACGGTATTTTAAGGGTATTGGTTTGTTAGTTACATCGGCAATTATATTTTACGCATAACGGTATTTCAATTATTACGGTAATGGTATTTTAGGGATAACGATAGCCAGTTGAAAGGACTTCAAATCGATAACGGTAGTCTAGCGGTATTGCCTGCCATCCCTGCTTTTTATTGAACTCCCCTCTACATTTGTGTGAAAAATTCAGGGTGGTATCTTGTTTGGTCTCGGATTTATAGCCAAAAATGTGGTACAAGTTAAAAATCGCCGTAGTTTATATGGAATTTATGTTTCGTCGATTTCAGTTATGGGGAATTTTCGATTGGCAATTATGGTGAATTTTATTACATTCAGAGATGATCAATCCAAATGGAGATTGACATGTTTCCACTCTATATCTTCATTATCGATCGGGATTCTAAAATGGAAACATTTAAGACAACAGGGTACCAAATATGCTTTAAGAAGATATACATTCAAACAACCGAATTTGATCCCCATGAAATTTCTTCCCTAGCGATTTTCAAAATCGGTTGAAACAACGAATCCGAACGATAAGAAATATTGCCACGTTTGCCAAAAATCATAAATTTTTATATAAATCCTTCCGCTCTCACTCCGTTTCGAACTGCTAAACGAGGTAGCAAGCACAGATTTTACGTTCGATTCCATATCTGAATTATCAATCTGACTGAATACAAAAAGCTAAAATATCATTATAAAGGGTGTTTTTATAGAGCTGCACAACTTTGAAATGGTATAAAACAAAGATGACTTTTTTAAATTCACATGAAATTTACTTTATTCGAAAGATAATCTCCTAGCATTATAATTTAAATATGACTTCTGGCATGTGACCGCCACGGCTGACTCGGACGTAGTCTAATCTGGACGTCCAATTTTCGATGACTTTTTCCAACATTTGTGGCCGTATATTGGAAATAACGCGGCGAATGTTGTCCTCCAAGTGGTCAATCGCTTCGGGCTTATCGGCGTCGACTAGCGACCTCACATATCCCCACAGAAAATAGTCCAGCGGAGTTAAATCGCACGATCTTGATGGCCAATTCAAGGGTCCGAAACGTGAAACTATGCAGTTACCAAACGTTTCCTGCAATAAATCAATTGTGGCACGAGCTGTGTGACATGTTGCGCCGTCTTGTTAAAACCACAGCTCCTGCACATCATGGTTGTTCAATTGATGAACGAAAACGTCAGTAATCATGGCTCTAAAGCGGTCACCATTGTCTGTAACGTTCTGACCAGCATCGTTTTTTAAGAAGTACGGACCAATGATTCCACCAGCTCTACAGCAGCAATGACTTCTACTGTACGCACTGTACGAAGTTTATGTGGATGCATATTATCATTTAGAGTAAACGTGGTGCGAAAACGTTCCATAGTTAATCGAATTAATTAATCTGATGGACGATTATGTTGACCGTAAAATGGAAGTAGTGCGCGATACGTATTTCGAACAGAACCATGCTTTTTAAAATAAATTTGTACAATGTGGAAGCGTTGTTCAGGCGTCAGTCCATTCATGTTGGAATGCCAAACCAAACTAAACATAAATCACTTGACAGCTGACAAAATGGACGCCAGTTAAAAAAGTGTTGCCAACTAAAAGTTATATACCAGTGTAAAAAACACCCTTTATATGATGCCCTACACATAAGGATGATTTTAACTATATTCTGCAAAGTAGACCCGATTCCGACATAGAGCATTATCCTAATTCCACTACTCAACGGCAAAAAAAAAAAATACCTGGCTTTGAAACACATCTTTTTTAATAGACCAACACTCAGGGAAATTCTGCTTTAAAAATATGTAGTTGTTTGTATTTAACAGTTTATTTATTTTAAATGTAAATGTCAGTCATTTGTAGAACAAATTAAATTTTTTACTGACCTTTTAGTTCTTTTAAAAAAAACATACCACATCAAATGGCTGTTTTATGATTTTACATTCATATTTTACAGTTGTTTTTTATTATTTAAAAAAAAATAAATGTTTGTTTATTTTTTTACTAACATTTTGAACTACAATTGCTAGTAACTATTTTCAACAGTAAAAACAAATGACAAATGTTAGTTGAATTTAATGAAATGTTAGTCGTCCTTTCTTCAAGTGAAATTTAATTTATTTTTGACTACAATTGCTGTCGTCTACCTACACAATATCCTTAGTGTATGTACGCTGAATCCAAATTTGAATTTTTAGTTCTCATTTGGATTTTTTGAATACATAATTTTTTAAGAATATAATTCTACACAAAATTATCTTTAATTTAAGTGTAATCATGTCGGTGTGTGTATCAGGGTATCTAAAGCACAGGTATTGCAAGGACGTTTAATATTTAACAATTTTAGTTTTATCCTTAAAAATTTTATTCGTGCTAAAAAATTTAAAATTTTATCATTGTGCATAAACCAGACATTCCAATGAACACATCTTTGTATTAGAATTGCAAAGCAAATCCATTAAAAATGTTCTGTATATACAAAACTTTAATGCAATTGGTGCGCGAACTTTTTTCCGATCACGATAAAGTGAAATCGCAGTTCATAGTTTTTTTCCATGCCCTACACGATTTCGGAACGGGAGAATGTCACCAAAAAAAAGTTATAACCCTAACGGACATGATTATACTGAAATGAAATATAAATTTGTGTAGATTTATATTCTTAAAAAAATTCCATGATTTTGCGGTTCAATTTCGAAAAATTAAACATAATATGTAAAGGGTCCGCCATCTAAAGTTTTTTTTCAACTAGTGCTTATTTCGTGAATGGTAACACTTAGCTCATGTCTGATTTGACAGATAATTAGTTTTATCCTTCCGCTGAACGAATATGGTCCGTATGTTCGTTATCTTGTGAAAAAAGTGAAAAAAACTCCTCATCGATAAAACCAAAGCGTGAAAAGCCAAAAACAGTGCGTACACAGGAGAATATTGCTGCTGTGGCAGAAAGTGTGCGTGAAGCGCCATCAACATCAATTCACAGTCGTTTTCAACAATTGAACATTTCGGAGACATCATTGAGACGAATTTTGCATAAAGACCTTGGTATGACGCCATACAAAGTCCAATTGGTTCAGGAGTTCAAAAAAAAAAAGTTATTTGGCGGACCCTTTATACGAAAAACTGGGGTATTTCAAAAACTGGAAGTGAGAAAAAAATGTTGGGCTGATTTGGACTCTATTGAAAAATATGTGTTTCAAAGACAGGTTCTGCAAAACATTTTAATTTGTTGAATAGTGTTATATCCCACTTTTAAATTTTTTAAAGCAGACTAATTAAAAAAATTAAATTTTCGCTGATTTATTAAGAACATAAAGCACATCAATTAAAAATCGGCCATGAGGAATTGACATTAAATTTAGTGAGCAAATTTTTCCAAATTCGTTCAAACCTGTGGGCTGTAGGCCAATTTGCTCAAAAAATGTAAAATTTTTCAGACTGTGCAGGGCCTTAACATGTGTTTGGTGGCCAAGTCTTTCCGTATTCGCAACTGCTTTAAATTGTGTACCGTGAAGTTTTGAGGGGTGGGTGATTTAAAAAATGAACATAAACATTTTTTTCAAACAAAAACTTTGTGTTGACTTCGGTTTACGGTAACTGATTCTGAAATTAGACCAAGAGATTTTGCTGTGGATGATTTAAAAAATGAACTTAAAAATTCAAAATTGCGGCAAAAACATTGAACTTAAAGTTAAACTTTCTTTTGACTTGATTTTAGGGTAACTGCACTCAATAAAATTTTACAGGGTAATCTACAAAAAAAATTATGGCTACAACAACTGTAACTTCAGTTAACAAGGCGCCAAAGGTTATTACCGTTGAAATAACTAAAAATGTAGTTGATTTTAACTGTTGAAAAACAACTAAAAAATGTAGTAAAAACAACAATTTTGAAACAACTGGAAAAAATACTGCAAAATTACTGTTTTTGGTAGTTGTTTATTAAAATACCAAAATAACTGCTTGAAAGATCTTTAAAAAAATACAGGGGGGGGGGGGGGTACCGCATAACTTGATTGGAAAAAAATCGAATTCGGAAATCTGCTTTTTTATTTTAGACTACATATAAAAAATCAAAAAAGTAAGATTTTATTATAAAGCTATTCGTTTTACGAATGGTTTAAGATTTCCGAATTCGAAAGTTTATTTTCGAATTGAGTTACATGGTAACCCGATAGTAATATTCTTCAGTTGATTTTTAAAATAACTGTCATAATAGTTGCTTTGTATTATTTCATAGAAAACAACAGTAATTGCAGTTAACAACAACTATTACTACTCAAATAACTGCCATGTACTCGTTCGTAGTAACTGTTAAGATTTTTTGAGTGTGATTCTGATTCAGCAATAAGTTTTTAACAAATTCAAAAAGGCGAACGAAATAGAGCCGCCGAAAATATTCATAACACGTACATTTTCGTCCAAAAATCTTTCGCGTAGTGCCAACTAGTTGAAATCGTGCTCCAAAATGTTTTGGAGTGGGTTATCTTTAAAATTAACCCAATAACGGCGGATGTAATATGATATCAAAACAGCAGATACCTTAATTTGAATTGGGATTACGATAACTGATTCTGATTCTACAAAATTAGATTTTATAAATTTATAAAATGGCGGACAAAATAAAACCACCGCAGTTAGTCACAACTTTCACTTTTTATTTAAAAGTTTTACACTTTGTATTAGCTAGCTGAAATTGTGCACCAAGAGGCTTTCGGGTGGTGATTTCAAAAATTAACACGAAAATTAAAAAATGGCGAATCCAATATGGCGGTAAAAAAATTGTAGTTTTCATTCAACCAAATAGAACTTTCTTGACTTGGAATTAGTGTAACTTATTCTGCAATAAGATTTTAAAAATACAGAATGGCGGACGATATAAACCCGTCAAGGTTAGTCAGAACTTGTAGTTTCGTCCATAAAAGTACGTGCCCAAAATACGGCTTGTCTGGCCCTGTGTGCAGGGGTGTAGGGTATAATTATTAAATCCAATTTTTTGTTGGAAGAAAATTAGACTGTCAACAACATTCTAGAGCAGAAATCAATGTCGCCATTGACATTGAATTATTGTAGCAGGCTGTTTTTTGTTGTTGTTCAACCATAATCTTGTGCGATTTTCAATCGTTAATCGGAACAATTTTGATTCTTTTTTTAAATTGAATGCGACTATTTTTGGAAATTTCTTCTTCAAAAATATTTTTATGTGTATATCTTTTAATGAAAAAGATTAAAAGAAATAAATAATGATCATTATATTCGTACATTGTAGTATCTCTAACTTTTTTATGAGCCATTTGTTTTTTGTTAACAAAGATCTAGAAACAATAAAAACCGTGTAGTTTTATGTGTTAAACAAATAATAACATCATTTAGTTGCTATTAGCGTGTTTAGTTGAGAAAATACAATAACAAGTGTTTTGGACTAAGGAATTTAGGAAAAAAAAAATTCGGTTTTTGAGTTCCTTCTCCAACCTTCCGATTTAAAAAACTTATCCTGTAGAAAAACTCCTAGATTTTGATAACGCTTTGCTTGGGAAAACTGAAATATTCTAAGAACTTTTTTATATCAACAACAAATGACTGACATTTAAAAAACAAACCACATTAAATGACTGTTTTATGATTTTACATTCGTTTTTAGTTATTTAAAAAAAAATGTTTGTCTATTTTTTACTAACATATGTGGTTAATTTAATGAAATGTAAGTCGTACTTTATTTAAGTGAAATTTAATTTATTTTTGACTACAATTGCTGTCGTCTTTAACTACATAATATCCTTAGTGTATGTACGCTGAATCCAAATTTGGATTTTTAGTTCTCATTTGGATTTTTTGAATATATAATTTTTAAAAGTTTTATCGCAAAATCATGAAATTTTTTTAAGAATATAATTCTACACAAAATTACCTTTAATTTAAGTGTAATCATGTCGGCGTTAGTATCAGGGTATCTATAGCACAGGTATTGCAATGTTAGTTTAATATTTCACAATTTTAGTTTTATCATTATAAATTTTATTCGTGCTAAAAAATTTTAAATTTTATCATTGTGCATAAACTAGACATTCCAATGAATACATTTTTGTATTAGAATTGCAAAGCAAATCAATTAAAAATGTCCTGAAAAAAATCGTATATACAAAACTTTAATGCAATTGGTGCGCGAACTTTTTCCCGATCGCGAAAAAGTGAAATCGCAGTTCATAGTTTTTTTCAATGCCCAACACGATTTCGGAACGGGAGAATGTCACCAAAAAAAGTTATAACCCTAACGGACATGATTATACAGAAATGAAATATAAATTTGTGTAGATTTATATTCTTAAAAAAATTCTATGATTTTGCGGTTCAATTTCGAAAAATTAAAGAGCAATTCCATATGAATGCGATCACCTTTTGGACGACCCCTCTCCGATTTTAAAATAAATAGTCTCAATCGATTGCCCAGCAAAAAATAATGTACCTACATATTTTTTTTTTTTTATAGTGACTGGTTTAGTGGTGGTGTGCACCACTGTCATGTGACAAAATTGAAGAATTCTTCATAAGGGACCTCATTGAAAGTTGTTTTAAAAAAAACTACTAAAGCGATCGCAACGAGTGATAGCTCATTGGAAAGGTATTGAATCAGGCTTTAATTGAAGAAAGAAAAATTAGGAAAATTTTAAATTTCAATTACAGCCTGATTCAATACCTTTCCAACGAGCTATCACTCGTTGCGATCGCTTTAGTAGTTTTTTTTAAAACAACTTTCAATGAGGTCCCTTATGAAGAATTCTTCAATTTTGTCACATGACAGTGGTGCACACCACCACTAAACCAGTCACTATAGAGCAATTCCATATGACATGTGACAAAATTGAAGAATTCTTCATAAGGGACCTCATTGAAAGTTGTTTTAAAAAAAAACTACTAAAGCGATCGCTTTTTCTTGTTAAATAATTAAAAATAATTCAATTATAAAAAATATAAAAACAATGAGAACAAGGTGGTCTCTTAAATGCTCTTCTCCTGTCCAAACAAGGAGTCGGACCCATTTTTTTTATTGCTGATTCTTAAAGCAAAAATTATGAGGAATCCAAAAAAAATAAAATTAGCCTGAAAATTTAGGAGCTTCTGTGGAAAATCGGAAAATTTAATTTTCATGGGAAAAAAGGTAAATTTTTTAAAACAACTTTCAATGAGGTGCCTTATGAAGAATTCTTCAATTTTGTCACATGACAGTGGTGCACACCACCACTAAACCAGTCACTATAAAAAAAAAAAAATATGTAGGTACATTATTTTTTGCTGGGCAATCGATTGAGACTATTTATTTTAAAATCGGAGAGGGGTCGTCCAAAAATTTGCCAATTTTGATCGTTTTCATATGGAATTGCTCTAAACATAATATGTAAAGGGTCCGCCATCTAACGTTTTTTTTCAACTAGTGCTTATTTCGTGAATGGTAACACTTAGCTCATGTCTGATTTGACAGATAATTAGTTTTATCCTTCCACTGAACGAATATGGTCCGTATGTTCGTTATCTTGTGAAAAAAGTGAAAGAAACTGGCATCTTCATCGATAAACCAAAGCGTGAAAAGCCAAAAACAGTGCGTACACCGGAGAATATTGCTGCTGTGGCAGAAAGTGTGCGTGAAGCGCCATCAACATCAATTCACCGTCGTTCTCAACAATTGAACATTTCGGAGACATTATTGAGACGAATTTTGCATAAAGACCTTGGTATGACGCCATACAAAGTCCAATTGGTTCAGGAGTTCAAAAAAAGAAAAGTTATTTGGAGGACCCTTTATACGAAAAACTGGGGTATTTCAAACACTGCAAGTGAGAAAAAAATGTTGGACTGATTTGGACTCTATTAAAAAATATGTGTTTCAAAGGCAGGTTCTGCAAAACATTTTAATTTGTTGAATAGTGTTATATCCCACTTTTAAATTTTTTAAAGCAGACTAATTAAAAAAATTAAATTTTCGCTGATTTATTAAGAACATAAAGCAAATCAATTAAAAATCGGCCATGATTAATTGACATTAAATTTAGTGAGCAAATTTTTCCAAATTCGTTCAAACCTGTGGGCTGTAGGCCAATTTGCTCAAAAAATGTAAAATTTTTCAGACTGTGCAGGGCCTTAACATGTGTTTGGTGGCCAAGTCTTTCCGTATTCGCAACTGCTTTAAATTGTGTACCGTGAAGTTTTGAAATGAACATAAAAATTTTTTTCAAACAAAAACTTTGTGTTGACTTGGGTTTACGGTAACTGATTCTAAAATTAGACCAAGAGATTTTGCTGTGGATGATTTAAAAAATGAACTTAAAAATTCAAAATGGCGGCAAAAACATTGAACTTAAAGTTAAACTTTCTTTTGACTTGATTTCAGGTACCGCATAACTTGATTGGAAAAAAATCGAATTCGGAAATCTGCTTTTTTATTTTAGACTACATATAAAAAATCAAAAAAGTAAGATTTGTTATAAAGCTATTCGTTTTACGAATGGTTTAAGATTTCCGAATTCGAAAGTTTATTTTCGAATTGAGTTACATGGTAACCCGATAGTAATATTCTTCAGTTGATTTTTTAAATAACTGTCATAATAGTTGCTTTGTATTATTTCATAGAAAACAACAGTAATTGCAGTTAACAACAACTATTACTACTCAAATAACTGCCATGTACTCGTTCGTAGTAACTGTTAAGATTTTTTGAGTGTGATTCTGATTGAGCAATAAGATTTTTACAAATTCAAAAAGGCGAACGAAATAGAGCCGACGAAAATATTCATAACACGTACATTTTCGTCCAAAAATCTTTCGCGTAGTGCCAACTAGCTGAAATCGTGCTCCAAAATGTTTTGGAGTGGGTTATCTTTAAAATTAACCCAATAACTGAAAGTTTAAAATGGCGGATACAATATGACTTCAAAAAAGCAGATACCTTAATTTGAATTGGGATTACGATAACTGATTCTGATTCTACAAAATTAGATTTTATAAATTTCAAAATGGCGGACAAAATAAAACCGCCGAAGTTAGTCACAACTTTCATTTTTTATTTAAAAGTTTTACACTTTGTGTTAGCTAGCTGAAATTGTGCACCAAGAGGCTTTCGGGTGCTGATTTCAAAAATTAACACGAAAATTAAAAAATGGCGAATCCAATATGGCGGTAAAAAAAAATGTAGTTTTCATTCAACCAAATAGAACTTTCTTGACTTGGAATTAGTGTAACTTATTCTGCAATATGATTTTAAAAATACAGAATGGCGGACGATATAAACCCGTCAAGGTTAGTCAGAACTTGTAGTTTCGTCCATAAAAGTAAGTGCCCAAAATACGGCTTGTCTGGCCCTGTGTGCAGGGGTGTAGGGTATAATTATTAAATCCAATTTTTTGTTTTAAGAAAATTAGACTGTCAACAACATGCTAGAGTAGAAATCAATGTCGCCATTGACATTGAATTATTGTAGCAGGCTGTTTTTTGTTGTTGTTCAACCATAATCTTGTGCGATTTTCAATCGTTAATCGGAACAATTTTGATTCTTTTTTTAAATTGAATGTGACTATTTTTGGAAATTTCTTCTTCAAAAATATTTTTATGTGTATATCTTTTAATGAAAAAGATTAAAAGAAATAAATAATGATCATTATATTCGTACATTGTTGTATCTCTAACTTTTTTATGAGCCATTTGTTTTTTGTTAACAAAGATCTAGAAACAATAAAAACCGTGTAGTTTTATGTGTTAAACAAATAATAACATCATTTAGTTGCTATTAGCGCGTTTAGTTGATAAAATACAATAACAAGTGTATTGGACAAAGGAATTTTGGAGAAAATAAAATTTCGGTTTTTGAGTTCCTTCTCCAACCTTCCGATTTAAAAAACTTATCCTGTAGAAAAATTCCTAGATTTTGATAACGCTTTGCTTGGGAAAACCGAAATATGCTAAGAACTTTTTTATATCAACAGAAAAACTGAGATATGAAGAATCAAGGAACTTCTGCTTTAAAAATATGTAGTTGTTTGGGTTGTTATACATTTTCTTCATTTTTAATGTAAATGTCAGTCATTTGTAGAACAAATGACTGACATTTAAAAAAACAAACCACATTAAATGACTGTTTTATGATTTTACATTCGTTTTTAGTTATTTAAAAAAAAATGTTTGTCTATTTTTTACTAACATATGTGGTTAATTTAATGAAATGTAAGTCGTACTTTATTTAAGTGAAATTTCATTTGTTTTTAGCTAAATTTGCAGTGCTATTTACTTAACTGAAATTTCATTTGTTTTTAACTACATTTAACTTTACCGTATTCTAAGTGTATAGCAAAAGCCTAAGACTAAGATATTTTTTTTTTGATTGAAACTTCCTTAGTCTCTGAGTATATTTTCAATCGAAAATTCCTAATATTTTTAAAGCATCCCAGCCAGAAATTGCCAATGGTCTGAAAAATCAAGCACTGGCAGAGCACTGTTTGCCAATGATCCAACCAATAAAGTGCTGGCAAAGCACTGATTTACAACGATCTGCCAACCTTAGTAAAAAGTGCTTTGCCAGTGCTTAATTAACAAAAGTTACAACAGTAAAAATAATAAAAGCACTGGCACAGCTCTGGCTTAGAACGCTCTGCCAACGTTCGTAAAAAGTGCTTTGCCAATACATGATTTACAAAATTTACAACCGTAAAAATAAAAAAGCACTGACACAGTACTGACTTAGAACGCTTTCCCAACATTGGCAAAAAGTGCATTGCCAGTACTTATTTACAAAATTTTCAACCGTTAACTTAATAAAAACAGTGGCACATCCCTTGTTCACAACAAGAGTGGAAAATTTCAAAACTAAATTGCAATTTATGATTTGAAGTTAAGAATATAATAGGAGTATAGTCAGCGCAAAGTATACTTTTTGTAATAAAAATTTACTTAATAAATTTATGTTCAAATTTCTTTTTTAGTAAAATTGTAGTAAAAAATAGTGCTAACTTATCACAAAAATAATTTGATAAAAAAAAAATTCAGTTATTTTGTTTTTGAACTTAGCTGAAGCATGCCTATTGTTATTTCTGTTCAAATTACCGAAATCATTCAATAAGAAATAATACAACTCTTTACTGAAGTGAATTACTAAGTAGGACTTTATTGGTCGTTTTTGGTTTTGGTACTGGCAAAGCGCTTATTGCCTTTGCTTTGCCAACGTTTAAAAAAAGGAACGGCCAAGCCCTGCCCGGTGTTAACATGTTGGGGTTGGCAAAGTACTTAAATCTTCAGATATCCAACGCTCTGCCAACGCTCATACCACCGTTGAAAGCACTGGGCCAATGCTTTGCAGTTCGTATTTTTCTGGCTGGGATGTTCCATTTGAAAAACCCTTAGATCGTAAGAACTTTTTAGTATAGAAAATCTTCCAGATTCGGAGGAAATTGTACATTAGTAAACCACTCATACGAGGGCAATACCAAAATTAGCCGACCTGACGTGTAGATGGCGGTAGTAGTTCGAAAAAAAAATACTTTGGTGAAAAGTGGCAATCTTATAAAACATATGTTTAAGTTTCAAGGCGCCACGTTGTCTAGTATTTCTTTTTTGGAGCCATCAGAAATAAACGATGTCAGTGAATTTGTATACATGTTACCGTTATGTAATTCAAAACTTTCATTTCAAAGGTCTCAGTCCAACCAATATTAAACCCGAGCTACATTATACTCTGGGAGAATCTGTTCCTTCTTTTACAACTAAAAAATAATGGGTGGCAGCGTTTAAACAATGCCGTACGAGCTGACAAGACGAAAACCGTAGTGTTCGACCAATTAAGGTGTCCACGACAGAAACGGTTAAGAAAATCCACAAAATGGTATTGGATAATCGTCGGCTGAAGGTGCGTGAGCTGGCTGAAATGGTAGGCATTTGACAAAGTGCTATACATCGCATATTGACCGACAATTTGGAGATGAGAAAGTGTTTAATTGCTCACAATAGAACAAAAAAACAGCGTTGTGAAGATGTTTCAATAGAGTGTTTGGCGATGTTTCACCGCAATAAAGCCGAGTTATTGCGTCGATTCGTAACATGGATAAAGACATGGGTGCACTATTTCACACCTGAGACAAAGGAACAGTCAAAGCAGTGTACGGGAATGGGAGAATCGAGTCCAAAGAAGCTCCACCTGCAGGCAAGGTCATGGCGTTTGTTTTTTGAGATGCGCGTGGTATAAATTTTATTGATTATCTTTCAAAAGGAAAAACAACCAACGGCGAGTATTATGCTAACTTATTGCTGCGTTTAAGTGATGAAATTAAGGAAAAAAGACCGCATTTGGCGAAAAAGAAAGTGTTGTTTTATCAAGACCAAAATCAATGAATTAAAGTTCAAATTCCTTAATCACGACCTTATTCGCCAGATTTAGTTCCCTCGGATTATGTTCTATTTCTAAACTTGAAAAAATGGCTCGGTGGTAAAAGATTTGCCAACAATGAGGTGGTGGATTCTGCTGTTGATGGATATTTTAAGGAGCTAGACAGTTCTTACTATAAACAGGGTTATCGAAGCTATTAATTATCGCTGAGAAAAGTGTATCTAGCTAAAAGGAGATTATGTTGAGAAATAAAGAAAACAATTTCCCAAATTTGTGTTTTTTTTTTTTTTTGTTAGGTCGGCTAATTTTGGGACCGCCTTGTAATTTGATGGG
This sequence comes from Delia radicum, assembly GCA_021234595.1. NCBI lineage: Eukaryota > Metazoa > Arthropoda > Insecta > Diptera > Anthomyiidae > Delia > Delia radicum. The sequence goes on from CM037854.1 coordinate 194,067,600, forward strand.
TTGAGGTCTCGGCTTTGGCGGATGGTTGGAGTAATGAATCAAAATATAGATCCAACATTGATTAGCATCTTCTAGAACATTGATTAGCATCTTCTTTGCTACGTCAAAGGTTTTGAAATGCGATAAGATAATATCGGACGGTAGATATTAAATTAGTTGACCAAAACCTTCGTCAACCGCTGACTGACTGGCTTACATTATTTCGAAGATTTATCGGGTCCATGGAGAACGGGGATTCGATACACACTGATGTATTTCCTTAATTGTACCGAATACAATAAAACTTTTAATTGAATTAACAAATAAAAATAATTTTATATAATATGAATACCTTTCAATTCAATATTCATTTCGATTTAATTCAATACAGAACAATTTTATATTTTTAGAATTTTTTTAAATTTGGCACCTTATTTTCAACCTACTTACGCTGAAAGAACCAACTAATGCCAATCTCTCTCTCTCCCTCTCTCTCTCTGTCAAAGCTATTCTTAAAGAGCACGGTTGGAATTACACAAAAACAGCTGTACTTTTTAAAAGCAGCTCTAAAAACAATGTTTTAAGCAATGTTAAAAGCTCGAATTAACAATGTTAAAAGCTCGAAAAACAGTAAAATAAACCGTTTAAATTTAAATATAAGCCGCTAAGTTTAAAAAATAAACCGTTTTAATAAAATCGTTGTAAAACAAATAAAATTTTTGAAAAATTGTTTTTCCTGAACTTCAAAGTTTAAATTGGTTCATCAAAATATTTTTTGATAAATAAACAACATATAACATTAATCTTTCAACTTTCATTTAATAAAACTCAAAATACCGATTGTTAAAATATAACAAAAAAAAACACACAATTTTAAAAGCAAAAAGCTAAAATAAGCTTAATTTTTAAAGAAAAAAGTCTAAAGTTAACCAAAATTTGCAAAATAAGCTAAAATAAGGATATATCAAAAAATAAGCCAAAATAAGCTCTAACAAATATAGCTTAAAATGTTCATAATTGCATGATCAGAACTTGAGTTTTGTCTAAACTTCTATACCTTTGGTTGCCTTAGTGATGACACAATTGGAGACAAACTTTTGACTTTTATTTTATTTATTTTTTGGCTTGCGGGAGCAACCACAGTGCGGTATCTGAGATTTTTCCGATATTCTAAATGGTTTAGTTTGCATGCGATTTTTCCTGTAGAGCCTTTTTTCCCTATATTTTAAATAATTCAAAAATATGGCAACTCTGAGTCCACTATATAGGCAATGTGGACATCAAATAGTTTGTTTTCTTGAGTACTTTACCCCTGTGTACAAGTAAATCTAGTTTTCGTAATTTAAAGACAAGTTTTCATAAAAAAAAAACCAAATTAATTTGTAACTCTACTTTTTAACCCTTACTTGCCTATTGGGTATTTAAATACCCAAAAAGGAGCCATCTTAAAAAAATTTATAGCTATAACCAGGTAAGAGTTGCATCAAATTGATTTTTACAGGTAGGTAGAGAAAGGATAAAAATACTTTAGGAAAATGTTGGTGTGAAATTGGGGGTTGGTAATTATCTGTTCAATTGTCTGCAAATTTACATATTCTGAAAAATTTAAGAATTGAAATTGCCTCTGAAAAATTGGAGAAGCGACACATCGGAAAACTTTATTGTTGGCTAATAGGTATTTTTTAAAGTGCAAAAAATTTGTAGCTGGGTAGGACCACTCACTTGGGCTACAGGTATGATTTCATGACATGACCATTAAAATACGTATTTTACAGTTTTATGAAGTACCCTTGCTTGAAATATCGATTATTTTCAAGTAAAAATGAAGAGCTTTACATGAAAGAGCATAACAAAATAATTTAATTAAAAAACCACAGAGGAATTATTTTATATCAGTGGTTAATTCATAAGTCCCAAGTATGGGAAATCGAAAAAAAAAAATTATATCAAATAACTTCCAAAACCTTAAGTAAAGAATGTGTGAAATTTCATCGATATTGGACAATGGAATCGGGGGTCAGGCATTAATGGGTTAACAACATATCCAAAGTTTATTGAAATTGTGCGAGTTCGGGTCGGGATACCTCCCTTGTTAGAGACATTATGATGGATGATAAAAAATTAAAACTTTCATGTTTAAATAGTTTTTTTTATGACCTATTTTATGTTAAAATACGCGAATAAACCAAACAAGATTCCCATAAAAAAGCTTTATTGATCTGTGTGACAAACAAAACTTTTTGAAAAAATAAAACAAATTTGAAAAAATAAATAAAAAATCTAATAATAAAACGTTAAATAAACAAATGTTGACGTTGCAATAAATATTATTATGGAATATGAAATTATATAATCAAATATATGTACAGTAAAATATAATAATAGAACATTTTTAAGCATATAAATTTAATTATATGATTGTTAAAAATTAAATCAATTTAAATAGTATAAAGGTAAAAGCGTTCATGTTGCCAGTTCTTGCAGGTACCACCCCCACTGTATTTCGGCATTCCAGCGGTGTAATATCCTAAATTCCGATTGGAATCAACGTTATAAAAGTAGTTAACACTTTTAGTTCACTTCTGGAGCGGATAGGCTCAATAACGTAGTGTTTGCTGAACAAAGTGTAAATTACCTATGGGCAATGAGGAGTCAATTGCCCTTAAAGGGCATATCCCGGGGCTGGTAAAAATATTGCATATTATTTAACTAGTATAATTTGTCAATTATATTTAATGAACTGGTCCCCTGACCGATGAAAAGGAGATATTCCACTTAAGAAGTACTGTCAGCCTTATTTTATATTCGCAATGTTTTTAAAAACGGTTGTGGGATCGAGCCCCGCTGACGGCAATTCATAAAAGATTATTTTAAATTCATAATTTTTTTTTTTGTTAATTTAAAAATCTATTTTTAGACATATCACCAAACACGCATAAGGTGCCCGAAATCTGTAAATACGACACCTCTAATGACAACGCCATGTTAAATTGATTTTTCCCGTTCATACAAAAAGGACGTGTCACAGCCACCTTGGGACATATCCTGCGTGTCGTCCAGGACATGTCCCTATGCCCGTAAAGTTACTATTGCTCAAAAATTTAAAAATAAAAATCGTGTATTATGTCCAGTACTGATACATTTAAAGTTTTCAGCGAAAATTCAAGGTAAGTATTTTTGCTGTGTTTGATTTTTGATGTTTTTTCAATTCCAAAACTCCATCAGTTTGCAAGTGGCAACCTTTAACTGCTTGTGGATTGACAGATTGCTCAAAAAACCACTACACTTATAAACGGTACAAAAGTTTAACGAATACCTAGCCGTTATATAATAATAACAAATACGATTTAACTTTACGATTTAATTCATGGAGCATTTCATCAAGCACAGCTACTCGGCAAAAAGTTCATCGACTCTACTTTTGCTCGATAACCACGGCTCGCATTTGTCAGTGGAAGCAATTGACATGGCTGTTGAAAACGGCGTAACGATGCTTTCTTTCCCGCCGCAATGCAGTCATCGGATGCTGCCCCTTGATGTCTCGGTATAAGGGCCGGTGAAAGGCTCATACAGTCAAGATACGATAACAATGCAAGAATTCGCAGCAACGCCAGTAAAACACCGGACATTATCCACATTCACATGCTTGTTGCAACGGCTTTGCTGCAATGTGCGACGCCCGAAAATATTGTGGACGGCTTCAGATCCACTGGAATTTGACAATACAACCACGGAGTTTTTAATGACTCCCATTTCGTTAGCCTTGGCGTTGATGAAGATAACTCTGAATCTTATGCGGCTGAAATTAATTGCAATGAAAACGAGCAACGCCGCTTACTGATGCAATTTTCGAGATTACCACATGGCTTCGTTGGTGTCTTCGATCGGACCTTTGAGAGCCCTAATACCACAGAAAAAGTCAAATCTAGGTCGAAACACACAGAAAACAACCGTTTTGACTTCGCCGGAAAATGTTGAGGTTTTAAAAGACCGATAAAAAAAGCGAGAAATAGCCAAAGAAAAGAAAGATGCCAGTGCTGAAAAGAAGAAGCGCAAAGTTTCACAGAAGAAAGCAACAAAACGAACGCCAGTGAAACCAAAGAAGAAAGTGCCTTCGTCATCAAGTGATCAAAGCGGGAACGATTATATGTTCTGTTTGAACGAAATGCCCACATGACTCAACAGCAGCAACTCTATTAGTTGCCACGAATGCAAAACAGCCGTTCATGCAAATTGTGCCAATGTGCGCTTCAGTGTTTACATATGCCCGAACCGTGATTTCTATGATGACTTGGAAAAAATTATAATATTAATATTACAAATTAAAAGTTGTAGGCTGATTTTAACAAATTTTGTTATATTAGCAGCCTCCGAATGGAAATAAAATTTAATAATTATTCTTAAATTTTCGAAATCATGTGTTTTATTTGCATTTTTCTACATTTTCAGAAATTTTTTAGTAGGTGGCAATCTGCAAGCCCTTTTTTAAGGGGTCAATTTTAGATACTTTTGAAAAATTGCAATAATTTTTTTTTTTTTTCTGCAAAATCAAATTATTTCTAGCTCAGGATTGTAAATTGATATTTTCTTTTGTCAACCTATAAATATGACAACAATACGTTGACTTTTTTACGAGTTCAGGGCAAAAAAGTTAAGGGGTGGCAACCTGCAAACCTTTCCCCTATAATACACCAAAAAAAAAACAAGACGTTTATTTGAATTTTCGGACGTTTTTATTACACAATATTTTTTTTTTTTAATTGTATACCATTTAAGGACACATCAAAAAATATGGAACATTCGACATAAATATAAAAACATGTGCATAAAGCAATTTTAAACAGAAAAATCACTTTTTGGATGTAGTTCACATGCTGTCATTTATATTTATAGGTGGATACTTTTTTTGAAATAATCATACGTAACAAGGCAGACAGACGGCTATTAAAATTGTCGACAATAAAAGTTTTGTGTAAAAATATAAAACAAGAATTTTACATTAATTGTTGAGAATTCTTCACTTAAATTCATACCTATTCAGTGTTTTTTCCTATGCTTTTCCTATTTTTGTTAATGAAATAAAATTATAATTATTGTTCAACAGGTGAATGCCCAAATAGCACAAATAGCACAACCAGCGTCTTAGTTTTGATTGACACTTTTTGTACTTGAAGTCAATTCATACAGTGCATTTTAAATGCACTAAACAAATGCATCTAAAAAGATGGAAAAAATAACATAAAACTTAAAAACAAAATAAAATACCTGGAAGACACATTAGAAACATTTTCCATATATCGCAATAAAATGTCAAAAGTCATAGTAATAAGAAATTATGGTAGGTACACAGGAGGTGGTCTAGAACATAAATTAACTATATGTAATCAAGTGGAAAATTATATGAAAATTTGTTTGTGGGCCTGTCAATAATAGTTCGTCTTAACCAAGGGTTCATCTTAAACAAGTTTTAATAATATTCTAAAAACGGCAAACTTTTTTATTATTATTATTTTCTTAATTATTTCGGAATTAAACGAGTTTTACTGCACGAGACTTCTAGAAGGAATCACAAAAACGCAAAAGTGTGAAGAAAATTAGATGTCTGAAAATGTGTGAACACTTTGCGGACAGTCCCCAAAGTAAGCAAATGTCCCTAAACTATGCGGGGGAACGAATAAATGTCCCAATAGTATGCGATGTGCATACATATAGATATATGTGTATATATATATACAGTAGAAACTCTATTCTTGCACGTAATGAAAACCGGGCTCGGTGCAAGTTTCGAGGTTGTCGCAAGTACCGAGTATTAATTTCCCATACAAAATAAAAGGCACATACATCTGTTTAGAATCTAAGTTTAATATTTCAATTCAAAACACTTAAGTTCAACACATTCGTATAACAGTAGATACATATTTTATGTGGAATTAAAGAAATTTAAAATTTTTGTTTGTTTTGTACAAAGTTCAGTACTACACTGCTTCTTAGTCCCTGGAGCATCATAATATCGTCTAATAAAGCATTGTTTTTCTCCGCCCATTCTAAGCAAATATTGAACGCTGATATATATACATAATACAAAAATGTTGCATGTATCGAGTTCAAAATTTTCGGATGTCGCACGTACTGAGTGCGTAATGAAAAATATTCCTATGTTGCAAGAATCGAAGTGTGCAAATATCAAGTATGTGCAAGAATCGAGTTACTACTGTATATATGCACATTTTTTTTATACACCGCATAGTTTGGGGACATTTGCGTACGTAATTTTTTTAACTTTTAGACAAACCAAATTTAAGACCATTTATTAAATTCTTTGTGTGAAGACTTTTCAAAGAAAAACTTTGCATAGCTTTTCAGTATAGTCAACCTAGGCCTGTCTAGCTTTTCTCTCAATACATAAAAGCTTGAGAAATAAGAGGCATCTAAAGTCAGTTTCAACAGGTGTGGAACATTTTTGAAGTAATGCCTTTGAAGAAATTAAATATGATACATCTTTTTTAATTAATCGGGATTTTTATTTCAAAATATCATATATTGTGTGGGTTTAATGGTGTTACTTATCATCAATCAATTGATTTTAGCCAGATCTAGGTACACGACGATTACCAGCAGAAGGTCTGCCTCCTCTTTGACCGCCTCTACGTGAACCAGCTCTACGTGAACCAACTCCACGTGGGCCACCTCTACGTGAACCAGCTACACGTGAACCAGCTACACGTGGGCTACCTTTACGTGAACCAGCTTTACGTGAACCAGCTACACGTTTGCCACCTTTACGTGTACCACCTCCACGTGGACCACCTACACGTGGATCACCTCCAAATGAACCACCTCCAACTGAACCACCTCCAATGGGACCACCTCCAATGGGACCACCTCCAAATGGACCACCTCCAAATGGACCACCTCCAAATGGACCACCTCCAAATGGACCACCTCCAAATGGACCACCTCCAAATGGACCAGCTCCAAATGGCCCACAAGGAGCAGGAGGACGAACACATGAACCCTGATTTGCAGCACCGGGTGCAGCAGCGGGTGGAGCAGCGGGTGGAGCTGCGGGTGTAGCAGTACCGGGTGCAGCAGCGGGTGGAGCAGCAGTATTACCAGGATCAACAGAACCAGAATAATCAATACTACCATCATCATCAGTTGCTGCCTGTGAAACTGCCAACGCAATTAAGCTTAACAAGACGCTCAATGTTAAAAACTTCATTTTTTCGGTTTTTTAAAAACTGTAATTTTTAAAACTCAATGGATTAATGATAATATTCTTCAAAATTTATTGGCTTTTTATATAAAATGATCCGGTATCCTCTTCTTTTTTAGTCTAGAATTAAGACAAATATTTAACAAAAATAAAACAATAGCGAAAAAGTCAATAATATTTAGAGTCAAAGCCTGGCATAACGAATTATAGTTATATTGTCAGGCCTATACGTTATATCGAAATGTTCTATTCACTTTTTGTACTAAATGTACTGCACAATAGGGTGGAGTGAAATGGCCAAATTTTTTTTTCATTTTTTTAAATCTCCTGTAGTGTTAATCGATAACCTGTACTGTTAATCGATGACCCAACTTAATTCAAGCCAAATATCAAAGCTTAACGACTTCATTTAGAGGTGGCGCACGAAGAGTGAAGTTTGAAAAAAATATACAAGGTACTCGTAATACTACTACTTTTTAAGGTGTAGTTAAGTACAATTAAAAAATCTCTATTTCCCACCAATGTTGTCATTTTAGTTCTTTTCTGGCTATATTTAGGGATTATATTTCATCTAGATATTACAAAATCGCTAGTTTGCATCTAGTCGGAAGATTTCGCTATTTTTTTATTCTTCTATGCAGTTTCTAGCCATTTTTTCCTACTCATTTATTTTTATTTCTCGGCATTTTTTTATCCTGGAGTTTTTTAAGTTTTATCATTTTTATATGTACTTTTTTTGTAGTAGAAAAACTACAACAATGTGCTAATTTCTAAACAAGAAAACCAAACCGTCTCAGAATCGGAGGAAGATGATATTTGCCTGAATGAATGGACAAGAAAATCTCAAAAAGAAGAAAAACCAAAAGAAAATGAACAGATGAGACATAAGTTCCAAAATCTTGCATTAGCATGTGACAGGACCGGAGTTTCAGATCGATCTGCAGCATTTATTGCTAACGCAGCAATGCTTTGATTTTAACGATATAGGTGCCGACAACTCATTTATTTATTTATTTATTTGTTAACCTGTGTAACAAGACATGACATCTTACCTGTGTAACAAGACATGACATCATCAAGCGTAATAGACCAAAGTAAACAACGTTGAGAGAGAAAAAAAGTGCGCAGAAAGCTGTACTCTATTGGTTGGGAAAAAATTCTGACGTCCATTTGTTTTGACGGTCGCAAAGACGAAACTTTAGCTATGACAACTAATTTAAATGGTTCACATCGGAAGACTACTACTCAAGAACATATATCACGCAGGGAACTTCTGCTTTAAAAATACGTAGTTGTTTGTAATATAGTTTCGCTATTTTTAATGTAAATGTCAGTCATTTGTTCATTTAAAAAACAAACCACACCAAATGACTGTTTTATGATTTTACATTCATTTTTTACATTTCTTTTTGTTTATTTAAAAAATGTTTGTTTATTTTTTACTACCATGTGGTTCATTTTTACTACAATTGTGGTTAATTTTTTGAAAAGTAAAAAACAAATGACAATGTTAGTTGAATTTAATGAAATGTAAGTCGTCCTTTCTTTAAGTGAAATTTCATTTGTTTTTAACTACATAGTATTCTAAGTGTATGATATCTGAGGCCAATTCTATAGGTCATTTATTGATAGATTCAGAAAAAGCAGCTAATATTCAGAAGAATATTGTTGGCTTTATGGAAGAAAAGTTTAAATTTCATTCATCTTTGGTGGCAATCGAATGTGATGGAACAGCTGCCAATACGGGACATAAAAATGGAGTTATTGCGTTACTAGAAAAACATTTGAAACGACCTTTACAACGGTTTATGTGTTTATTGCACGCAAATGAATTGCCACTGCGCCATTTGTTTTTGAATCTCTATGAAACGACCACAGGTCCTAATAGCTTTTCCGGTGTTATAGGGAAAAAACTCGTCAAGTGCCTTGATTTTAAACCAGAAGCTTTCGAAGCGATTCTAACAAAATTGATGGATGTTAATATTAATTTGTTAAGCACTGATTACCCATATGAAATATGTTCCGCCATTTCGGCTGGCTTAGTATCACCAAGTTTGGCTTAGTATCACCAAGTTTAGCTAGTAGAGACCCAGGAAAATGAGCACACTCTAGATGGTTTACTTGCTCCAATAGGATTCTTCGTTTGTATATTGGTACGGCTAAACCACCAGATAACCTAAAACAACTAGCACTTTATGCACGAACATGGTTTGACATAAAGTCAAGGCCATCTTGTAAACACGGTCCAGTTCATGTTTTTAACATGGTTAAAAGAAGTTTATATTTAAGAGATTACCTTAAAAGTATTGTTCTAAAAGCTTAGGAAAAAGTTCATATTTATGTTGTTGGCTATGCTACAAGATGATGCGTTACAAATAAGAGAATTGGCTCTTCGAAGAGTGTTAGAAGTCAGAAAAGGAACTACCTAGGAGAAGGTTCTCGAATTCTATCTTCCAGAGCTTCAAGTAAATTCTACAAATTACTATGATTTGACAGACTGGATGAATTTGGAAGAAACAGAACCTCCAATGACCATGAAATATACTGATACAGAAATTTTAAAGTTGATGTCTTTGGAAAACAACTTTCTTGAATTTAAAAGTTTCATTGCCAAACTCAAGCAGTAGGAAGGTGTGTCAAGCTCGTCACTGAAGCTTCAATTTCTATCTGTGGTTTCATTCGCTTAAGAATAAAAGCAAGACAAGATATACCATTTTTTGAGACCAAATCCCATTTTTTTTTTTATTTTTTTTTGTTGTTTAATAATTATTATAATACTTATTTATATTAAATGTACTTATGTTAGTAAATAAAAGATTGAAACAATTTGAATTAATTTTATATAAAACAATATTAAACCAAATTACTTTTATTTCAATAAGAAGTCTAATTCAAAAAATTAAAGTCCTGCGGGATATGAAGGGTCGATTAATCCAAAGTTTTAATTCTGTGATGTATGATTGGGGAGCACGTTACGCAACTGGTGAAACTAAAACTATGGTGTACCAAAAAGTGTTAATTTGGGTGAATTGTCCAATCACGTGACTATAGTTATGGTGACAAAACATTCACTGATTGGTACCAGATACATATGTATATCACGTTACTGGAGAAAAAGTCATCATCAACATCAAAGTGTACTGAAGCAACTAGGGTCGTTGCAGTTGAAGTTGCTACTGGTTATTGAACTGGTTCAAACCCGCTAGCAGTGGATGAAAATATGGCAATTAGTACCAAAGGATGCAGTTACTTGACTGCTACCAAGTAGACACAACACTGAAGGAATTTGTTATGTACCGACTTTGTGACAGTAGGAATGAAGACGTAACACTCCACTGGTTTAAAATAACTGAATACGGAACTGTTTAGACAGTGACCAAGTTTGTCAGATGTGGCGATTTCTCGCCAAACGTAGCGATCTTAAAACTCGTTTGGCAAGTTAATTTTCAAAATGCCAACTGGAGATTTTAATGGCGATTTTTCGAGTGAATGTATTTTTTACACATAAAATATCGCAACCAAAAAACCAGAAATATGATTTTTTGCACAACTTTTTCAAAAACTTGAAACACTTGACAAGAATATAAATTAAAATGGCAAAATTTCTGCATATTGTTATCGAAATATCTTGTTAAGATATTTTACAAGATATTTGACAACGGTTTGTTATGTATAAGTAATTGGCGATTTGTAAGAATTTCTTTGAGTACAAAATTGAAACTGAGTATATATTTTGTTACTCTGCTTTATAAGTTATACATTAAAGTTGTGCTGAATTGTTGCAGCTCCTTCTTTTTATAAAGATATTGTGAACTAGAATTATAATGCAGCATACAAAATTAAAATGTTTCCGGAGTGTTGGAACATAAAACTTAGTAGAAATGTTAGCAAATAAAGAAAAAACTTGCAAAAAATCTATATTTTGAACATCCGGACTTCTTGTCTAGTTTATGTACTTTTCGAAATTTCAATTCTTATAATGAATTTAATGTTATAGTTTTGTGTTGGGTATAGACAAAAAAAAATAATTTTAAAATTAATTTTTGTTGTGCCTTTTTAAAGGTTTTTTGAACAGGTGGTATGACACGCTGTTTTGAATAAGTGCAGGTTCCGGTCGGGCTATTTTGCAACCCCTACATAATATGACACACGCTGAATAAAAAATGACAGGTTACTTGCTAATTGCTTTTCGCATGCCCGGCGACATGTACCCCTTAGACCAGTGCAGTGGTACTTTACAAAACTATTCCACTCAAACTACCTATATAACAGAACACATTGCGCTTAATATGTGACCAGTTTTCCTTTAACAATTTTTCTCCAGTTCTACGACACGTACACATTTTTATATTTTTTAATTTAGAATTACCAACTTTTCGTTATATCGAGTTTAAATTTTACGAAATATTCGTTATATAAGACAGTCAATGGGAACAATTTGTTCGTTTGTTATATCGCGTTTTCGTTATACCGAGTATTTGTTATAACGGGATTTGACTGTATATTAACTATTATTAAAAATAATCTTTTGTTTATTTAATAAATAAACTATTTACCATAGACAAAACTTCATTACTTAATACTGTTCAAAGAAATGTTGCTTAAATAATAAATTTTGGAAAAATCCAAACAAATTTTAAAATATTCATAAATATATGGTTGCCTTACGAAATCACAGGCGTCACTTAAATTTTGATGAGGTTCGAATTGGCCTTGATTTCCTATTTCCTACGTCACAGTTCTAAAAAACTTAGGAAAGTTTACCAAGTTTTTAGCTAAATAGAATTCCAATCATGCTGTGGAAAAAAACCTTTTTTATAGTAATTTTTGAACACAACCTCGTAAAGTACTTGCATCCAATATTCCAATAAATTTTCAATTTCTGTTGCACTTTTAAAGTATTCTTAATTATGACATACAATCAAAATGCATTTTTTTAAGAGAAGCAACACTCAGGAAATTCTTCCTATATATTAATGTGTTGCTTTCTTTGGAAAGGGGATATTAGAGAGAAGAAAAGTGGGGAAAGATGAAGGGCTTCAAACATGGCAACACTGTAATTGCGCGATATGATAAGTCTTAGAACATTGTAGCTCGACAACTGATGGAGAGCTGTCGAACTTATTGAAGCTTTTTGTTCATAGCGCTGATTCATTCACTCACAAAAAACTTTTCCATAAAAAAACCAACAGTTATTTAAAAGTTTAATCGGTAAAGTTGTTTCAATGAAATATACAGTTAGATTACCAAAGAAAATTATTTTTAACGTTCTTTCTGTTATTCAACAAACAAAATAAACAAAAAAAAACGGACTTTCCGTAATAGTTAAAATATTCCGTTAAAATTTCCAATTTAAAACAAAAAGTTGTTATATTATATTGAGTATTGAAATAAACGAAAACAATCTATTGTTTTTATGGATTTTGTCAATTGATTTTTCAATAGTGGAAAATTAACTAAAAAATACAATTGTTTTAAACGAAAAGTAAGTAGTCCTGTTTTAGGAACACCGAAGGTGGGCGCTGCGATACATATGAGAGATACAAACCTCATACATATTAGTTTCCTAAATTGGTCACCGGGAATCGAACCCGGGACCATCTGTGTAACAGTCCAATGCGGAAACCACGACACCACAGCGACCACAAATTTGTTAAATTTTGAGAATATTTGTATAAAAACTGGTTATGGAAATGACTGAAATTGAAAACTTTTATTTATCACTGTTAAAGATATGGACTCTTCAATAATTCCCAATGATATATGATTTGACTTTCAAGCAATCAACCTGATTGAATACACAGATAAAGTTCTGTCGTTGAAATATAGCTTGATTTTTTAATGTTTAAACAATACAAAGACTTTACAACGATAGCACGTTAGCATATAAATTGTGAACTACATTTATGTAGTTTCTACGGTAACTAAAACAAGATGTTAACAGCGCGATATACTAAAACTATTTCCGATATATGTATATTAAACTTTTTAACGATTTTCAAAACTGTAATTGTTTGATTGTGAGATTAACAATGCCAACTGGCGTATGATTGAGAAATCTTTTGGCGTTGGTTGGTTGCTTGGTTTAAGTGGCAGCTCACGCTACTCGTGAGCATCAAGTAGAGTCAAAAAGCGACTTCGTTTTGAAGAGACCACACTACGCGTAAGGAACTAGTATCCGGAGTACTAGACCCACCCCGTTCGGTTAAGATAACGTATGAGATCACCGAATCCCACACGTGATATTACCTAGAGGTCGTCCAGTATATGGTCACCCAAGATCTGGAGTCGAATATTCTGCAGCGCCGGACAATCGCAGAGAAGATGCTCCACAGTCTCCTCCTCGCCCGGTATGCCGCAGCTGCGACAATGCGAACCGCGCACAATCCCAAGTCTAATGCCATGCCTACCAATCAGCCAGTGACCGGTTAGAACAGCCGTCAGCCTCGAGACATCCCTCCTGCTCCTGCTCAGGAGAGAGTTTGTACGCCCTAGGTCGTAGTTGGGCCACGTAAGCCTCGCGGTCCTACAGGTATCCAAATTGGCGTTACTATACACTAAAAAGATTTTATTTGGTAATTGGTATTATTGTATTATTCAAATTAATGCTCAAATTCATAAAGTTTCAAGGTGCTAGGGTAATATACTTTAATTAGTTTTGTATTTTTAAAATTATTTTTATTCGTTATTCGTTCGATTAATCGAATAATTTTTAAAATTTAATCATTAATCATCAAAAATTGTTTGATCGTTTATTCGAATAAAATAAAAACTCGAATAAATGACAACCTAATTGGTAAAAAGTTATTAAATTCTCAAAATGTTATATTTACTAAAATGCAATATTTTATTGATTAATAACTTTTTAGCGGGCCGCAATATATCGAAAACGAAATGTTTCACTATGTGTGTTAAAAAAAAAAAAAAATATTTTTATTAATTTATCGAATAATCAAAAAATCTTTTACCATTATTCCCAGTTAGTAATAGCATTTTATTGTGTGTAATTAAAAATATAATTTTTAAAAGTTTTTGAGAAAAAAAATAGTCTTCCATCCATTGTATACCCAAAACGGTGCATTTTAAGTTTTTTTTTAATTTTTTTCTTAGAATCAAATTTCGAGTTCAAATTTCATATAAATACTTCGCTCTGTAGTAAGAGGGACACAAAATCAACGTGTTTGGTATCCATGCGTACACAGAAAAAAAAAATTGCGCCAAGTACACATTTTGTTGAATAACAAAAAACAATCAATTACTTTTTTAATTGATTCAAAAAATGAATTGAGTCAATTAAAAAAGTAATTGATTATGTTTTTTTTATTCAACAAAATGTTTACTTGGCGCAATTTAAGAAATATTTTTTTGTGTGTATGTGAAAAGAGTTGAAATTAAAACAAAAAGATTTGAGCATTTCCATTATATTTGAACGACTAATTTTTCGATGGTCTCCGATGTTGATATAGTTTGGTGTGTATGTTTGGCAGTAACACTATCTTTTTATTTTTAAAACTGTGGCAACCCTGTAGATTGTAAAGGTTTAATTTATGGGGCGAATGGTCCGCCTTGTAAATTAAAAAGGCGTGTTGTTAGTCTGTTAAGAACTGTCTTTATTTTCTATTTTGTCCCTGCTTATAAAGCTAACATGTGACTTAATCTTAACCTAGATTCTGAGTCACTTTCTAAAGTTACTCAAATAACTTAAAATTATTATACTTGAGTCTATATCAGTACGATTGAGTGTATTGTGCATGACACATATGTTTCATATGTGCAATATGATGCGTTGCACTCGATCGTACTTTACAATAGTGTTAAGGTAGTGGTAGAATGAGTGGATACACTACAAGATTTCAAATATCGCAAAGTCAGAGGTCGGGACATCGCATATCTGATGATGTGTGTTTCTTTTTGTTAAAGGGACTAAAAAAAAAAGAACCATGCATTTTATTTTCAAGCTTAGCCTTTTTAGGAGCCGTAGACATTGTGAAGATTAATTGTGTAAGAAATTATGTAAATAACACACGCCTTAACTTTAACGCTGTTTCTAAAAAACTGATTTCCGAATGTCTTTAGAATGACAATAAATAGTTTTTTAAGATCATTTTAACCAAATGTTACTAATAATAATAAAAATAAACTGCACTCAAAAAAATAAATTAGTAGAAAAGTTAGTAAAACATCTTGTAAATCAGGTTTACTATTTTTCAGCAAATTTTTTGCTAAAATTATATTTTAAACTAAAATTTTAGTTATACTTATTCAGCACTTAACTGTTTTGAACTAATTTCTTACTAATATTTTACTAATGTTTCATTAATTTATTTTGCTAAAAAAATTGTGTTGATTAGCACATCAATAGTGCGCAGAATGAATTAGATGTCGCGGCATGTCACGATGTAGTAGTGACGAGGAAAATTATACTAAAAAGTACAGCTCTAGTAAGACATAATATAAAAAAATCAACCATGGAAGATTGTTGTATCTGTTTTTCACACATAACAAAATTGTGGATTAAAACAACTTAATCTATTACTCTATTAATGAAATAAAAGTTTAGTTTAGTTCTTGTGTGGTCAAATTGCAAACAAATATGCAATAAGTAGACAGACTAAAGCGAAAGACAAAGCCATACATCTTACGTAGATTTTTCTGTTTACTTTTTCTTATTGCAAAAAAGGGTTGTATATGTTATATTTAGTTTTTTTCGTTTCGTTTCTATAATTCTCTGCGGCATTTGCGTTCCTTTAAAAGATAGCATCATTTAGACAATAATTGATGTAAATACACTCAAAAAATATGTTAGTAGAAAAGTAAGTAAAACGTCTTGTAAATCAGATATACTATTTTTCAACAAATTTTTTGCTAAAATTCTGTTTTCAGTTAAAATTTTTGTTTTACTAATTCAGCACTGAACTGTTTTGAACTAATGTTTCACTAATATTTTACTAATGTTTTACTAATTTATTTTGTTAAAAAAATTGTGCTGATTAGCACATTAATAGTGTGGACGACAACCAGATTGAAAAATATATGCAGAATGAATTAGATGTCGCTGCATGTAGTGACGAGGAAAATTATACTTAAAAGTACATCTCTAGTAAGACATATAAAAAAAATCAACCATGGAAGATTTTTGTATCTGTTTTTCATACATAAAACAAAATTGTGGATTGCAACAACTTAAATTTTGCGTTGTCACCTGCTTGTGAAAGTAATTATCTATTAATTTAATAAACGACAAAATAAAATATATAAATTTAATAAAGATTATATGTGTTTTTGTAGACCAAATGTTTATAGAGATTTATAATCCAGTGTGGTCAAATTACAAACAAATATACAACAGGTAGACAGACTAAAGCGAAAGACAAAGACACATATCCTTTTTCTTATTGCAAAAAAGGTTGTATATGATATATTTTGTTATTTTTCGTTTCGTTTCTATAATTATCTGCGGCATTTGCGTTCCTTTAAAAGATAGCATAATTTAGACAACCATTGATGTCATTAGTTGAAAGATAATTTTGTTTATGTTATATACAATTATTTCTATTTTTTTTTAAATATTACATTAATTTATGTCGTCAATGTGGGAGTATGAACATTTTTGTATTTTGTAACGTATTGTTAATTATTTTTAAAAGAATCACAAACATATCTTTTATGATTTTCAGCAAATAAATAACCTAAAATATAATTTTTCTACAAATTTTTTTTTAATTTTTTCAGTCTACTAATATTCAGCAAAAATTTTATTAATTTTTAGCAAGGATTTTTTAATTTCTAATCTACTAAGTGTTAGCAAAACTTTGCTAAATCCACAAATTTTGTTGCTTAAAATCAGCTGACATTAGCAATTTTTTTGCAAGCACCCTCCTGACTAAAATTTTGCTGACTCAGCAAATATTTTAGCTGACTTTACTAACTTTTTGTTTGAGTGTAGTTCAAAGATAATTTCGTTTGGGTTATATATAATTATTTCTATTGTTTTTAGATATTACATTAATTCATATCATCAATTTGGGAGTACACTGATAGAATTTTCCTTCATAGTATTAATGAAACGATTTCATTAAAATCGATTCATCGGTTTAATGAAAAATTTCATTAACTGGATGAAACTTCATTAATATTGGTATTTTTTTCATTAACATATTTTACGATTTTTCATAATTTCATAAAAAAAATTCATTAAATCAATGTAAAAATTTCAAATTTTTTCCACAAAAATTTTTTTACAAAAAAAAAAAAATTTTTTTTGTACTATTTTGAAATAAAAAAAAAATTAAAAATTTCTTTTAAACAAAAATTTGATATAAATAAATTTTTTTTATTAAATGTGCCTAGAGCTAACAGTTTTTGACGAATTTGAATAGTTGGTCACTAAATTCCAGGGAACAGATTCTCTAAGAAAAACGATATAGTTTTGTTCAAAGCGAGACCTAAATTGTTATCGTTTTGACGATGTTACACAAAAACGTTATGTTAAACGAAAATAAATTTTTGTTTTTTAACAACATTGTTAACAATATTTAACATTTTTATCTAATATGGTCGTAATTTAACTACAAAAAGTGGACTATAATCGTCGATCGTTCTACAGAATTCCAAGCCAGATCGATAAAAAATTACATATTTTGTACCGACATATAAGAAAATACATATGTCATCTTTTAACACAAATTTATTTTCAAAATTTGTAATTTGTATGATAAAATAAACATATACTTTATGAAATTTTCATTGGGTCAATGAAAAAATTCATTAATGAAACACCTTTCATTGACTCAATAAAACGTTTCTTTGGGGGCTTTTTTATGAAAAAAATCATTGAATTAATGAAGGAATTCATTAAGACTACGCACAAATTTCTATCAGCGTATGAACATTTTTATATTTTGTAACGTATTGTATATTATTTTTTAAAGAATCAGAAAAATATGTTTTATGATTTTCAGCAAATAAATTAACTAAAGTATAATTTTTGTAAAAATTTTTCGAGTTTTTTTTTGTCTACGAATATTCAGCAAAAATTTTATTAATTTTTAGCAAGGGTTTTTTAATTTATAATCTACTAAGTGTTAGCAAAACTTTTGTTGACTCGGCAACATTTTTGCTGACTTTACTAAATTTTTTATTTGAGTGTACCTGCTAATTTTTACCTTTCCAACATATTTTTAAAATAAGCTACATGTTAACTTCTAGCTCTCCAAACAATTTTTAAAGTGTCATAAAATAATAAATAAACTGGTATTTCGAAAAATGGTCATAAAATATTTCCACCTGATTCAAAAACTTGTCTCTGCGGCACCTGATATTTTGACAATAAAAAACACAATTAATATTACGTACGCTCAAAACTACCTATATGATCGACAAAAAAAAAGCCGCAATGAAAGGCAGATATGTACAAGACTCAGAAAAAATGTTGGGGGTTTAACATATTGTGGGTATTACAGAATCGAGGGTATAAAATTTTAGTTAGATATGTTAAACACCGTCGGAAAGGTTAATTTGTCTAGTTTCTGAGTAGAATTTTTATTTTTAAGGTTTTAGAGACACTTACACACAAATAGGATAAAATTCAAAATAGTGCATATGCTAAAAATTTAAAAACATTTGTCTTGAGCTACAAGACATATATTTTGATAGATATCCGACTCGCATCCCACTAAGCGACCAGAAAGCTCTTAAAGGAAAAGACCTAAGCTTACTTTTGAGCAAAACAAATGGGCATATTTTGAAAAAAAGTCAAAAAAGTTTTTGATTTAAAAAAAAAATAGTCACAAATTTTTTTTCTAAAGATTGAATAGTTATCTAAACTATTTAGGACAAATTTTGCTAGTAAAAATGTAATAAGTAACATGGATGAGAAAAAAACACCTGGTTGGCCAAAATGTCAAATTTTGACCCCCTCTAACTCAGAGAGTGCTTGACCGATCTTATTGGATAATTATGTCTAACTACTACTAACCTTGAAGCATTTCATCCCGATCGGAAGACATCGGTTTAAAAAGTTGGGTTACTTGAGATAAAACGCCCCATATGTATATGTATCCACAGTCCCCAAAGTAAGTAAATGTTCCTAAACTATGCGGTGTATCGAATAAATTTTCCAACAGTATGCGGTGTGCATATACATATATATATATGTATGCGCAGCGCATACTTTAGGGACAAGCCCAAAATTGTCGCCGGAATATGCGGTGTATAGAAAAAATTGTCCTCATCTTAAACGCTAGATGTATGAAAAGGCGCGAAAATTTTGGGGACAGTCCCCAAAGTAAGGAAATGTCCCTAAACTATGCGGGGGAACGAATAAATGTCTCTGGACTATGCGCTGTGCATACATATATATATATATATATATATATATATATATATATAGATATGTATGCACAGCGCATACTTTAGGGACACACCCAAAATTGTCCCCTAAGTATGCGGTGTATCGAACCAATTGTCCTCATCTTATACGCTAGATGTATGAAAATGTGTAAAAACGGTTCACAAAGTAAGCAAATGTCCCTAAAATATGCGGGGGAACGAATAAATGTCCCTACAGTATGCGCTGTGCATACATATAAATATATATATGCACATTTTTTCGATACACCGCGTATTTTGGGGACATTTGTGTACGTAATCTATTTAACTTTTATATATTTAAATGGTCTTAAATTCTTTTGGTGAAAACTTTTCAAAGTGAAACTTTGCACGCCATAGTTTTTAAGTATAGTCAACCTAGGCCTGTCTAGCGTTCCTCTCAATAGATAAAAGCTTGAGAAATAGGAGGCATCTAAAGTCATTCAACACGTGTCGAACATTTTTGAAGTAATGCTATATACCTTTGAAGAAATTAAATAAGAAATATCTTTTTTAACTAATAGTGATTTTTATTTCAAAATATTATACTTTGTGTCTGTTTAATGGAGTTACTTATCCATCAATCAATCGATTTTAAGCAGATCTGGGTCCACGACGATTACCAGCAGAAGGTCTGCCTCCTCTTTGACCGCCTCTACGTGAACCAGCTCTACGTGGGCCACCTCTACGTGAACCAGCTCTACGTGGGCCACCTCTACGTGAACCAGCTCCTCGTGAACCAGCTCTACGTGGGCCACCTCTACGTGAACCACCTCCGCGTGGACCACCTCCACGTGGGCCACCTCCACGTGGGCCACCTCCACGTGGGCCACCTCCAACTGGACCACCACCTAATGGACCACCTCCGAATGGACCAAATCCAAATGGACCACCTCCAAGTGGACCACCTCCAAATGGACCACCTCCAAATGGACCACCTCCAATTGGCCCACAAGGAGCTGGAGGACGAACACATGGAGCAGCGGGTGGAGCAGCGGGTGGAGCTGTGGTTGGAGCAGCTGGTGGAGCTGTGGTTGGAGCAGCTGGTGGAGTTCCGGTTGGAGCAGCAGGTGGAGCTCCGGTTGGAGCAGCGGGTGGAGCTACGGTTGGAGCAGCGGGTGGAGCTACGGTTGGAGCAGCGGGTGGAGCTCCGGTTGGAGCAGCGGGTGGAGCTGTGGTTGGAGCAGCGGGTGGAGCTACGGTTGGAGCAGCGGGTGGAGCTACGGTTGGAGCAGCGGGTGGAGCTACGGTTGGAGCAGCGGGTGGAGCTCCGGTTGGATCAACAGAACCAGAATAATCATCACTACCATAATCATCAGTTGTTTCCTGTGAAACTGCCAAAGCAATTAAGCTTAACAAGACGCTCAATGTTAAAAACTTCATTTTTTCGCTTTTTTTAAAACTCAATGGATTAATGATAATATTCTTCAAAATTTATTGGCTTTTTATATAAAATGATCCGGTATCCTCTTCTTTTTTAGTCTAGAATTAAGACAAATATTTAACAAAAATAAAACAATAGCGAAAAAGTAAATAATATTTAGAGTCAAAGCCCGGCATAACGAATAATAGTTATATTGTCAGGCCTATACGTTATATCGAAATATTCTCTATCTAGCAACAACTTTTTGAACTAAATCGACTGCACAATTAAAATTTTTCACAAAATGCTGAGTTTAATGAAAATTAAAAATAAAACTGCAGTAGGTCGATACACGACTAAATTAAAAAGGTTCTCCAAAAATAACAAAAATTTCTGATTAGTAGTTTTTCTATTTTTTAATTTGTACAATTTGTTTTTACCAAATTTTCGTTATAACTATCGAGTTTAAATTTTACGAAAAACTCTTTATATAAGATAGTCAATGGAAACAATTTGTTCGTTTGTTATATCGAGTTTTTGTTATATCGACTATTTGTTATACCGGGATTTGACTGTATATTAACTATTATTAAATATACTCTTTTGTTTATTTAATAAATAAACTATTTAACATAAACAAAACGTCATTACTTATAACAGTTTAGAGAAACGTTGTTTAAATAATAAATTTTGGAAAAATCCAAACAAATTTTAAAAAATTCATAAATTTATACTTGTCTTACGAAATCACACGCGTCACTTGAAGTTTGATGAAGTTCGAATTCTGACAAGTGATTTATAAGGACTTGATTTCCAATTTCCTTATATTTTTTACGTCACAGTTCCAAAACACTTAGAACCTTTAGCTAGAAAGATATCCGATCATGCTGTGGAAAAAACCTTTTTTATAGTAACTTTTGAAAACAACCTCGTAAAGTACTTGTAGCCAATATTCAAATAAATTTTCAATTTCTGTTGTACTTTTAAAGTACTTTTAATTATGACAAACAATCAAAATGCATTTTTTTTAAGAGAAGCACCACTCAGGAAATTCTTTCTGTATATTAATGTGTTGCTTTCTTTGGAAAGGGGATATTAGAGAGAAGAAAAGTGGGGAAAGATGAAGGGCTTCAAACATGGCAATACTGTAATTGCGCGATATGATAAGTCTTAGAACATTGTAGCTCGCCAACTGATGGAGATTTGGCGAACTTATTGAAGTTTTTTGGTTGAACGCTCTGATTCATTATTTTACTTCGGTGGGGTTAAGTGCTATGGGAACACAGAAGGTGGGAGCTGCGATACATATGAGGGATAGAAAACTAATACATATTAGTTTTCTAAATTGGTGTTGCCGTCATCGGGAATAGAACCCCGGACCATATGTGTAACAGTCCAACGCGCTAACCATTACACCACAGCGCCCACAAATTTGTTAAATTTTGAGAATATTTGTATAAAAAATGGTAATGGAAATGACTGAAATTGAAAACTTTTATTTAAGGTTGTTCAAGATATGGGGTAATGATATATGATTTGACTTTCGAGCAATCACTGTAAATGAATTCACAGATAAAGTGTTGTCGTTGAAATATAGCATGATTTTTAAAGTTTAAACAATACAACGACTATACAACGATATCACGTTAGCATATAAATTGTGAACTCCATTTATGATGAATTTCATATCAAAACCGACATGCATTGAACCCGACCCTATCAGATTTTGATGAAATTTTGCATACAGCTACATTTTACCTATACAACAAAACATCATTTTTAGAAATTGTATTTTTGAAAATATGTGGTCGTGGCAAGGTATCGAGTTTTTGAAAATATGGGTAAGTCCATATTTTGGGGGTGTCTGAAAAATTTGATAATACGATTCTTGTTCTAATCTATTAGAATTATAAAAAAATCTTCCAAGGTACAGTGTACAGTATGTACAGTGTATGTGTACAGTGTATTTAGAAAGCTGACTTATATACCTTTCTAATAGCACCAAGATCTTTGAAATCGGATAAGCCATTCCGTAGTAATCGCTGCTTAAAAGTACCTATTACCGTCATTTTTCAAATATACCTTGCCACGACCACAATTTTTCGAAAATGCAATTTTTAAAAATGAGGTTATGTTTGTATAAGTAAAATGTAGAGGTAAGTAAAATGTATAAGTAGAATGAGAGGGTCGGGTTCAAAATGTGCCTTTTTATAGGTTTAGATATGAAATTCATCTTATGTAGTTTCTACGGTAACTAAAACAAGATCTTAACAGCGCGATATACTAAAACTATTTCCGATATATGTATATTAAACTTTTTAACGATTTTCAAAACTGTAACGGTTTTCAACTGGCGTATGATTTAAAAATCTTTTGGAGTTACTATACTCTAAACAGACTTCATTTGAGAATTGGTATTATTTAAATTAATGCTCAAATTCATAAAGTTTCAAGGTGCTAGGGTAATATACTTTAATTAGTTATGTATTTTTAAAATTATTTTTATTCGTTATTCGTTCGATTAATCGAATAATTTTTAAAATTTAATCATTTGATCGTTCGATCAAAAATTGTTTGATCGTTTATTCGAATAAAATTAAAACTCGAATAAATGACAACCTAATTGGTAAAAAGTTATTAAGTTTTCAAAATGTTATCTTTACTAAAATGCAATATTTTATTGATTAATAACTTTTTAGCGGGCCGCAATATATCGAAAACGAAATGTTTCACTATGTGTTAAAAAAAAAAATATTTTTATTATTTTATCGAATTATCAAAAAATCTTTTACCATTATTCCCAGTTAGTAATACCATTTTATTGTGTGTAATTAAAATATAATTTTTAAAAGTTTTTGAGAAAAAAATAGTCTTCCATCCACTTTTTTAATTTTTTTTTTTTAAGAATCAAATTTCGAGTTCAAATTTCATATAAATACTTCGCTCTGTAGTAAGAGGGACACTTAATCAATGTTTTTGGTAACCATGCGCATGTGAAAGGAGTTGAAATTAAAAAAAAAAAAAATTTGAGCATTTCCATTATATTTGAACGACTAATTTTTCGATAGTCTCCGTTGTTGATATAGTTTGGTGTGTATGTTTGGCAGTAACACTATCTTTTTATTTTTAAAACTGTGGCAACCCTGAAGCTTTGAAATATCGCAAAGCCAGAGGTCGGGACATCAGTCAAAAGGCCATAACTTTTGTTGTTTGAAAGATATTGAAATAATTCTTTCTGCATAGGAATAGTAGGAAATTCAGAAATTTTATAAAACACAAATTTTTTAAATATTGTTTTTGATAAAAAAAAAATCAGAATTATTTTGTGAAAAAAATTCCCATTCAACTTTTTTTATATATTTTTTATACAAATAGATAAAAACATATTCTAGACAACTTGAAAATTTCACTGTGGAAGCTCAACTACTTTTTGAGACAATTAAACAAAATATGTTGTATGTGAATTTTTTTTACTTTTTTTTTTAGCAAAATCATTTAAATTCTGGTGACATACAGCATATTTTTTTAGATATCTCAAAAAGTAGTTGAGATTACACTCTGAAATGTTCAGGGTGTTTAAAATACGTTTCTATCTATTTGTGTAAAAATTGTAAAAAAAAGTGAAAAGCGAATTTTTTTCACAAAATTGTTTTGATTTTTTTTTTTAATTTCTGAACCCTAAAATTCTTACTATTCCTATGCAAAAAGTATTTTTTCGATATCTTTCATATAACATAAGTTATGACCTTTTGAATGATGTCCCGACCTCTGTTTTTGCGATATTTCAAAGCTTCAGGGTTGCCATAGTTTCCAAAATAGAAACATCAAAAGACCGTTTTAGAAATATGCGTTCAGTGCCAAACATACCCACCAAATTATATCAAAGTAGGGGACCCTCAAAAAATTAGTCGTTGAAATGTAATTGATAGTGTCCGACCGAACAGTTCGGCCAAAAAACTATATTTTGTCGGTTTTTTGATATCTAGAGGCAATGATGACAAATTTTGGTATTGGAAACATGTTTGTTGAGCCGACTTAATTCGATTTTGTGTATAAAATTTAAGAGAAAAGCCGAAGTTTAGCTATAAAGTTAAAAGTTCGGCCGCGGAACTATTTTTGATTTGGCCGAACTTTCTGAGGCCGAACAGTGAATTCATTGCTTAACTACAGACTTTTCTTCAAATTTGACACTCAAAATAGCATCTAATCAGTCCAATAAACATTTTTCCATCAGCCAAATTTGTCCCTAATGCTTTAAAATACCGAATACAGACCAAATGCATTTTCAGGCCGAACTGTTCGGTCGGACACTAGTAATTGAAATGCTCTTTTACATTTCTTTATTGATGCAAAAACCGTAAACAAAGTGACGATAACCCAAAACGATGAAATTATATAAATTTTTTTGGGAGTTGTTTCATTTTTCTTGGGTTATATTTCATTGGAACTAGTTTTGTTTATTTGTCGGAAGTTATTTAATTTCTTTTGGGAGTTATTTCATATTTTTATTTTGAAAGTTATTTATTGAGGCCTATTTTATTGGAAGGCATTTCATTGGGCCGATTATGAATATAACTATAAGATTAAATTTTACTTTATTTTAAACATAAAATATTATGAAAATGAAAATTATTCAAGTTCGAGGCCATATACTCTATATTTCTTCATTAGGATATTGTCCCTAACAAATATCTATAGAGTTTTTGTTTTCAAATTTATTATTTGACCCTTTCAGGAATGTGTTGATAGATCTATTTCGGGAATTTTCTAGGTTCCCATCATCAGAACACGTTTTGAAAGCGGTAACAATCCCATGTCAAACATCAAGCATTCATATGAACTAGTTTACTCACTACATGAGAACTAATATACATATGATTTTGAAGTTAAAGATTATAACCATTGATCAAAAATAAATTGAAAACTTGTTTGTGTGTATGTCTACCTTTGGTAAATATTCAATACACGTTTTTGTTTTTTTTCCTCCTTTTTATGTTTTGTTAAGTTTGTAAACAAAACAGGGGAAGTAAACTAGGCGGGTACTTTGCCTTTTTTCACAAGTTTGTTATAATTTTTATTAAAAATAAAAATTATGTTTTTTCGACCTTTAATTGTGCAATGAAAATGAAAATTATTCAAGTTCGAGGCCATATACTCTATATTTCTTCATTAGGATATTGTCCTAACAAATAATCTATAGAGTTTTTGTTTTCAAATTTATTATTTGACCCTTTCAGGAATGTGTTGATAGATCTATTTCGGGAATTTTCTAGGTTCCCATCATCAGAACACGTTTTGAAAGCGGTAACAATCCCATGTCAAACATCAAGCATTCATATGAACTAGTTTACTCACTACATGAGAACTAATATACATATGATTTTGAAGTTAAAGATTATAACCATTGATCAAAAAATAAATTGAAAACTTGTTTGTGTAAATATTCAATACACGTTTTTGTTTTTTTCCTCCTTTTTATGTTTTGTTAAGTTTGTAAACAAAACAGGGGAAGTAAACTAGGCGGTTACTTTGCCTTTTTTCACAAGTTTGTTATAATTTTTATTAAAAATAAAAATTATGTTTTTTCGACCTTTAATTGTGCAATGAAAATGAAAATTATTCAAGTTCGAGGCCATATACTCTATATTTCTTCATTAGGATATTGTCCTAACAAATAATCTATAGAGTTTTTGTTTTCAAATTTATTATTTGACCCTTTCAGGAATGTGTTGATAGATCTATTTCGGGAATTTTCTAGGTTCCCATCATCAGAACACGTTTTGAAAGCGGTAACAATCCCATGTCAAACATCAAGCATTCATATGAACTAGTTTACTCACTACATGAGAACTAATATACATATGATTTTGAAGTTAAAGATTATAACCATTGATCAAAAAATAAATTGAAAACTTGTTTGTGTGTATGTCTACCTTTGGTAAATATTCAATACACGTTTTTGTTTTTTTTCCTCCTTTTTATGTTTTGTTAAGTTTGTAAACAAAACAGGGGAAGTAAACTAGGCGGGTACTTTGCCTTTTTTCACAAGTTTGTTATAATTTTTATTAAAAATAAAAATTATGTTTTTTCGACCTTTAATTGTGCAATGAAAATGAAAATTATTCAAGTTCGAGGCCATATACTCTATATTTCTTCATTAGGATATTGTCCTAACAAATAATCTATAGAGTTTTTGTTTTCAAATTTATTATTTGACCCTTTCAGGAATGTGTTGATAGATCTATTTCGGGAATTTTCTAGGTTCCCATCATCAGAACACGTTTTGAAAGCGGTAACAATCCCATGTCAAACATCAAGCATTCATATGAACTAGTTTACTCACTACATGAGATCTAATATACATATGATTTTGAAGTTAAAGATTATAACCATTGATCAAAAAATAAATTGAAAACTTGTTTGTGTGTATGTCTACCTTTGGTAAATATTCAATACACGTTTTTGTTTTTTTCCTCCTTTTTATGTTTTGTTAAGTTTGTAAACAAAACAGGGGAAGTAAACTAGGCGGTACTTTGCCTTTTTTCACAAGTTGTTATAATTTTTATTAAAAATAAAAATTATGTTTTTTCGACCTTTAATTGTGCAATGAAAATGAAAATTATTCAAGTTCGAGGCCATATACTCTATATTTCTTCATTAGGATATTGTCCTAACAAATAATCTATAGAGTTTTTGTTTTCAAATTTATTATTTGACCCTTTCAGGAATGTGTTGATAGATCTATTTCGGGAATTTTCTAGGTTCCCATCATCAGAACACGTTTTGAAAGCGGTAACAATCCCATGTCAAACATCAAGCATTCATATGAACTAGTTTACTCACTACATGAGAACTAATATACATATGATTTTGAAGTTAAAGATTATAACCATTGATCAAAAAATAAATTGAAAACTTGTTTGTGTAAATATTCAATACACGTTTTTGTTTTTTTCCTCCTTTTTATGTTTGTTAAGTTTGTAAACAAAACAGGGGAAGTAAACTAGGCGGTACTTTGCCTTTTTTCACAAGTTTGTTATAATTTTTACTAAAAATAAAAATTATGTTTTTTCGACCTTTAATTGTGCAATGAAAATGAAAATTATTCAAGTTCGAGGCCATATACTCTATATTTCTTCATTAGGATATTGTCCTAACAAATAATCTATAGAGTTTTTGTTTTCAAATTTATTATTTGACCCTTTCAGGAATGTGTTGATAGATCTATTTCGGGAATTTTCTAGGTTCCCATCATCAGAACACGTTTTGAAAGCGGTAACAATCCCATGTCAAACATCAAGCATTCATATGAACTAGTTTACTCACTACATGAGAACTAATATACATATGATTTTGAAGTTAAAGATTATAACCATTGATCAAAAAATAAATTGAAAACTTGTTTGTGTAAATATTCAATACACGTTTTTGTTTTTTTCCTCCTTTTTATGTTTTGTTAAGTTTGTAAACAAACAGGGGAAGTAAACTAGGCGGTACTTTGCCTTTTTTCACAAGTTTGTTATAATTTTTATTAAAAATAAAAATTATGTTTTTTCGACCTTTAATTGTGCAATGAAAATGAAAATTATTCAAGTTCGAGGCCATATACTCTATATTTCTTCATTAGGATATTGTCCTAACAAATAATCTATAGAGTTTTTGTTTTCAAATTTATTATTTGACCCTTTCAGGAATGTGTTGATAGATCTATTTCGGGAATTTTCTAGGTTCCCATCATCAGAACACGTTTTGAAAGCGGTAACAATCCCATGTCAAACATCAAGCATTCATATGAACTAGTTTACTCACTACATGAGAACTAATATACATATGATTTTGAAGTTAAAGATTATAACCATTGATCAAAAAATAAATTGAAAACTTGTTTGTGTGTATGTCTACCTTTGGTAAATATTCAATACACGTTTTTGTTTTTTTCCTCCTTTTTATGTTTTGTTAAGTTTGTAAACAAAACAGGGGAAGTAAACTAGGCGGTACTTTGCCTTTTTTCACAAGTTTGTTATAATTTTTATTAAAAATAAAAATTATGTTTTTTCGACCTTTAATTGTGCAATGAAAATGAAAATTATTCAAGTTCGAGGCCATATACTCTATATTTCTTCATTAGGATATTGTCCTAACAAATAATCTATAGAGTTTTTGTTTTCAAATTTATTATTTGACCCTTTCAGGAATGTGTTGATAGATCTATTTCGGGAATTTTCTAGGTTCCCATCATCAGAACACGTTTTGAAAGCGGTAACAATCCCATGTCAAACATCAAGCATTCATATGAACTAGTTTACTCACTACATGAGAACTAATATACATATGATTTTGAAGTTAAAGATTATAACCATTGATCAAAAAATAAATTGAAAACTTGTTTGTGTGTATGTCTACCTTTGGTAAATATTCAATACACGTTTTTGTTTTTTTCCTCCTTTTTATGTTTTGTTAAGTTTGTAAACAAAACAGGGGAAGTAAACTAGGCGGTACTTTGCCTTTTTTCACAAGTTTGTTATAATTTTTATTAAAAATAAAAATTATGTTTTTTCGACCTTTAATTGTGCAATGAAAATGAAAATTATTCAAGTTCGAGGCCATATACTCTATATTTCTTCATTAGGATATTGTCCTAACAAATAATCTATAGAGTTTTTGTTTTCAAATTTATTATTTGACCCTTTCAGGAATGTGTTGATAGATCTATTTCGGGAATTTTCTAGGTTCCCATCATCAGAACACGTTTTGAAAGCGGTAACAATCCCATGTCAAACATCAAGCATTCATATGAACTAGTTTACTCACTACATGAGAACTAATATACATATGATTTTGAAGTTAAAGATTATAACCATTGATCAAAAAATAAATTGAAAACTTGTTTGTGTGTATGTCTACCTTTGGTAAATATTCAATACACGTTTTTGTTTTTTTCCTCCTTTTTATGTTTTGTTAAGTTTGTAAACAAAACAGGGGAAGTAAACTAGGCGGTACTTTGCCTTTTTTCACAAGTTTGTTATAATTTTTATTAAAAATAAAAATTATGTTTTTTCGACCTTTAATTGTGCAATGAAAATGAAAATTATTCAAGTTCGAGGCCATATACTCTATATTTCTTCATTAGGATATTGTCCTAACAAATAATCTATAGAGTTTTTGTTTTCAAATTTATTATTTGACCCTTTCAGGAATGTGTTGATAGATCTATTTCGGGAATTTCTAGGTTCCCATCATCAGAACACGTTTTGAAAGCGGTAACAATCCCATGTCAAACATCAAGCATTCATATGAACTAGTTTACTCACTACATGAGAACTAATATACATATGATTTTGAAAATTCCCGAAATAGATCTATCAACACATTCCTGAAAGGGTCAAATAATAAATTTGAAAACAAAAACTCTATAGATTATTTGTTAGGACAATATCCTAATGAAGAAATATAGAGTATATGGCCTCGAACTTGAATAATTTTCATTTTCATTGCACAATTAAAGGTCGAAAAAACATAATTTTTATTTTTAATAAAAATTATAACAAACTTGCATAAAATATTATATTTAATTTATAACGAGCTTTCAACCTCCATATATTTACAAAAATAAAGCAAATCAAACATATTAGCTAGGTTGATACTAGTATTTCAATCTGGCTAAAGATCTAATCAGAAGCCGAAGTTTCAGAAAAGCTATAATAGAATTTATTTTTGATCATACAAATTAAATATTCTTTTTAAGAATATTTTCAAATTCACTTTTATTTGCTAATTTTAAACACCATAATTTTTTTTTACTGTATTATATTTATGTAATATGTAAATTGAATTTACTTAAATTTTTAAGTATGAAATTTCTCACCCCAGGTGATAATGTTCATGTATTGTCATATATGGCCACATATATGAGTTCATATATGAATGCACATATGTTCGGATCCGAAATTTGAGGGTATATGGACATTTACGGTCATATATGGGCATATTGTATATGAATATTCATATATGGTCATATATTATTACTTTTCCTACATGCTCGTATAAAAAAGGCAATTTTTTAAGTTTTTATCAAAAATATTGTCTTTCTATTAAGAGAAAATGTTTCTATTATGCTTCTAAGAACATGTTAATTCATACATTTTAAACTCAAAATGCATTAAAAACAAGTGGAAGCATTAAAGTCCGATGTGCCGAATTTGGTATAAAAAAGATTAAATTCGGCTGTGCCGAATTTTTGGACACCCTCCATCTCGGCCGAACTTTTAACTTTATAGCTAAACTTCGGCTTTTCTCTTAAATTTTATACACAAAATCGAATTAAATCGGCTCAACAAACATGTTTCCAATACCTAAATTTGTCATCATTGCCTCTAGATATGAAAAAACCGACAAAATATAATTTTTTGGACGAACTATTCGGTCTGACACTACTGATTACCTAACGAAGAACGTGTCGTGAAAAATAGATATATTTTTAAATTACCCTTATGATGTTAAAAAAACTGTTGTAAAATGAGCCTGTTGTTTTGTATAAAAGAATCGTCTATTTGCCTATACAACAATAAAAGTAATAAGGATTATTAAAATATATTTTTGGATCGTTACAAGAGATGCAATGAATACAAACGGATCAAAACAGTTTGAATAATCAGAATTTTAGATAAATTTAAGTAAACAAAAATACGCTTGCGGAGACATACATAATGAAATAATTATTAAATACCCGTTTACACTACAACACATGTGTTTATACTATACATTACATAAGTAAAACGGAAAGTGTGATAAAATTAAGTTTGTCAAAAATTATAAAAGAAAATCTTTCGAGTGTTTTGGGTGTTTTCGAGACACAAAAAATTAAAGTAACTGGTATTTCAAATTATTGTTTTTCAGCTTAGTTGCTTGTGCAATTCACGTTTACGGCTCCTAGAATAAGAACCCTAAGAAATTTTCCCAAAATTCGATTGGTTTTTACACATCAATACTTTAATTTAGATTTACGTTTGTATGTATCAAATAAAAATTAGGGTTTTTAAGGAAAAAAACAATGCATATAATCAAAAGATTTTAAGATGAAGTATGCACCTTACATCTTTTAAATAAAAAAGTTCTGAAAGTGAATGTCCTTTGAATTTAATGGGGTTTTTAATAAATGTAATTAGAGTGTCAGAGTTTCCTTGCATATTTATTAAAGGTTGAGAATGAGAATAAATAAAAATAGTGTACGAAAAAAAGTTATGAAGTTACATTGTTGAATTCGGGGATTTTGTTGCTGGATATTTTTTTGTTCTGATAACGATTAAAGTGTCTGGCAACTCTGGCTAATGCAGTCAAATAAATAAAGAATTTTAACTCAACTATTTTGTTTAACCTTTTTTCTAATTGGTGATTTTTTGATTTGTTTGGGGTTACCGAAAAGGGTATCTGGCAAGCCTGGTATCCGGAAAAGAAGAGAATCCTTTATAAATTTGCTTAAACATTTTTCGACGTCTTCTCACATTTGCACTCATAACCAGTGTTGCCAGGTTTGCAGAGCATAAAAACGTAAAATTTTCTAGAAAAAATCGTCAAAATCGTCATCATATTTTGAAAAATCGTCAAAATAAAATATATTTGTTAGAAGAGGGATAAAGTTTTAATAAAAAATAATATACAATAATGTAATTCACATTTCAAATGTTAACGTGTTATCGTTGTAATATAACACGATTTTTGACACTTCTCTTTGGTTTAAACTTCAAAATTAATATATTTTACAATATTCATATTTATAAAATGTTGAAAGAACAAATAAATACAACAAATTTTACCACTTTAACTGGTAATCACTTAATTCTGGAAACAACATTTCAGTAGCACAACTTTTTAAATCTTAAATTCTTTGGAAATTCTTTAACAATAAGTCTGTTCGATTACTTTTTCAGTGAAGTTCAGTAAAAATTACACAGTAACAAAATTACAAAGAGTAAGACAAATTTACCAAAAATTTAACGAACGGAAAATGTGTAGGAATTATTAAATTAGATAAAACAGCTTGTTTTAAATATAAAAAAAAAATCAACTGGTCATTATGGAAAAGGAAAAAGTTAATTGAAATTGTCGACCAAAAAGAATTTAAATGTTTTTTAACTTCTTCCATAGTTAATTATTTAATATTTTTCACTTTAAATCCATAAACAATTAAAATTTAATTTGATATTTGTTTTTGTTTACTACAAATACAAGCATATTTTTTCAGTCATATGTTTTTTTCATCCTACAAATTCTTACTGGCAAAATTGTATCCAGTAAAAACTAGTAACACTTGTACGAATTTTTGTGTTATCGAACAAACTTAATGTTATATTTTTTTAATTATTAAATTTTGGCACTTTATTTATATTATTAGGCCTGTTTTTTAAGCACCGGATTTATTTTTGGATTTATTTTGTTTCATTTAAAGTTGTATATATTTTTTTTATTTTATTTAATTCTAACCCCAATTTAATTTTATAAAAATGTAAAAAAATGTTCTAAAAATATAAACACAGAAACTAAATTAAACTAAACCCATAATGAATTTATAAAGAATAAATCCGGTTTGGATTAAGTTTTATTTAATTCTAGGACTTGCATTTTTGCAAAATTATATTTCACATCATATTAGCAAATAAAGGTTAGCTTTCGATAAAAAAAAAAACAATGTCTTTTTTCATTTTGAACGAAATAATATAAATTTAATAATCGAGCCGGCGATTTTATGAGAATGATAAATAAATAGGTCTTGCTGACATACATATTAAACTATTGTCAAAAAATCGTCATTTTGGAAGCAAAAATCGTCCAATAGTCTTTTAGGTATTTTGGGTATTAAATATCGTCAAAATGACGATAAATCGTCAAACCTGGCAGCACTGCATGCGATTGCTACTAATGCATACATACATACCATTTGTAAAAACCTACATACATACAGTGTGGCTGATAAATATTGCTACATTAAAAAAATCAAATATTTTTTTTCAATATGTACATATAAATATGTTTTTATTTTTTCATTTAAGTATTTTTAATGGCTTTTAAAAAACAATGCAATTAAAATGACTTCCACATCCGATGACGTCAAATGCAAGCGAAATTCCGTGCAAATTACGGATAACATTTCAAGCCAAGGGTCTTCTGAGTTCAATTCGCGTGTTATTTGATTTTTTAAAGGAAATAAATGAAAATCCTTAAGCAGAACTATCCGTATTGATTGTATGGTGATACATATTTGAGCAAAAATATTCCTTGTCGAAACTCTAGAGGAGTGCCGCCTAATGTGCCCCTTAAATGTTTAGGCGGCAACGGCAGCCTCCAAAGCATTGTAGTGGCGCACAATCAAAATGTAAGTTTCATTACCCCATTCGTTCATTTTACTTTCGAAAACCAATAAATTTTTATTAAGTATTTTTAATTGCTTTTAAAAAATAATTTAATTAAAATGACTTCAACGCCCGATGACGTCAAATGCAATCGAAATTCCGTGCAAATTACAGATAAAATTCCAAGCTAAGGGGCAAGTCTACTGTGTCCCATTTGCTTGTTATTTGATTTTTTAAAGGAACGAAATGAAAATTCTTAAGCAGAACTGTCCGTATTGACTGTCTGGTGATACATATTTGAGCAAAAATATGCCGCCTAATGTGCCCCTTAAGTTTGTTTAGCTGGCAACGCCAGCCTCCAAAGCATTGTAGTGGAGCAAAATCAAAATGTTAGTTTCATTACCCCATTTGTTCATTTTCCTTAAATTGAAAGACGAATAAATGAAACCAAAAAATATAACCGATTAATAACTCGGAAAAAAAGTTATTACGTTTGTTTTTGTAGTGGCATTTATCA
This sequence comes from Delia radicum, assembly GCA_021234595.1. NCBI lineage: Eukaryota > Metazoa > Arthropoda > Insecta > Diptera > Anthomyiidae > Delia > Delia radicum. Next base: position 194,102,390 of record CM037854.1, read on the forward strand.
GCCATCCTCAAAACAAAAAAACAACAATATTTTGTGGGTTTTTTTTTTCTTTGCTTTTGTACGTGTTGATTATGACCGTGGATGGTAACCGATTCTATGTGGTTATAGGTCATAGTAACGCTATTTTCTTTTATTTCGGTAACGGTATTTTAGGGGTAACTATACTTCCATTATTTCGGTAACAGGCTTTTAGCGTTAACGGTATTTTATTTATTTCGCTAACGGTATTTTAGCGGTAACGATATTTTAGATATTTCGGTAACGTTATTTTAGGGCAAAAGATTTTTCAATTATTTTGGTAACGGCATTTTAAGGGTAACGTTATTTTCGTTATTCAGGTAATGTTAATGCACACCGAAATTTTTAGCCCCATTATGCCCGAGTTTTAATGACTGGCTAGTTCATGATCATACTTTGCGAAAATATATTTGGGGAACTATACTTCAGTTATTTCGGTAACGGGCTTTTAGCGTTAACGGTATTTTATTTATTTCGCTAACGGTATTTTAGCGGTAACGATATTTTAGATATTTCGGTAACGTTATTTTAGGGCAAAAGATTTTTCAATTATTTTGGTAACGGCATTTTAAGGGTAACGTTATTTTCGTTATTCAGGTAATGTTAATGCACACCGAAATTTTTAGCCCCATTATGCCCGAGTTTTAATGACTGGCTAGTTTATGATCATACTTTGGGAAAATATATCTATTTAAAGAAGTTTTTTTTTTAGATCTTGTTAGATTTTTTCGGTAACGGTATTTTAAGGTATTGATATTTTAATTATATCGGTAACGGTATCTTACGGATAACGGTATTTCAATTATATCGGTAAATGGTATTTTAGGGATAACGATAGTCAGTTGAAAGGTGTTAGAATCTAAACGGTATTTTAGCGATATTGACAGCCATCCCTGATTGCGTATAATCTTGTGTATAAGCATTGAATGTACGTATGTATGTATGTATGTATGTATGTATGTATGATGAAATAAATAGTATAATTTAAAATTTGCTTCAAAATTTTTAGAGGTCTTCCCACATTTTCACTCATAACTTTTGAACGCGTTAACCGATTTTGATCATATTCACTAGAAAACTGCTCATGATATCAACAAACAATTTGACTGAAAATTAGCAGTACCTCTTCTGTATTGTCGGAGTATTTTGTGTTTCCACAGACAGACGGACGTACAGACGGACATGGCTATATCGACTTCTCTATTCATGCTGATCAAGAATATATATAGTTTATGGGGTCCCAGAATTTTTTTAAAAGAATTACAAACATTTGACAAAGTGAATATACCCTCCTGCACTATGGGATGGAGGGTTTAAATATAAATAGTTCAAAGCGAAATATTTAAAGAAAATACAATGTGTGAATTTAATGAACATAAATAACAGTAAGGATAGTGCCAAACCAACTTGTTCCACAAAAAAATAAAATAAGACAATAATAATGAAGCCAACCGACAAAAGCAGTCCTTTGGTAAGAATTCTTATATATTTTACAAAAAACGACTTTAACTGAAATGATTGTTTGATAGTTACAAAGGTACCACTAAAAACATTGGGAAGATGGGAACTAGATATTAGCTAGTTGATTCCGATGATGACAATTAATGGCCGATGGTAATGAAGACATTGATAGTGATGGCAATTCGGATACAAATTGACGGACATGTGTATCAGTTTTATCTCTTCTTTGTATTTCCGAAGAAAAGTGCGAATAAAAACAATATACCTTTTGCTGGTTTCTTTTAGTAATAAAGCAAATCCCACAATTTTTTTTTTATTATTCGCTTTTATAGATACTTTTTTAAAAGATGATTAGAATCACTTCTATTTTTATGTCTGAAAAATACATGAACATTTTGAGTTACAAACACTTTAGTCCGAGAAGTGTTAAAAAAAACGTTTTTTTGCTGATGACACCAGATTTTGAGAATATATTCAAAATTCTGAAAATTGAAAAGTGATTTACTCACCAGGGTGCAACCTTTATTTTAATTATATTTGGACTGTAAGTAACACCGTGTAATTGATTGATTGTCTTATTATATCCAACTTTTTCAAAACGCATACATATTTATTTTAACACCACGTTTTTAATTTTTACTGTACTCACATCTGTGAAATTTTGATAAACTTTGGCAAATATCTTTTTCAAAAACATGTTAGGGGCTTTCAAAAACTTGTATTGAAGCATTATAAAGTTTTAAGAATAAAATAAATAAATTTATTCATTATTTTTCTAACAAACAATTCGCTAATACTGAATTTATACTATAACCAAAAACCATTGCTTATCGAAAACTGCTTGTATTTACTTGTTCAAAGCAGTTTTAAAGCAAAAACCAGAAGGGTTCGAAAACTACTGGTTTTTGGCTGTAGTGTAAATTAGGCTTAAGAAAAGTGACTTACATTATTTAATTTGACGAATATCTAATTTTTCGCATTCTTGATTTTTACTGCCTTTTAGGTGCCGAAATATAATTTAATTGATCACTAAATAGTTTTGAATTATTATTATTATATGGCTTAGTAGTTATATATGGAGTAAGATTTTGAGACACATTTAATATCAAGTACCATATAAAAAATTCCCAATAAAAACTCTCAGATGTATTTGTATTTGTATATAGCTATTTTCCTATTAAATGGAAAAACGCTAAGTTCATACCGATTTCTAAGTCAAGTACTGATTACAGACCTATTGCTATTTTACCATTCCTTTCTAAAGTCTTCGAAAGGCTAATTCACAATCAAATTACCCAGTTCTTAAACAATAACAATATGTTAACTGTTCGTCAATCAGGATTTCGAAAAAATCACAGCTGCATTACAGCATTAGTAGACGTTGCGGAAGAAATTAGAAAAGAGGTTGATAAAGGCAATATTACGTTTTTAGTTCTGTTGGATCATTCCAAAGCATTTGATACTGTTGACCACGACCTTTTATGCCACAAATTAAGAAGTATGTTTAATTTCTCTTCAACCGCAACCTCTCTTTTGTCAACATATCTTAAAAACAGATATCAATATGTTGAAACTACAACTAAAAGATCAAAATCACTACCTGTTAGAAGAGGTGTTCCACAGGGATCTATATTATGCCCACTTTTGTTCTCATTGTATTCTAATGATCTACCGAGTATAATAACACACTGTAGAGTTAGAATGTATGCAGATGATGTCCAACTTAACATCAGTTGCAAAAAGTCATCTCTAGTTCAAGGCGTCAAAACTTTAAATCAGGAACTTCATCAAATTTATCTGTGGGCAAAGGCGAATGGTCTAGGGATCAATCCCAAAAAATCAAAGTGTATTATAATTCAAAAACGAATAGACAAAATCAACTATATTCCTAATACTTCCATAAATAATCAACGTATCGAAATTGTAAAAACTGCTAAGAATCTCGGAATATTGTTTAACAGCACTCTCGCATGGTCTGACCACATAAAATATGCTTGTGGTCGAACTTTTTCCATGGTTAGAACACTTTGGCGAACTCAACATTGTACACCGCTTAAAACAAGAATTCTGCATGCTAAAACTTATTTAGTACCTATTTTGATGTATGGCTGCGAAATCTTTGCCAGCAGAAATAAATTAAACGTAGCTTTCAATAATATTGCTCTATATGTATATGGCTTAAAAAGACGTGCACGAGTTTCAACATTTTCAATTAAACTACATGGTAAAGGGTGTCCCAAGAAGAACGCAATTTTTAAATATGGCAACATTCGAAGTGTCATTGTTTGACATTTGAACAATTGTTATTGTTTGCTAGTAGAAGGTACGAGGTTAGTAAAAATGGAGCGCTACACGAATGAACAACGCATTCTCATTGTGAAATTGTTTTACCAACATGACAACATGAAAATGCTGATTTTGCCGATAAAAGCATCTTCAGTGACGAGGCAAATTTTCATCTTGATGGCTTCGTCAATAGGCAGAATTGTCGCATTTGGGGTGAGGAAAATCCTCGAGTGATTCACGAGAAGCAAATGCATCCTCAACGTGTCACTGTGTGGTGTGGTTTTTGGGCTGGAGGAATCATTGGACCTTCTTTTTATGAAAATGAGGCAGGTCAAGCGCAAACAGTCAATGGTGTTCGGTATCGTGAAATGATAACCAGTTTTTTCTTGCCTAGAATTGAAGAAGAAATGAATGTGGAGGGCATGTGGTTCCAACAAGATGGCGCCACATGTCATACAGCCAGAGAAACAATTCAATTGCTGCATCAGTCATTTCCCGGTCGTGTTATTTCGCGTTTTGGAGATCAGAATTGGCCGCCTAGATCGTGCGATTTAACACCATTAGATTTTTTTCTTTGGGGTTTTTTGAAGTCGATGGTTTACGCGAATAAGCCGACGACGACTCAAGCCTTAAAAGAGGAAATTGGACGCTGCATTAATGAAATACCGCAGCATTCATGCAAAACGGTCATTGAAAATTTCATTAAAAGATCGCGTGCATGCCAGCAAAGCCGCGGCGGCCATCTGCACGATATATTGTTCCATACATAACCTCATTCTGTCTACTTTACGATATAATAAAGTTCCACGATTTTTTTTTAAATATCTGTGTTTTATTTAAAATTTAAAAATTGCGCTCTTCTTGAGACACCCTTTAGTAGCTTTGACAATCTTCTTAAGATACGAACTTTAATTTTTCTGCACAAAATAATTTATACGCATCAGCCGGGCCACCTCTATGATAAACTGATTTTCTCGAATGATATTTGCAGAGGAAAAAGATTAAAATCGTTTTGCTACAAAAGCCTCATATCAACGTGGCAATTCTTTATCCATAGCATCCAACTCTGGAACTCAATCCCTTATAGTTGCCAACTTTTAAGTAACGCACTTCATTTCAAGAAAAGCTTAATTAACTTATTTTCAACTTAATTTGATTTTTTATGTTAAAATTTGATTAATGGTTAATTTTGTCATACTATTTACTTATATTTTTGTTAAACAATTAAATAAGTAGCATAATTGTTTTTTGTTTTTTTTTTTCTTCGTGATCTTTTGTAATTTAGTTTTTAAGTTATTATTTAATTAATTACATTAAAATCTTAAAATCTTTCCTTTTTTCAAATACTCGGTTCTGTACTGCAATATAAGACTTTTAGTCTTGTGTATGGAACACCAAAATAAAATAAATAAATAAAAAATATATGATATGATATAAGCCGTTATGTGTATCCATCCAAAGTCAGATATGATTAAATCATATTATATGAAAAGGTATAACTATTATTTCCCAGGTACTTTAATTTTTAAGTAAGCGTTTGTTAATAAATACAAAATATTACAAAATTTCTCCTAAGTCACATACAATATTTTTGCTATTAAGTATTATTTTATGTTAAGAAAAAATGTTATTATAAACTAATAAAACCTTGTCCCTTAAATAAGATATTTATAAATTTATTAACTTGATTTTTGTTTTATTTAGTACCATTTTAAAGTCTTATTTAAAATGGATTTCGAAATCTAGTTTGTGCATAGTATAAAAATAGACTCAAATTATTTTACTAAAAGTTCGAATTTATTTCTTATCATATTAATATAAAAAAATATTCAAAAACTGCTACAAACATATACAAAATAAGTTTATTTGTTGTTTCCTTTTTTGCACTAAAAACTTTATTGTTTCAGAAAAATCGATTACAAAAGGCCGCCACTACATTACTAAAGAATTACAACTTTTCCATGAACCTTTTTCTCAGAAACAAATTCGTCTTTGTTTTCCAAGCATAATTCTAAAATTTGGATACTTAACTTCAAGTAGTTTTTAGTTTATAATGTTTTTTGTCTCTCCTGTAAAAAACTAAAAAGTGTATTACGGCCCAAGAACGATTTGTTTAATAGTTCGTATTGAACTATAATGATCGAGTCACCTAAATGAACGATTAAGACCAAATCTACAAACTACAATGCCGGTCGAGGAATTTAACTAAACGCGCTTAAATTACGATGCACAAGGTGGCAACATTAATATTCATGTATGACACGGCCAAAATTGTCCCCGAAATATGCGGTGTATCGAACCAACTGTCCTTATCTTATACGCTAGATGTATGAAAAGGCGCGAAAACTTTGCGGACAGTCCCCAAAGTAAGCAAATGTCCCTAAACTATGCGGGGGAACGAATAAATGTCTCTAGACTATGCGCTGTGCATACATATATATATATGCACAGGGCATACTTTAGGGACACGCCCAAAATTGTCCCCTAAGTATGCGGTGTATCGAACCAATTGTCCTCATCTTATACGCTAGATGTATGAAAATGTGTAAAAAACTTTGCGGACTGTCCCCAAAGTAAGCAAATGTCCCTAAACTATGCGGATGAACGAATAAATGTCCCTACAGTATGCGCTGTGCATACATATAAATATATATATGCACATTTTTTCGATACACAGCGTATTTTGGGGACATTTGTGTACGTAATCTATTTAACTTTTAGATATTTAAATGGTCTTAAATTCTTTTGGTGAAAACTTTTCAAAGTGAAACTTTGCACGTCATAGTTTTAAAGTATAGTCAACCTAGGCCTGTCTAGCGTTCCTGTCAATAGATAAAAGCTTGAGAAATAGGAGGCATCTAAAGTTTTTCAACACGTGTCGAACATTTTTGAAGTAATGCTATATACCTTTGAAGAAATTAAATAAGAAATATCTTTTTTAATTAATCGGGATTTTTATTTCAAAATATTATATTTTGTGTCTGTTTAATGGAGTTACTTATCCATCAATCAATCGATTTTAAGCAGATCTGGGTCCACGACGATTACCAGCAGAAGGTCTGCCTCCTCTTTGACCGCCTCTACGTGAACCAGCTCTGCGTGGGCCACCTCTACGTGAACCAGCTCCACGTGAACCAGCTCTACGTGGGCCACCTCTACGTGAACCACCTCCGCGTGGACCACCTCCACGTGGGCCACCTCCACGTGGGCCACCTCCACGTGGGCCACCTCCAACTGGACCACCTCCAAATGGACCACCTCCAAATGGACCACCTCCAAATGGACCACCTCCAAATGGACCACCACCAATTGGCCCACAAGGAGCTGGAGGACGAACACATGGAGCAGCGGGTTGAGCAGCGGGTGGACCAGCGGGTGGACCAGCGGGTGGACCAGCGGGTGGACCAGCGGGTGACCCAGCGGGTGGAGCTGTGGTTGGAGCAGCGGGTGGAGCTACGGTTGGAGCAGCGGGTGGAGCTACGGTTGGAGCAGCGGGTGGAGCTCCGGTTGGATCAACAGAACCAGAATAATCAATACTACCATAATCATCAGTTGTTGCCTGTGAAACTGCCAAAGCAATTAAGCTTAACAAGACGCTCAATGTTAAAAACTTCATTTTTTCGCTTTTTTAAAAACTGTAAGTTTTAAAACTCAATGGATTAATGATAATATTCTTCAAAATTTATTGGCTTTTTATATAAAATGATCCGGTATCCTCTTCTTTTTTAGTCTAGAATTAAGACAAATATTTAACAAAAATAAAACAATAGCGAAAAAGTAAATAATATTTAGAGTCAAAGCCCGGCATAACGAATAATAGTTATATTGTAAGGCCTATACGTTATATCGAAATATTCTCTATCTAGGCAACAATTTTTTGAACTAAATCGACTGCACAATTAAAATTTTTCTCAAAATGCTGAGTTTAATGAAAATTAAAAATAAAACTGCAGTAGGTCGATACACGACTAAATTAAAAAGGTTCTCCAAAAACAACAAAAATTTCTGATTAGTAGTTTTTCTATTTTTTAATTTGTACAATTTGTTTTTACCAAATTTTCGTTATAACTATCGAGTTTAAATTTTACGAAAAACTCTTTATATAAGACAGTCAATGGAAACAATTTGTTCGTTTGTTATATCGAGTTTTTGTGATATCGATTATTTGTTATACCGGGATTTGACTGTATATTAACTATTATTAAATATACTCTTTTGTTTATTTAATAAATAAACTATTTACCATAGACAAAACGTCATTACTTAATACAGTTTAAAGAAACGTTGTTTAAATAATAAATTTTGGAAAAATCCAAACAAATTTTAAAAAATTCATAAATTTATACTTGTCTTACTAAATCACACGTGTCACTTGAAGTTTGATGAGGTTCGAATTCTGACAAGTGATTTATAAGGACTTGATTTCCAATTTCCTTATATTTTTTACGTCACAGTTCTAAAACACTTAGAAAAGTTTATCCTTTAGCTAGATAGATATCCGATCATGCTGTGGAAAAACCCTTTTTTATAGTAACTTTTGAAAACAACCTCGTAAAGTACTTGTAGCCAATATTCAAATAAAATTTCAATTTCTGTTGTACTTTTAAAGTACTTTTAATTATGACAAACAATCAAAATGCATTTTTTTTTAAGAGAAGCAACACTCAGGAAATTTTTCCTATTAATTAATGTATTGCTTTCTTTGGAAAGGCGATATTAGACAGAAGAAAAGTGGGGAAAGATGAAGGGCTTCAAACATGGCAACACTGTAATTGCGCGATATGATAAGTCTTAGAACATTGTAGCTCGCCAACTGATGGAGATTTGGCGAACTTATTGAAGTTTTTTGGTTCAACGCTCTGATTCATTATTTTACTTCGGTGGGGTTAAGTGCTATGGGAACACCGAAGGTGGGAGCTGCGATACATATGAGGGATAGAAAACTAATACATATTAGTTTTCTAAATTGGTGTTGCCGTCATCGGGAATAGAACCCGGGACCATATGTGTAACAGTCCAACGCGCTAACCATTACACCACAGCGCCCACAAATTTGTTATATTTTGAGAATATTTGTATAAAAAATGGTAATGGAAATGACTGAAATTGAAAACTTTTATTTAAGGTTGTTCAAGATATGGGGTAATGATATATGATTTGACTTTCGAGCAATCACTGTAAATGAATTCACAGATAAAGTGTTGTCGTTGAAATATAGCATGATTTTTAAAGTTTAAACAATACAACGACTATACAACGATATCACGTTAGCATATAAATTGTGAACCCCATTTATGATGAATTTCATATCAAAACCGACATGCATTGAACCCGACCCTATCAGACTTTGATGAAATTTTGCATACAGCTACATTTTACCTATACAAACAAAACCTCATTTTTAGAAATTGTATTTTTGAAAATATGTGGGCGTGGCAAGTTATCGAGTTTTTGAAAATATGGGTAAGTCCATATTTTGGGGGTGTCTGAAAAATTTGATAATACGATTCTTGTTCTAATCTATTAGAATTATAAAAAAATCTTCCAAAGTATAGCTATAGCTTTTTTGTTACACAATGATATCAAAGTATAAGAAAGTTAACAAGAGATGCATTTACTTAAAAAAATTTAAAAAAAAGATATGTTATATATATTACATAGACCTTTCTAAAAAAACATTTTTTTGGAAAAAACACTTGGCCTGTGAAGTGTTTTCCCAGTTTAATTTTTGCCAAAAAATATTTTCAGAGTAATAGACAATTTACAGTGTACAGTGTATGTTTTAGAAAGCTGACTTATATACCTTGCTAATAGCACCAAGATCTTTGAAATCGGATGAGCCATTCCGTAGTAATCGCTGCTTAAAAGTACCTATTACCGTCATTTTTCAAATATACCTTGCCAAGACCACAATTTTTCGAAAATGCAATTCTTAAAAATGAGGTTGTGTTTGTATAAGTAAAATGTAGCTGTATGCAAAATTTCATCAAAATCTGAGAGGGTCGGGTTCAAAATGTGCCTTTTTATAGGTTTAGATATGAAATTCATCTTATGTAGTTTCTACGGTAACTAAAACAAGATCTTAACAGCGCGATATACTAAAACTATTTCCGATATATGTATATTAAACTTTTTAACGATTTTCAAAACTGTAATTGTTTTCAACTGGCGTATGATTTAAAAATCTTTTGGCGTTACTATACTCTAAAAAGATTTCATTTGAGAATTGGTATTATTTAAATTAATGCTCAAATTCATAAAGTTTCAAGGTGCTAGGGTAATATACTTTAATTAGTTATGTATTTTTAAAATTATTTTTATTCGTTATTCGTTCGATTAATCGAATAATTTTTAAAATTTAATCATTTGACCGTTCGATCAAAAATTGTTTGATCGTTTATTCGAATAAAATTAAAACTCGAATAAATGACAACCTAATTGGTAAAAAGTTATTAAGTTTTCAAAATGTTATCTTTACTAAAATGCAATATTTTATTGATTAATAACTTTTTAGCGGGCCGCAATATATCGAAAACGAAATGTTTCACTATGTGTTAAAAAAAAAAATATTTTTATTATTTTATCGAATTATCAAAAAATCTTTTACCATTATTCCCAGTTAGTAATACCATTTTATTGTGTGTAATTAAAAATATAATTTTTAAAAGTTTTTGAGAAAAAAAATAGTCTTCCATCCACTTTTTTAATTTTTTTTTTTTAAGAATCAAATTTCGAGTTCAAATTTCATATAAATACTTCGCTCTGTAGTAAGAGGGACACTTAATCAACTGTTTTTGGTAACCATGCGCATGTGAAAGGAGTTGAAATTAAAACAAAAAAGATTTGAGCATTTCCATTATATTTGAACGACTAATTTTCGATAGTCTCCGTTGTTGATATAGTTTGGTGTGTATGTTTGGCAGTAACACTATCTTTTATTTTTATTTTAAAACTGTGGCAACCCTGAAGCTTTGAAATATCGCAAAGCCAGAGGTCGGGACATCAGTCAAAAGGCCATAACTTTTGTTGTTTGAAAGATATTGAAATAATTCTTTCTGCATAGGAATAGTAGGAAATTCAGAAATTTTATAAAACACAAATTTTTTAAATATTGTTTTTGATAAAAAAAATCAGAATTATTTTGTGAAAAAAATTCCCATTCAACTTTTTTTATATATTTTTTATACAAATAGATAAAAACATATTCTATTCACTGTGGAAGCTCAACCACTTTTTGAGACAATTAAACAAAATATGTTGTATGTGTATTTTTTTTTACTTTTTTTTAGCAAAATCAGTTAAATTCTGGTGACATACAGCATATTTTTTTAGATATCTCAAAAAGTAGTTGAGATTACACTCTGAAATTTTCAGGGTGTTTAAAACACGTTTCTATCTATTTGTGTAAAAATGTAAAAAAAAGTTGAAAGCGCATTTTTTTCACAAAATAGTTTTGATTTTTTTTTTTAATTTCTGAACCCCAAAATTCTTACTATTCCTATGCAAAAAGTATTTTTTTCAATATCTTTCATATAACATAAGTTATGACCTTTTGAATGATATCCCGACCTCTGTTTTTGCGATATTTCAAAGCTTCAGGGTTGCCATAGTTTCCAAAATAGAAACATCAAAAGACCGTTCTAGAAATATGCGTTCAGTGCCAAACATACCCACCAAATTATATCAAAGTAGGGGACCCTCAAAAAATTAGTCGTTGAAATGTAATTGAAATGCTCTTTTACATTTCTTTATTGATGCAAAAACCGTAAACAAAGTGACGATAACCCAAAACGATGAAATTATATAAATTTTTTTGGGAGTTGTTTCATTTTTCTTGGGTTATATTTCATTGGAACTAGTTTTGTTTATTTCTCGGAAATTATTTAATTTCTTTTGGGAGTTATTTCATATTTTTATTTCGGAAGTTATTTATTGAGGCCTATTTTATTCGAAGGCATTTCATTGGGCCGATTATGAATATAACTATAAGATTAAATTTTACATCATTTTAAACATAAAATATTATATTTACTTTATAACGAGCTTTCAACCTCCATATATTTACAAAAATAAAGCAAATCAAACATATTAGCTAGGTTGATACTAGTATTTCAATCTGGCTAAAGATCTAATCAGAAGCCGAAGTTTCAGAAAAGCTATAATAGAATTTATTTTTGATCATAAAAATTAAATATTCTTTTTAAGAATATTTTCAAATTCACTTTTATTTGCTAATTTTAAACACTATAATTTTTTTTGTTACTGTATTATATTTATGTAATATGTAAATTGAATTTGCTTTAATTTTTAAGTATGAATTTTCTCACCCCAGGTGAAAATGTTCATATATTGTCATATATGGCCATATATGTATATATATGTACATATATGAGTTCATATATGAATGCACATATGTTCGGATCCGAAATTTGAGGGTATATGGACATTTATGGTCATATATGGGCATATTGTATATGAATATTCATATATGGTCATATATTATTACTTTTCCTACATGCTCGTATAAAAAAGGCAATTTTTTAAGTTTTTATCAAAAATATTTCTATTAAGAGAAAATGTTTCTATTATGCTTCTAAGAACATGTTAATTCATACATTTTAAACTCAAAATGCATTAAAAAATATAAATAGTTCAAAGCGAAATATTTAAAGAAAATACAATGTGTGAATTTAATGAACATAAATAACAGTAAGGATAGTGCCAAACCAACTTGTTCACAAAAAAAATAAAATAAGACAATAATAATGAAGCCAACCGACAAAAGCAGTCCTTTGGTAAGAATTCTTATATATTTTACAAAAAACGACTTTAACTGAAATGATTGTTTGATAGTTACAAAGGTACCACTAAAAACATTGGGAAGATGGGAACTAGATATTAGCTAGTTGATTCCGATGATGACAATTAATGGCCGATGGTAATGAACACATTGATAGTGATGGCAATTCGGATATAAATTGAGATGAATGTTTAGATGAATATGAATATTCAGATTCTTATAGTGATAATTATGATGGAGACAAAGTAAGCTTCTGATACGGAGTTAAGTACTACTACATCGGGTTTTTTGTGCAAAATGCGGGATTTTAAAATTCATTGCCTTAAAATACGTAAATAAATTCGTAATTATTTAGTTTGATTCGCTCAAATAGTACTTTAAAAATTTATATTTTCTTTTAATTATAAAAAAAAATCACTTTTAGCACAACAAATGAATACATTTTAGACTTAGATTCGAATTTCGAATCCTATCACTGGCTCTAAAACTTTATTTCTATTAAAAGCTCCTAAATTTATAATATGTTGAACGTTTTTAAAGCATTTTATTTTTTGTAAAAATTCTATTGAGAAAAAATTATATTGAAAATCGGGATAGTCCCACCAAAAGCGGGATGGTTAGACAGGTTAGGTACTACAGATTCAGAACTAAGCACATCATATGTGATTGATATTTCGCATCGCATCTGATATGCTTAATTCTCTATCGGCAGTACCTAACCTGACTAACCCCATTCTTCTTTGGCGGGACAATAGAGTATACACATTTTATGTGCGCTGAATTCGAACACATATTACTTTCAGATTACACAAAAAGATTTGTAAATAAAGTTCAATTCGCGATGTAATGACGTCCCGAATATAGCCAAAACCCGAATTTTTTAAAACTTAAAGTTAAGATAATTCGAAAATGTGATATGATTGAGATATTCTGATTCGGATTCAGGGCAGATCAAACCTCTAGAAAAGTATTCTCACGTTCCAGGGTACAGGACGTTTTCAGATTTTATTGGTCTGTGTTTTAGTAGAATATATGAAATTTTATTTGTGACTGTTTTTGAATTTAACTTTATACCATTGTGTGTTTTAATTCTCTTTTTAGCTACGGATGCCATCTACTTAAAAATATATAAGTTTAAATATCAATATTTTACTTCTCAAAAGTAAAATATTTGTCAGGTGACGTGACAAGATTTGAAATTTTATAAAAAAAATTAACTCTGCTTCTTATTCCTAGCTTTTTTTTTTAAATTAAGTTATTCACAACAAACTTGATTTAAATTAAAAGTTTTAAATACCAGCTACCACCTTAGCAGTAATGAGAATAAATGTTGTTTAGCAATGACGAACGTGACATTATAATGTCAATGAAAGCAAATCAAACATTTACCGTTTACTGATCTTTGTTTACTCCGTTTGCATTTTTTATTTTGAGTTAACTTTAAAGAGAAAAAATGTAATGAGATTGAAAAACGTTTACCAAAAGCATGAACACAACATTGCAGTCCGTTTTGTCATCATTGCAACTAGGATATGCTTTTAATTAATAAAATAAATTTTTTTTTTCTTTAGCAATACACGTCAGAAGGGGTTATTAGTCCACTTTTATTTTTTCGGTCACGGTTGTTCTTTCTATGGAACGCCTCGTATACAAAAATGTGTGTTTAATACAAAAATGTTTAAAATTTTGAGTTGAGTTTGAACTGTTGAAATAACTAAACATTGCAGTTGATTTAACTGCATATGTAGTGTACACTTTTTCAACAACAAATACAGTTATTTTAACGGTCATTTGCAGTTGAATATACATATATAATTTTCTGAATACGGCATTACTACTGGGTAACCGATGCATTGTAAATAAACTATTAGCAAACCACTTGTTTGAGACGCTTTACCAGCGTTTCCAAAAAGCGTTTTTGCCAATATTTGTTTTATAATAAATTCAGTGGTCCATAAAAAACATTGTCAAAGAATTTTCCAAAAAAAATAAATAAAAATATCGCTGCTTTGTTAAAAAAGTCTGTATTCAGAAGGTTTCGAGTTCGATCCCGGTTTCAGACATAATTTTTTTTTTTTTGGGATTTTTTAATATTTTTTTTTTATATAAAACAGTGTTTGTATTTTTCAGACGGGTACATACTAGGGATGCCAAACGGGAAATACCGAATCCCGAAATCCCGGGAATTTGGTATTTATCAAATGCTGAATTTTTTGAATTTCGGGATTTTTTAGAACTTTTCGGGATTTTTTTTCTGTTAAAATCATACAAAAAAATTGATTTTTTCTTGAATTTTCTCATTTTATTTTTTTAAAGGTTTACGATTTTGAACAACACTTATATTTTTTGTTAGTACACTCATAATAGTCCCAATGTTTTCATTGTAAAATTGTTGAAAATTTGTTTTTTATATAAAATTTTAAATAAATATAGTGAAATATTTAGCGATATAGTGAAATATTTAGTGGTTCGTTTATTATGTATTTTTTTTTAATTTAAAATCCGATATAACAATGGTCATAAATTCTGATATCATTAACGATATACATATGAAATTTTCGATATCGATACCAGACTGTACTAAGGAGACTTTGCAATCGTTATTCTTGGGGAATTGCAATACCGAAAATTTATAATTTTATAAAAAAAAAACGATATCTTGGGAAATTTACATTGAAGGACAAAAAACTAACGTTTACGTATAACAAGTAATTTCCGTTCGAGAGCTGATGATCGCTTAGACCGGGTCAGGCAAAACTATGTCACGCCCAGCGAATTTTCGGTGGTACGCGACTTTTTTAGAAGTAAAAAAAATCTTATGAAAAAACGATATCGTGGGAAAGGTAAATTGAAGGACAAAAAAAACTTACATTTTCCGTTCGAGATTAGCTGAAGATCACTTCGAGAGCTGATGATCGCTTAGACCGAGTCAGGCAAAACTATCTAACGCCAGCAAATTTTCGGTGGCACGTGACGTTTTTTTGAATTGTACCAGTTCAGAAATGTGCACTTTAAGCACAAAAATTTGTTTTTCAAACATCGATGAACACACAAATTTTAGATGTTAGATGTTGTATTGTTTTCAGAATGTTTTTGCCATCAAAATTACAGAAATTCCTCTGCGAAAGGTGCACAGAGAAAACATATTCATCCACTTCGTGGTTACCACAAACAAATACTAGAATCCTGAAAATCTTGAAAACCCCCTGGATTTCAAACAATCCCGAAATCCCACGAATTCCCGGGAATTTTGGGAATTTGCCAAATCCCGAATACCGCGATTTTTAATTATCAATCCCGATAATCATCCCTAGTACATATTATTTCTGAATTCATGTTTTTCAAGAATATTCCGGTACTTTGCGTGCTATATGATGTCTAGTGCAAAGCGTTTAAAATCGTTCATATTCAAAATCAGGGGCAAGAACTAAAAATAGTAGAAATGAATTAAAAACACTTACCTTAAAGTCAGACAAAGATGCCATTAAATCATCTAATTCTTTTGTAGCCGAAGAAGCGTATGCTTGATGAGCTGAATTATTAGGCGTAAAAGAATCCTTTTGTTTAACAACTTTCTCCTCCATTTGTCTCACTATAAAAGAAAAAAAAACATTTGTTATTCACTGAAACAATAATTTAAAATAAAATTTACTTACCTGGACCTTCGGGACCAACAAGATTTTCTGTTTTAGTTTCACGTACAGTAATTGTTACATGACGACCAGGAGTTGGAGATTTATTGCGTGCTCTTTAAAAATGAATTCAATTTTTTTAAAAAAGTAAATTTAAATTATGGCGAATATTTACCCATTTGGCACGGCATATAGGGAAGCATTATCCATTTCATTTAATAAACTATCTACAGTTGGACGTTCTTCAACAGAAGCATAACTATTGTAGGTATTATATTTAGATGATGGTGTACTATGGAACCCAGATGGACCAGAATTATCTAGAGAAACAAACAAAAATGATATATATTTACCAAATTGTTTCTAAATTTTTGATTTTTACTAAACAATCTTCCTTATTAGATGGATGACAAAAAAAAAAATAGATGAATGATACACAAAATTGAATTCGCTGCGACATATATCGCATATTATGGTTTATTCGGCCAAAACCGATTTGTTTCTTTGGGCTAAAAATGCCTTTAAAAAGAAACTGCTACAAAAACTTGAGCGAAAGCGGTAGTTTTAGAACAATGAAGTGCCAATTTGTTGAAAAAAAAATTTAAATATCTGAAATATTGAAGTAAAATTTGTCGGTAACACAGTTTTGGAATAGTTTAAAATGGGCCATATTTGTCGCATCGAATTAACTTTTTTCTATCAAAATTATTTTTCTTCTCTCTGAGCACTGTTGAGAAAAAATCAGGTCTCGACTTTAATTTGTTTAAATTAATGGACATTTTTCTATAAATAAAAATTTTGGAATAAAATCACCGAAAATCTGTATTTTTGGTTCAATATAAACTGATCCAAAACTACACTCAGAGAAAAAAAGTTTCATCATATTGAGGAAATTGTTTCATAAATCGTTTGTCATCAATTATTCATCATACACCCAGATAAAAACAGGAATAATGGCCGTAATTTCAAGCAATATATACCTACTGGTGCTTAGATACCTACCGTGTACACGAACAAAATCGGGTAGGTATCTAAGCACCGGTAGGTATCTATTGCTTGAAATTACGGGCATAAGTATCATAAATTTTAGTCCAATGTAACAATTTCGTCATTATTTATGAAACATTTTATAAACTACAAGAATTATAATGACCATATCATTGTCTCCATAAACTTTTATTACACAAAAATAATGAAATCCTTACTAATACAAAATATCATTCATATATATAGTGAAACTTTTCATAAATATGATGAAATTGATTTTGTTTTTTATGAAATGCATTTTTTTCACTTTTTGACAACTAAATAGAAGATTTTAATGAGCTTAATACTAAAATCGAAAAATTCTAAGGACTTGAAATTTTGTTGAGTTTACAAAATTTTCATAATCTCAAATAGCATCCTTATTAAAACAATTTTAATTTTGTTAATTTAAAAGTATTTAATATGATTTCCTGCAAATAAGTAACCCTAAACACAACATAATATCATTAAACCGCCAAAAGATTGATGTTTTCCAAAATAATGCCGGTTTTCTTTTTAAATCATAATAATATACGACAAAAAACTTTTTTGAGTGTATTTTTATATTTTTTGGCGTTGTAATAAATATTTTAAAATATGATAAGTGCAAATTGAAGTAGCTTTTATTTATAGCTTTCATTTTATATTCATTTAATCAAATGTATATCATTTAACATAAAGAAGGAGGTCAACACGATTATTTTATCTTGTACAGTTTAAAAGTTATAGTCAATTTTGTAACGATACTTAAGTAAAAGTTTAACGTTTTTTGCAATTTTTTTGATATTTCGAAAACCGAAACGATACGGAATCTTAAATTTATGTTTCGTCAATTTCTTGTTCAGTATGACAGTTATGCAGAGTTTCATTGAGATCGGGTATGGTCGATCCGGATGGTGATTTAGTTGACATGTTTCCACTCTACTGCTACTGTCTGGTTAAATCAATATTTAATCTTTAGCAAGTTTTTCAATATGATCGAGTCTTCGGCTAGCTTAACACAATTTTAAACTATTTGTACTGAATTTTTTTATGAGTGTAGCATTTACTCAGATTCACTTACCTTTTCTATCATAACCATTGCCATTATATCTGGCACTGCTTAAATCTTGCAACAATGAATCCAATTCTGACAAATTACTAGCAGTATTTAATTGTTGTTGTTGCAAAGATGAGGGTCCACCAACACTTGTGCCATTGTAATGGAGATGTTGTTGTTGGTGTTGTTGACGTGGTATAGCTCCTTGATTTTGATATTGACTAGAAGTGGAGTTGGCATTACCACCGATACCATTATAACCGCTATGAGGTTGTTGATGTTGTTGGTTATTATTCTGATGGTATTGTTGTTGTTGCTGTTGTTGATGATGTGGTTGATGACCAGCAGATGGTGACACTGAAGTGCGTGTTTCAGAATAGTGTTCTTGATAAACAGGCTGAACATACATTTTACAACAAAAAAACAGATAACAGCGCCGAGAAAAAACAAATAATAAAGATTAGAGAAGATTCTTCAACAGAAAGTGTATGTTAATTACACGGCGCGACAAAATTGACCCCTAAAATCGAAAACAAGAGTATCCAACATTGATCCTAAATATTTCGAATACGCTAATTTTAATGGCGTACCCGGTTTTTTCACTTATATGTCAGATTTTTCGAAAAATTACATTAAAGTTTTGCATGTTTTATAAATAAAATTTAAAAAACAAGACATTTTCAATGAAAATTATTCAAGTTCGAGGCCATACTCTATATTTCTTCATTAGGATATTGTCCTAACAAATAACACAAGGCAACAATTTTGAAAAAATTTTAGGGGCTTTGAAAACCACTATACAATTTTGATGTATTGTGGTCCCAGTAGTACAAATATGGTTCAATTTTGAAATTCTATGGAGAGGTTTTTTTTTAAAAAATTTTTAATTAAAATTATAAATTTTTTTAGACGTGTCTCCACATAATTAATGATAACTAAAAAAAAATTAGTCCGATATTATTCAAATAAATTTAGAAAAACTGAAATTTACATAGCCTTTAATCCGTTAATATATTGCGTTTCAATCGGCTCAGTAGTTTTGGAGTTATAATAAAAAATTGAGGGAAAAAATATTTTTTTTACGTGAAAATAGCAAATTTTTTTGGTTAAAAAAAATCATAAAAAATCGAAAACGGCAAAAATCGTTCAGATTTATTGCTTTATCGCAAAGCCACATGTAATAGGAACAAAATGAGATATCGATCATAAAAATCGATTGATTTTTTTCGAATTTATTCACAATTAAGTGAATTCGCTCATTTTCACCAAATTTTAGTTTTTTGTCTGATATACATAAAATTGAGTAGTTAATGTTCTTCTTTCGATTGATTGAATTTTGAAAACATTTTCCCCATGCTATGTACAAATTTTCACATCAAAAATGCATTACATAGTAACATTCGTGTATTTTTTGGCAAAACCCTACCTAGAATATACTGATTCTATTCTTCGGAAAGACATTTGTGTTGGATGAGCTTAAATGTAAAAATAAATAAATTAAATAGTAGAAAATTTATATTTTATTATTCACATTTATTATAATAAATAAAACAAGAAAATAAATAAATAAATATGTATTATAAACTACAAACTCTAAAATTATCTTTTAGTCGATTTTCTACTATTGTTGAATAACGAAGTGTTACTCTGAATACTCCAGCAAAAATCAGCCATCATGCGTGCATCCCAGCAACCCTGGTATCGTTTCTCCATTGTCCGGATATCTTGGTGGAATCGTTCACCCTGTTCTTCACTCAAGTCTCCTAGATTTTCAGGAAAACGATCTAAGTGACTGTGCAGGTAGTGTACTATGATGCTCATGTTGCATCCAAGATTCTGGAAGTGAGTTAACATCTCTTCAACGTGCGCAACGTAATCATCACCCTTGTTATTTCCTAAGAAATTTTGAATAACCCATACAAACGAATCCCATGCATTCTTCTCAATTTCTGACATTGAACTGCCAAATTCAGTATCGTTCACCAATTTGCGAATTTGTGGGCCATCAAATATGCTTTTTGTACTTAAACAAAAATAACACTCGGATGCGTGGTTCGCTGTTTCTCTCCATAGCATAGGCTTCAAAATTTCCAAGTGTCGTCTGTAAAATGAAAAAAAAATTGAAATCAGGAATATGAAGAATTCAAATTTTAATTAAGAAATATTGTAATTATAAAATATTCCAAATCTATTAATTTATACTTACTTTACGTTAGAAGACTTCATAGAAAAATTCAATCGACATGGAATGCATATAGTACTCGGTGTCCAATGCTGGTTCAAATTGTGCGGATAGATATTATAGCAATCTTGATATGACTTTTGCAATGAAGTTAAGAACCACTTCCGTTTTTTCCCGGTGATATATTGGCCGCACACATAACAAAATAAATCTGGATCGTTTTTACATGAAAATGTTCTGGCTTTCTGCCTCATTTTTATTAATATTTGAAAATTGTTTTTAACTTCTAAGCTGTATGACTCTAATTTTTGTGTAGGTATTAAATGATGTTTGCGTTATCGCAAACACTTCTTGAATGAAATAAAAAGGGTCAAGGAGATCTTATAAATACTGATACTATAATTTGGGATAACCCTTTGTGTGGATACAGTTTGTGTGTGCTGCAAATTTTTTATTATTCCCAAGAATCCTAAAAAACATTAAGGACTTAAAAAAAAAAAAAAAAATTATCCGTTACAGGTAGCTAACGGAAAATAAGAGCACTTCAGCGTACACGCACATTTATGAGCGTTTTATTACCGCAATCGTAAAAATTAAACAATCTTTTGTTTATTACTTATTTTTTTTTAATTATTAGAATCATAAAAATGTCATAGAGGTTTTTCCCAAAGGGGTTTTGCCAAAATGCGTGTCGTAAAATGCACCTGAGTTTTTATGTTCTGCATTTTCATTATGTAGGTACAATTTTCTACAGTGCTTGTAAATATGCGATACCTTCAATTAATTGTAAATAAAAATGTAAAGCATGCATCGATTTTTATGATCCATATCTAGTTTAATTCGCATGATATGTAGCTTTACTACAAAAAAATAAAAAGTAATATTTTTTGCAGTTTTCGATTTTTTTCAGATTTTTGTTTTTCAATTTTTTTTTTTTTTTTAGCATTTTTTTTTTTTTTTGCTAACAATTTGTTTCATAACTTTGAAACTATTGATCGCATTAAAAAAATTTGTACAGTTCTTTAAAGATATTGTAAACCTTAATTTTGTAAATTTAATTTGACAAAATCGGACTAGTTGTTTTTGAGTTATGACAACATAAGTGGAGAAATGGCTCAAAATATTGTCAATTTTAAAAAAAAATTTTTTTAAAAAAAAATTATCCATAGAATTGAAAAATTTTACCATTTTTGTACTTAGGCAGCCATGATGCATCAAATCTATATAGTGGTTAGTCAAGCCTTTTTTTGCTGTTGACCTGTGTAATCTATAGAGTTTTTTGTTTTCAAATTTATTATTTGACCCTTTCAGGAATGTGTTGATAGATCTATTTCGGGAATTTTCTAGGTTCCCATCATCAGAACACGTTTTGAAAGCGGTAACAATCCCATGCCAAACATCAAACATACATATGAACTAGTTTACTCACTACATGAGAACTAATATACATTTGAGTTTGAAGTTAAAGATTATAACCATTGATCAAAAAATAAATTGAAAACTTGACATTTTCTCTAAATTTTTATAAAGGGCCCACCAAATAACTTTTTTTTTTTGAACTCCTGAACCAATTGGACTTTGTATGGCGTCATACCAAGGTCTTTATGCAAAATTCGTCTCAATGACGTCTCCGAAATGTTCAATTGTTGAGAACGACGGTGAATTGATGTTGATGGCGCTTCACGCACACTTTCTGCCACAGCAGCAATATTCTCGGGTGTAAGCACTGTTTTTGGCTTTTCACGCTTTCGTTTATCGATGAGGATGCCAGTTTCTTTCACTTTTTTCAAAAGATAACGAACATACGGACCATATTCGTTCAGCGGAAGGATAAAACTAATTATCTGTCAAATCAGACATGAGCTAAGTGTTACCATTCGCGAAATAAGCACTAGTTGAAAAAAAACGTTAGATGGCGGAAAACGTTAGATGATGAGACCTTCAACAACATTTGGGTATCGAATTTGTGTAATAAATATGCAGTTTTAACAAGTAAATTCGCGACTTGTCTCAGATTTTAATATATTTTGCTAATTTTTTGACAATTTATCATCCTATTTCGCAAAGGATCATAAAAATTTTTGTGCATACACAAAAAGGCAAATCAAAACAATTATTTCGGGTGAAAAATTAAAAAAAAAAAAAATAAAGTGCGGTTCATGGGAAAAATGAAAAATGTCCATAAATTGTATATGACAACATAGCGAAAAATGAATACCTAGGAATTAATTTTTTAGTATAATATGTAAATAGTTAAAAAATTACGTGTAGCCAAATTTCGCCAAAAGGTTAATATTTACGAAAGTTAGTTTAACAAAAACTTTCATTAGAGAACTGAAAAACGTGTTACAGTTACTACATGACAGTTGTTTGTGTAGTAATCACAACACTCAGAAAAAAAGCTAGTAAAACAAATTTTCAATCGCACTTAACTATTTTTGTACTAATTTTTAGTAAATTTTTTTAGATTAGTAATGTTTTTTGCTATACTCATTTTACAAATTACAGAATTTTGTATTAATTTTTGTTGCGGATTTTAGCAACATAATTTACTAATTTTTGAAGCCCAGTTGCTAAATTTAGCAAAAATTTTGCTAAGACTGACATAACTTAAAAAACACGATTTTGCCTAAAACGAGTTTAAATACATATCTGCCTCGCTCGACCCTTTCTCTATTTATTTGGTCACGTTTTTTTATAAATGTATTTTTCTCTTAGTGATGTATTTTTCTCTTAGTGAGAGTTGTGTTCGAATTCGCTAATTATCGAGAGAACCGTCAGTAGCACAGTTTCTCTATGAAGTATATACTCTTTGCACCCACTTTAAAGAAATAATAAAACATATTATGCTCAATATCGAAAACTATACATGATATTAATATGAAATTTTTACACAACATAAAGCATGATATACCTAATAAATCTGCACCATTAACTCAAAAATCGCATTTTTTGACTTATGACAGTCTTGTAGCAAATCTGTTGATAATTTAGCGAAAAATATCTCGAGGCTCAAAATAGTTAAATTTCCCGTAAAACCACGAAAATTTTCAGTAGCCATTACAGATTTGGTTTCTTAGTGCAGTGCAGTTTAACTGCAATTACAGTTGTTTTTTTGTAAATTAATACAAAACAATTATTATGAAAGTTATTTACAAAAACAACTGCAGAATATTACTGTATTTTTAACAGTTGTTTGAAGCAGTTCACAGTGGGATACATCACCAAACTTTTGGAAATAACTCGGCCATTTCTTACTTACCCAGTAAAATTTTTTAGAACAGATTACCTTTGAACCTGTTCTAGAACAACTTCTTTTACCACCGGTTACATGGAACTGGTTCTAGAACAGGTTCCTGATAGTCGAAATGTAAGGTGTCACTGTCCCAGAACCAGCTCTATAACTGGTTCTAGAACCTTGTTTGGAGGTAAAGAACTTATTGCAAACTTATTACAAACTCCATATAAAAAGAACCAGTTGCAGAACAGAAATTAGAACCTGTTATAATACAGTATATGCTGTTCTGGAACAGGCGTAAGTGACGTAATATAGAGTTTTGATGTTAGGCCTCCCAGTGTCGCTTTTTATATAACAAATTTTGAGTGCTCGCCATTTGTTCAAAATTAACATATTTGTAATCTGCTAATAGAGAACAACAAAAAACATTCTGTCTTGTATAGGCCTATAGTTCCAGAGATATTCCCATTTGAAAATATGAAATTCCAAATTTGGTGCTACTCAGGTCCAGTTTTTGCCAATACCAGGACAAAATCGAGGCAAATTTTTTTGTTTAAAATATCAGTTGTTTAACCAATTAAATTCTTGATTAAATAATTTTTCCCCAAAAAGCACCAACAGTCGTTTGCCTACAAATAAATATTTTCCTTCAAAACATATAAAGTATATTCTGAAAAGTTTTTTCATGTAAACGCGATTTATGTTAAAAAATCTTTGATTTGAATATACTTTTCCCCCCCAGCCGCTTCTAAGGCAAATATCAACTTTAACCCTCTAACTGGCAAACGATATGTGCTCCACTCGAAAAACAAATAACAAGTTCTTCGATAAATTTGTTTATCGTTGCCTAATTTAGGCGATATGAGAAAAAATATTTTAGGGTGAATTTTGAAAACTAAAGCATATAAAAGAGAAGTTTTGAACAAAAATTATTTCTCTTACCAAGATATAACCACACTCCAAAAACTATTTTTTTCTGCTCCTATTTAAGAAGATATAACGTTTTTCGCTTTTTGCAACAAGCGAAATTGGGCGAAAAAGTATCTAAACTTCAATTTATATTGTTCAAACTTCAACGCTTTGCTATTAATACGTAATATCTTCCTTCTGCCAAATTTCATAAAAATCCGTCTGTTAGTTAAGATGATGTCCTTTAGAGTAATCCTGATAAAATCCTGTGATACCTTGGACCAAAGTAAGGACTTATTATTAAAGATAAAGATTTAGTCTTACATATATTTTATTATAACGAGTTTTTAGTCAACTTAAATTGGTTTTTTAGATTTTTGAAAACTATGTTTTTTCAAAAATAATTATTTTTTGAAATTTTACGAAATTTTGATTTTGAAGCTTTCTCGCTTCCCAACCGTGGACGGCACACGAACAATTTCTTCGCAAAATATTTAGAAAATTTAGTTTTCTATCGGAATATATTAATTTCCAAGTATAAAACATTCATTTGACGAATTTGCCCTGAGGCAGCCTTACCAGTAGAGGGTTAACCCACTATTCCAAAATTTTGCACGCCTCCGACTAAGTAGCGGAGGCGGTTGTATATACTCTAAACATATACCGAATTTATATAACATAATATTGGTATGAAAAATATCAGATAGTTTAAATATCGAAACGTAACATTTTCTACATACATACATATTTGAAAATTGTTTTTTGAGCAATTCCTACAAATTTCGTTGAAATTCAGATATAAGATCTACAAGACAAAAATAGTAAAAAATTTATGAGAAACGTAATGGGCCAAACGCATATCCAAGGTCAAAATGGATTTCAAAGTTGCCCGAAACTTTTTTGTATTAAAAGTTTTTAATATTTTTAGCACTCTAATAAGAAGGTTAGAACCATCTTGTATTTCAATTGATACCAAACTTTTATATTGTTTCTTGAACAAAAGCATGAAAATTGGAATATTTTTGACCACAAATTTTAGCCCTTGACTTTAAATTTGCCTTAAAAAGATACCAATTCTTATCCAAATTGTATGCCAAACGGAGTGCATCAATCAACGGTGCTCCTTCGTTAGTTTCAAATAAAGAATAGTTATTACTAGGGCAACCAAAAATAAACTAGAGCTTGTTTTTTATTTGAAAGGATAGAAAAGTAGAAAACCCGGTTAATAGAATAATTCCGAAATCGTATTTGATAACTCTAGTTAAAACATGCAAAACTTGAATGGAATTTTCCAAAAAGTCTGTTACACCATTAAAATTAAAGTGACCTTAATATTTAAGATCAATGGTCGGTACTCTTAGTTTCGAGTTTTGGGGTCAATTTTGTAGCGCTGTGTTATCTATACCTGTGTGGGTGGAGCTTTACCACGAAGACTACCATATCCAGAAGAAGATTCAATATAATTATGTTGTTGTGGTACTTGCTGACGCTGCTGTTGAACCGATGTAGTTGAATTTGTTGTATACTGTTGCTGAGGTTGATGACCAGGAACACTATTTTGCAAATCGGCAAGTAATGCATCTGGAAAGAGACATAACAGAATGGGAATTATAATATTAATCAGTATTTAATAATTTGTTATAGTTTATTAATAGAATTTTTATTAGTATAAAAAAATAAATAAAAATAAATCCAGTATACCAAGATTATCATAATCGCCCTGAGTTACTCATATTTTTTAATTATTTTTCAAATAACTCAATATCAAAAAAAAATTCAGTTGCTATTCCTTGTAATGTTTATTTATAAAATTTCGTTAATATTTTTCAGAAATTATTACATTTCTTTTGTACAATCGTTGTCTTACTAATCATACAGATTGTGAGAAAAAGTTGAAACTTTCGAAAAAAAAATAAAAGCTTCCAAACTGTTTTTATCTTTAATTTTTGCCGTACCTACTTTTAACGTAATATTTTCTTATCAGTTCTGCAATAGTGTACGTGTTTCTTACGTTTTCTTTTAAAACAGGGGCGTTTAAAATTAATTAACAAAGGTAAGACAATCGATGTTAGGGTTATTGTATCGACGAGAAATGGGTTAAACAAATATTTTATTTATTTATTTATTTTTTTTTGTTAAATCGAAATATACACATTACTGTTATACGTCACATATGGGCAATTCCTGGGCGACGGACGCGACATTCGCACACTTTTAGTTGAGCCAAAAACAATAAAGGAATATAAAGATGCGGTATATACTAGGGCGGGTCGATTTAAAAATCGCTCAACGTTCAAGGAAAATCGTATTCTAGGGATCAAAATAAGATACTTTGCCGAAGGAACCATACCTCTAAACGAATTCTGATGTCCCGACTTTTGACCCGTAGGGTCAAATTTTGAAAAATTCCACTTTGACCCATTTAGAGTGTCCCAATCGAATCCAACCCAATCGAATATAATTTATACATTCATCTGCTAGAGCGTCTTCCGGAGAAGAAATAGAGACCCTAATCTTGGAAAGACTCCTTCTACTTTCTGAAATACCTCTATCCGAGATTTGTACATTTTGCTATAAAAACATGGATAAAAAGGCCCTCTTTCAACTTAAATTTTAACCCCTTAACGGTCACCTAGAATGATGATTTATGCATTAATCTGCTAGCGCGTCTCCCGGAGAAGAAGTACCTCCCATAATCTTGGAGAGATTCGTCCTACTTTCTGAAATATCAAAGTGGGCTTTTTTCAAAATTTGACCCTACGGGGCAAAAGTCGGGACATCAAAATTCGTCTTAGAGGTATGGTTCCTTCGGCAAAGTTTCTTATTTTGATCCCTAGAATACGATTTTCCTTGAACGTTGAGCGATTTTTTTGCCTCCATACAAATCGACCCGGCCTAGTATATATATCCTCAGTGTATTGAAGCAAGGAAGTGTACTAGATTTAAGGATACATATTGTGCAGAATCAATAATGTAGTAAAAATATATAAGCAAATATCAGCGAGAAACGGACGCGACATATATAGAAGTTATTTGTCGTGTCCGTTACTCGCTGTTATTGATTCTGAACAATGTTTATCCTCAAATTTTGTACTCTTCCTTGCTTCAATACACTGAGGATATATACTGCATCTTTATAATTCTTTATTGTTTTTGGCTAAACTAAAAGTGTGCGATTGTCGCGTCCGTCGACTAGGAATTGGCCATATGTGTGAGAACGCCCGCAATAAAATTTAAATTTTTTTTCTCACACATGGAAAAATCAATATGTACACTGATAATAATCCATGCGTAAAAATCAATATGTACACTGATAATAATCCATACCTATTATATAGGCTCTAGCTTTTCTAAAACTTCGGGTTCTGATGAGATCTTTAGCCAGATCGAAATACTAGTATCAACCAAGCTAATATGTTTGATTTGCTTTATTTTTGTAAATATACGGAGGTTGAAAGCTCGTTATGAATTGAAAATAACATAAAAATAATCTCGATGTATATAAAAACAAAAAACTAATATAACTGGAAAATTTGTTCAGTTTACAAAAGATTTCGTTGTTTTGACATTTTTTTTCGTATTTTTATAGCATGGATTATAATGAGTGTACGGGAAACTAGACACCACATATAGTCAAACTGCTTTTTCAGTTTTTCGCCATCACGTCAAAATTTCTTGTAAAAAGACTTAAAAGTTTTAATTTTTCCAGAAAATATTAAAATACTTATACTCGTTTAAGGATGACAATATGGTTATCAAATGAAAGGTGAGAACCTCTGCACTGAAAGAATTATATTTCATGCTATTAATGAAACAATTCATAATTTTTTTTCGTAGATTCAATGAAGAATTACATTATATCCGAGAATATTTTATTAAATTTTTCATAAAATTTCAAAGTTGCATAAAAAAAAATCATTCGATTTCATAAAGTATCTCTTCATAAATTTAATGACAATTTGCTTTAGAGCTATGAAATTTTTTCACAGACTTACTTTTTAATTTTTTCTTAAAATTTAATAATTTTATCAATTTTTATACATTTTAAACTTTAGTTTTAAGATTAAGTTCTCAAAAGTTTAACATATTTTATAAAGTGACTGAAAACATATAAAATTAACCACTCGATAGCGGATCTTGAATTATAGCGTTTCAAACTATGAAAAATATTCGAAAATTTTCAAATAGTATTGGTACATAATAACCAATAACTTTGATACGGCTTAACCTACGAGCCATTGATACCTCGTTTTAAAGCTAATTAAATTGTGGTTTTACTAGTGCACAAATATTATTCACTTCTCCAGGGCAAAATGCATTGTTTTTAAAAACCGCGGTTCAAAAAGCGGTATTTAAAAAAACTTGTCCAAAATATACGTTAAATAAAAATTGGTTCCTTATGCCGTGTACAAATCCCTACATGGAGATGTTACGGTATCCTGACTTATGAATAAAAATGTGAAAAAATTTAACTAAAAAGCCGATCATTCAGAAACATGCAGGAGTACCACATAGGGATTTTGATTTTGACATACATTTTTTTAAAAATTTTAGAAAACCCGTTTTATTTGAAATACAACGATTTGAACCATGGATTTTCAAAAAAAAAATGCATTTTACCGTCAAGAAGTGATTTTTTCTCTATGAAACAGTAACACGACAATTTAGTAACTTTAAAATGAGGGATCAATGACTCTTGTAGCTTGAGCCGTTAAAAAGATATGGGCAATTATCTGCAACTACTTTCAAAAAACTTTTATTTTTATTTTCTTCAATAAAATATTTTTTTTACTATAGTTGATATCGTTTTTTAGATTTTTATCCATAACTTTGACTACCGTACGAGCTCCACCCACATATTAATTTGACAACGGTATAGTGTAATAAATTATAATTAACATATATTTTTTTGAAAAGCTAAAAAAAGGCTGTTTTTGAAATACAGCGGTTTAAACCACGGATTTTGAACCATCAAAAAATTATTTTGTTTAAAGCACGATACAGTGGCTTTAAAATGAGATATCAGTTAATCACGAAGCTTTAACCGTTAAAAAGATATGGACGATTAAGTTAAATATTCGACTTTTTTCATATTTTAAAACGCGATATTTCCACAACTGTTAGAGCTAACAACCCAAAACTTGTACGATTATATGACACTTACCTTACGTACCAAGTTTGGTTAAAATTAAAGGGGGTAGAGGTCAAAAATTGGATAATTTCTGATGGTTTTATATGGAGTGAGACAAGTGCTTTATTATTTTAATGTGGCCTTAATTTTGGGCTTCAATGAAATTGTTTAAAAAATAATTTTAAATAGTTAATTGGCTTCAATGCATTGTTCAAGACATTCATGAAGAGTTTTATTAATTCAAGGAACTTCTTAATATTAAAAAAATGTATGAAACTGTTTCATAAATTGTTCAAGATATTCATGAAGAGTTTTATTAATTCAAGGAACTTCTTAATATTAAATAAATGTATGAAACTGTTTCAGAAACTCCATAAAAATTCATAAATTCCAAACATTGCATTAACATTGACTTGAATGAAACCTGTTTCATAGTTTCTGTGAAAAGTTTCAATGGACGAGTCCCAGTGACAATTTTCATTAAAGCTATGAAGAAATTCATTGTTGAAGTGAAGATAATTCTCTCAGTGTGTGTTTTTAAAAAATGATTAGTTACAAGTTTTTACGATTAAAAGTTTCACAAATTTCCTTTTTAAAAATGTAATCCTTCAATATCTTTGATGATTCTAAATTCGTCACGAACACTAAAGCAGTGTTGCGCAGTTCTACCTAGAGTAATGGAAATTTTTCAGAGCATTGTGATATTAAAAATTACCAAAATCGATATAGCGGTTAAAAAGTTATGAGCAAAAATGAGAAGGTACCTCTAAATGTTGAGTTCAAATTCATCTTTAAGGCGCCCTGGTAATAAAAATGCTTTTTAACAGACGCTAGAGGTGAATAATATTTTATTTTCACCGCAGAAATTGTTATTCACCACAGAATTTTTTTCATGTTAAAAATGTTTCTTTAACACAAAATTTTTTTCACATCTACGAGGAAGGTCCCAACATTAGCCGACCTGACGTATAGATGGCGGTAGTAGTTGGAAAAAAAACACTTTCGTGAAAAGGGACAACCTCACAAAACATATGTTTAGTACATTTTTTTGAAACCATCAAAAATAAACGATCTCAGTGAATTTGGATACATGGAATTGCTCACCGTTATGTAATTCAATACTTTCATTTAAAAGGTCTCAACCAATATTAAAGCCGAGTTAAATTCTACTCTGGGGGAGTCTGTTTCTTCGTTTACGAAGAGAGTTCAAACGAGGCTGTACGAGCCGTCAAGACGAACACCGTAGTGGTAGACCAATTGAGATGTAAACGCCAGAAACGGTTAAGAGCATAAACATTATGGTATTGGATGATCGTCGGCTGAAGGTGCGTGAGCTGGCTGAAATGATAGTCATTTAAAAAAGTGCTGTATATCACATATTGACCGAAAATTTAGAAATGAGAAAGCTGTGCGAAAGATGGGTGCAGCGATTGTTCACAATAGAACAAAAACAGCGTCGTGGAGATGTTTCAATAGAGTGTTTGACGATGTTTCACCCCAATAAAGCCGAGTTTTTACGTAGTAACTACGGATAAGACATGGGTGCACCACTTCACATCTGAGACAAAGGAACAGGTAAGGGCATGGCGTCTGTTTTTGGGATGCGCGTGGGATAAATTTTATTGATTATCTTCAAAAAGGAAAAACAATCCATGGTGATTAATATGCTTACTTATTCCACAGTTTAAGTGATGAAATTAAGAAGAAAAAAATCTGTTTCCAAACTTGATAAAATGGTTCGGTTGTTAAAGATTTGCCAACAATGAAGAGGTGGAGTCTGCGGTTGATGGCTATTTTAAGGAGCTATATAGTTCTTACTATAGACAGGGTATAGAAGCTATTGAATATCGCCGGGAAAAGTGTATCGAGCTAAAAGGAGATTATTTTGAGAAATAAAGAAAATGTTGCCTAAATTTGTTATGGTTATTTAGTCGGCTAATTTTGGTACTGCAATCGTATAATAACTTTTTACCACAAAATTTATTTTTCTTTTTATTTTCTCATTTTATTTGTGACAAAATAACAGTTTTTTATTTGCAATATAGCAAATATTAATATTAAAATATTAGTTAATATATTTTTTTACTTTGAATTTTTAAACTTTTTAGCGAATAAAAGTTAAAATTTTATCAAAACTAGGAATTGTCAGTGGTCGATAAATAATTGCGTACTAATTATAAAAAAAAATGTATGTTTTGTAGTGTTGGGTCGAAATTCCCTATAGAAAATATTAGATTTTTGTTCTTATAAAAAAAAACTGTAAAATTTTGGTAAAATTAGCATGAAAATTTAAATTGATGGAATTTAATTATATTTTGATATATCAAGTCTTTAGAAATATTTTGTTTGAGACAAATTTGTTATGAAGGATTAAAACTTTTTTAAGAAAACTTTTAAAATTTTTTATTCTTTACAATTATAAGCAATATTTTTTTTAAAAGCATAGGATCTCACCTTTCATTTGGTATAAAATTTTTAAGTCATATCATCAGTACAAGTATTTTAATATTTTTTGGAAAAATTTAAACTTTAAAATCATTTTAAAATAAATTTTGACGAGATGGTGAAAAACAGAAAACGCAGTTTAGCTATATATGGTCTCTGGTTTCACTTATATATTGATTTGTCTATGTGTGAAAACTACTGTTGCACGGTGTAATCATTTGTTAATAGATTTCCATAGCCAAACTCTTGAGGAAAAAAGAAATTTAAACCCGGAAACAGATTCTTCGTTTGTATACCCCTCTATAACATGCAAATTTGAATGGGCCAAAAAGTTTTCGATTCATAGGTTTAGATGGTAAAAATACCCGTTCGAAAAAAATGTAACATCTCAAATACAAAATCAGATCTCATTTGATATAGATCAATATTTATTCTTATTCAAGTTTATCTCAAAATTGGGGTATCCAGTAAAACTAAATAAAAACATCACCTTAAGAATATCAGACGTCCAGAGAAAAATTACCCTAATGCTAATTACCCAGCCAGAAATTGCCAATGGTCAGAAAAATCAAGCATTGGTAAAGCACATTATTTTTAGTACCATTGACAGAAATTAAAATTAAAGCGCCGGCAAAGCCCTTGTATACAACGATTTTGCAACGTTGGCAAAATGTGCTTGGCCAGTACTTGATTTATAAAATGTACAACCGTCAAAAAATTAAAGCACTGGCAAAGTCGTGATATATAACACTTTGCCAACGTAAGCAAAACGTGCTTTTTTAAAATTTACTACACTTTGTTAAAAAATATAAAACTTGTGCTTTTTTATGTTTGTGAAAAATCATTTTTAGACCAACTTTTTTTTCCAGCGTTAGCAAGTTAATTCCAACAAACGTTATGCCAGTGCTGGCAAACTAGCACAACCAACAGTAAGCCACCTGTTATCACTTGTTTACGTTTTAAGCTATCAAGTATTATGTGTCTCGTTAGATCAGTGGATAGAGCTCTCGGCTGGTAATCAAGCGACCAGGGTTCGAGTCACGGCAGAACCAAAACTTTTTTAAACTAACTTTATTTTTAATTTTATTTTGGAAAAACGTTGACAATTTCGTTTACCCAGTGCTTTACCAACGCTATAAAAAAGGAAATGCCAAGCCCTGCCCGGTGTTATAATTTTAGGGTTGGCAAAGCACTTAAATCTCCAGAAATCCAACGCTAGTACCACCGTCAAAGCACTGGGCCAACGCTTTGCCGTTCATATTTTTCTGGCTGGGAACTCTTACCACCAGTATCTTATTTTCACAAGAGAAAAAAAATATGACTGAACATAATTGGGAACAGGAAATTATCACATTATGATCCTAATTATCATATATATGATTGTGGCCAATCATACTATGATTACAGAGGGCGATTTTATCATGACGGTATAATCATAATATGATTACTACGATCATATTATGATTGTGTGGCATTACAAACATAACATGCTGCTCTTAAACTATCATAATATCATGCTCTTTTCTCTGC
The DNA here is from genome assembly GCA_021234595.1 of Delia radicum. Lineage (NCBI taxonomy): Eukaryota > Metazoa > Arthropoda > Insecta > Diptera > Anthomyiidae > Delia > Delia radicum. The sequence goes on from CM037854.1 coordinate 194,136,087, forward strand.
TCGTACATAGATCCTTTATATGAAATGCCAAATAAAATTAACAATACTAAAAAAAAAAAACATGTTTCGTGACATAAAAAAACTTGCCGTATTTATGGTTTATTTATTTTCTATATACACCGGTTTTTGGGGCTTAGACCGATTTTGACCGCTGTAGTAAAGCCTTTCTGTGTATGTCGTATTCGTTCAGACTTTGGCAGTTTCTCCAACTTCAGTTCCATTTAGCATCGAAAAACGTTTAATTACAAAACAATTTATTAAATTTACGGACGGGTTTTTTTGGGTGTATTTGTTTTAGCAAATCAAGTAGAAATCACAATTATAAAAATCCCACATTTTACAAATATTTTGCAAATAATTTATTTATGTTTTAATTTCCTTATTTTTCAAACCACTATCATAATAACATATTGGCAAACATTTATATGGTAAAACTTACCCAAACGTCTTTCAAATTCGCCTACTTTAAAACAATCAGTTGGTGAACTATAAAATGATGATGACAAAAGTTTTGAAGACATTTTTGTTAAATTTTTGTTTTATATTTTTTTTTAATTTTTTATTTTTGTTTTTTGTTTTTACAACAAATTTTAGGAAAAAACAGTAGTTTAATTCCCACTTAAAATTCTCACACTTATGCACGCGGTTTACTAAATAAAATATACAAATGAAATTGAATTGTATTGTATTGAACACAAAAAATGGTGTTAACGGTTCAATAATCTAGACATAAATGGAATTTTTAAAAGACACACACAAATCAAACCAATTTAGGAATTTTTATATGAAAAAGTTTTGTTTTTGGTTTCGTGTAAAAAAAAATGAAATTGATTTTTTTTTAGTTTTGGATTGTAAGAAAACCAATAAACTTCATTAAGAAATTTATAAATTTTTGTCAGCACTACAGCAAAAAAAAAAAATTAGATAATCATCAAAAATAGTTTTACGTTTATGCAAAAGTAGCATGAAATACTAAACTTGACCAAAAAATTACAAGTAGAGTCATTCCAAAAATGTTCGATACGGTCTTTGGATATGTGACTTGGGAAATCGTTGAATCGTTCTTATGATATACGAGGGGCGTACCAAAATTAGCCGACCTAAGAAAAAAAAAACAACAAATTCCGCAAAATTTTTCTTTATTTTTCAACAAAATCAGCTTTTAGCTCGATACACTTTTCCCAGAGATATACAATAGCTTCGATGCCATGTTTATAATAAGAACTGTCTAGCTCCTTCAAATAGCCATCAACAGCAGAGTCCACCTCTTCATTGTTGGCAAATCTTTTACCACCGAGCCATTTTTTCAAGTTTGGAAATAGAAAATAATCCTAGGGAACTAAATCTGGCGAATAAGGTGCGTGCTGCACTGAACTTTAATTCATTGATTTTGGCCATCGCATGAACTAGTTGGTGCATTGGCTTGATGAAACAACACTTTATTTTTCGCCAAATGCGTCATTTTTTCTAAATTTCATCACTTAAACGCTGCAATAAGTCAGCATAATATTCGCCGTTGATTGGTTTTCCTTTTTAAAGATACTCAATAAAAATTATCCAATGCGCATCCCAAAAAGCAGACGCCATGACCTTGCCTGCAGATGGAACTGTATTCGCCTTCTTTAAAGGCGATTCTCCTATTCCAGTCCACTGCTTTGACTGTTTCTTTGTCTCAGGTGTGAAGTGGTGGACCTATGTCTCATTCATGGTTACGAAACGATGCAAAAATTCGGCTTTATTGCGGTGAATCATTGCCAATCACTCTATTGAAACATCTTCACGACGCTGTTTTTTTTTCTATTGTGAGCAAACGCGGCACCCGTCTTGCGGACAGCTTTCTCAGCTCCCAATTTTCGGTGAATATGACATTCTGTGAATTTTCTTAAACGTTGTACACCGACCACTACGTTGTTAGTCTTGACAGCTCGTACGGAGTCCCTGTCACCCAATATTTTATAGTCGTAAACGAAGGAGCAGACTCCCCCAGAGTAGAATCTAGCTCGGTTTTAATATTGGATGGACCGTGACTTTTCAAATTTAAGTATTGAATTACATATGGTTGACCAATTTTTTCCATGTCTACAAATTCACTGAGATCGTTTATTTTTTATGACTGCAACAAAAAAATACTAAACAACGTGGCGCCTTGAAACTTAAAACATTTGTTTTATAAGGTTGCTACTTTTTACCAAAGTAGTTTTTTTAAAAGTACTGCCGCCATCTATACTTCAGGTCGGCAAATTTTGCGACAGCCCTTTAACGTACTGCATTAAGTTTTTGATGCAGTTCGCGATGAATAGCGGCTTAAAGTTCGATATTTTTATCAAAACTGAGAGAAATACCTTTTGTTTAAACTTCTCTAACTTTATAAGTTTGTATCCGATTTTAGCAAATCTTGTATCAAATGATCTTCTACTTGAAGATGTAGTTTTAAAGTTTAAAAATTTCTTTTTACATAAAGTTTTTAAAAACGCAATTTTTCGCGAATATTTAAAAAACTACATCTTTGATTTTTCTTACACAGTTTTTCATATTGTCTTGTATGACATATTCAAAATTCAGAGTATGTTCTCTATGGGATCAAAAAATATTTAGATTTTAGTAATAAATTCTCACATTATTTTCATAAAAAAATAAAATTTTTAATTTTGTTCAATACACACAAATTTTAAATTTCGCAAAACTCACGACCCATAGTCTTTTACTTTTTAAATTTTCCTTTTCGCTCTGAATCCGAAAACAAGTAAAAAGTACACCCAAAGAAATAAAGTTCCAACCGAATTGAAAAGTTTTTATTAAAGGTAACAACTTATAAATTCAGTTAATACAACGATATTTACATTATATTTTTGAATACTTTGGGTTGTCGCAACTAAAATTCAGTTGAATTATCCGAACATTGTTATGAAAACTAATGTAAAGTTCTGTCAACCGTCTGAAATTCTTTATAACCGAATTTGAGTCGTAGTATCCGAATTTTAGTTGGCAAATAGCTAAATTTTTCTCTGTGCATACTCTTAACTTCTTAACTATCGATCTTAAGTATTGCGAAATTTAAAATTCGTGTGTATTAAAGAAAATTGTATATACACACAGAGAAATAAAGTTCCAACCGAATTGAAAAGTTTATATTAATGGTAACAACTTATAAATTCAGTTAGTACAACGATATTCACATTCGATTTCTGAATATTTTGCCTGTTGCAACTAAAATTCTGTTAAATTAACAGAATTTTGTCGTAAAAACTAATGTTAGGCTGTGCTAACCGTCTGAAATTCGTAACAACCGAATTAGAGTCGTAATAACCGAATTACAGTTGGCAAATAGCTAAATTTTTTTCTGTGTGTGTTTGATATCATTTTTATTAAAAATCAAAATTATGTTTTTTCTACCTTTAATTGTGCAATGAAAATTATTCAAGTTCGAGGCCATATTTTAAATTTCTTTATTAGGATATTGTCCTAACAAATAATCTATAGAGTTTTTGTTTTCAAATTTATTAATTAACCACTTTCAGGAATGTGTTGATAGATCTATTTCGGGAATTTTCTAGGTACATCAACACGTTTTGACAATCCCATGCAAACATTAAACATTTATATAAACTAGTTATCCCACTAAATGAGAACTATTATATGATTTTGAAGTTAAAGATTATCACCATTGATCAAAAATAAATTGAAAACTTGTTTGTTATGTAACTCTATAGATTATTTGTTAGGAAAATATCATAATAAAGAAATATAGAGTATGGCCTCGAAATTGAATAATTTTCATTTTCATTGAAAATTTTATAGTTTACTTTTTTTTAGAAAATAATATGAGAATTTCTTACTTTGAATTTTGGATATGTTACACTAAACAATATAATCTATCACCATACATTGTTTAAGAAAATCGAAAATGTAGTTTTCTCAAATAAATAACGTTTAAATGAGCTTAGATTTATAAAAATCGGATAATTACTTAAAAAGTTAGAGCTGTTTAAACATATTTTTCTAAGTTTTGCTAAAGAATTTCTAAAGGCGCGATACAACGCGAACTAGACCAAATTTCGAAAAGCTTAAACGTTGAAACCCGCTGGATCATATTCAATTAAATCCAAACACATCTATTCGAAAAACGACTAAACTCGATTCGAAATTTTTTGGAATTACTCAGTATTGAATGAATATTATATACACCCACTATCATGTAAGATATTCAAAAACATATCAGAACATATGAATGAATTGAGAAAATTATATTTAAAAATAAAACCTCCAACATTCTAATGGCGGTAAAGTATGGTACCACTAACTAACATTTAATCTTTTTGCTGTTTTAGTATTTCGTGGGTTGGTTAGTTGGTTGGTTATGATCTTAAAGTAGTTTTGACCTAATAATATTATTTAAAACTCATACTACGGTTTATATATACACATAGAGAAATAAAGTGCCAACCGAATTGAATAGTGTATTTTAATGGACACAACTTATAAATTCAGTTAGTACAACGATATTTAAATTAGATTTCTCTTTTTTTTGAGTGTTGCAACCAAAGTTCATTAAAATAAACTGCACTTTCTTGTGAAAACTAATGCTAAGCTGTGCCAACCAACTGTCTCAAATTCGTAAAAACCGGATAACCGAATTTCAGTTGGCAACTAGATAAATATTTCTCTGCGTGTAGCAGAACAAACAAACTAAAAATTTGATTTAATCATAACAAATCAAAAATTACACTATTGGCAGGCAGTATTTATGTATTTTGGCCAACAGAACGAAAACAAAGTACCAAATATCATGGCAGCTATAACCTTAGACCAGGGATGGCATGCAATACCGCTAAAATGCCGTTATCAATAAAAGGGTGTTTTCAACTGAATATCGTTATCGCTAAACTACCGTTGTCGAAATAATTAAAATGCCATTATCCGTAAAATACCGCTACTGATATAACTGAAATACCAATATCCTTAAAATACCGTTACTGAAATAATCTGACAAGATCAGAAAAAATAATCGCTGCAAATAGATATATTTTCCCAAAGTTCGATCATAAACTAGTCAGTCATTGGAATTCGGGAATATTACCAATATCCTTAATATAACGACAATGAATTAGCTAAAATAACGCTACCTTTAATATACCATTACCGAAATAACAAACAATAGTTTATGCCCAAAATACAGTTACCAAAATAACTAAACTACTGTTAGCGCTTATATTACCGAAATAAGTAAAATAGCTATATCGCTAAAAACCCGTTAGCGAAATAAAATAAAATAGCGTTACTTTTACCGATAACCGCATCGAATCGGTTACCATCCATGGCCCAGACACAATAATATCAGAAAACAGCAATACACTTTTTTAACAGTTATGCCCAAAACTGTGCGCGGTATCTGTATCGTATGTGAGAAACTTTCGAATCGTAAAATGCAAAGGGACAGGACAGTTACTTTATATCAAATAACATTTGTATGTAATTCCAAGTCCAAATTCCAAAAGAATTCTTCATTTTCTAATATGAAGAAAAATATGAAATTTGTGACTCTCCCTGTTCTAAACATGGAAGAGTTGTATTTTTGTATGAATAAGCTTCTCACATTAAATACAGAAACTGGGTTCAATAGGATAGGTAAGGTTAAATGATAGCCAGTCAGAAGGCGAGTACACTGAAAATCCATGTGGGTTAAAGCGATTTTCATGAATTTCCTCATACATCCTTATTTCCCTAAAAAACTCCAGGACAGCGGATAAAGAACATATCTTTAAAGAATCTGCATATTAGATATCTGCGTAGCCGCTCCTTCAATACTGGTCAATCACAAAGTAGATGCTGCACTGTCTTCTCCTTCTCTTTGCCGCCCAGAGGATCCAAAATAATATATACGTAAGTAATACCAGCATGTAGCCATTCCATTCTTTCTTTCTCCTTGGATTGTCCCAGCGATTGCAACTCATTACTTTACGATCTAGTTTGGTTGCCGTGTTATATTCGAGTTGATTATTAGCATATTGCTCGTCCATATGGTAATCTGTGAATCAGTTCCCGTACTCCCAAGGGCATTACTGACAGTGTATATATTCATGATTTCAAACGTTTCTTTTACATTTAGGAAGAATGCCAATTCATATTCACAGCCATGTAGAGTTATTGTTGGGACAACAGAAATTCTATTCTCACAGCCCAATTCCTTTTGTCTCAGCTGATTTTCTTATGCCACAGCCAAAAAAAAAAAACAGTTTCCACAACCGTATCATTCGATTGACCTCAAATTTGGTTCTAAATACCAATCTTTTTTTTTTTATTAATTAATAATTACAAATTATATATTATTACCTTAACCGAGCACTAGCTACTATGGCCTTCGGCGCGTTGTAGCGAAAACAGACCAGTGCCTCTGGTGGGAATCGAACCCACGACCCCCGCACTGATAAGCCAGCACGCTACCAACTAGCCTACCGGGGCGCACGAAAAATACGAATCTGTTTTTCCTGTAATAGCCGCAGAAAATACCGTAGGGTCACTGATGTGCAAGGGCATAAAGTATCGCATCGCCTAAGCGATGTGGCGTTCGTCAACCAGTATTTCGATCTGCTCACGCATCTGAATTGTAACACAGACATCAGTAATTATATTGTTTCCTTAGAAGTTTCCCTCAGGCTTCACAAGAAACTCTGTTAAACTGGGTATTCTTGGAAATAATTTTCAAAGACTCGCAGCTTCGTTGGTACCTTCCAATTCTTTTTTGCCCTACAAGTTTCCCTTTTGGATGAACTAAAACAGAGCTCGGTTTATTGTCATTCTATCATTTATTGAAGAATTTTGTGATTTATGTTCTAAGTTCTTACATAGCAAATTTTTTTAGAACCGGTTACCTAGAACAGATTATTTTAACACTGATTCCATCTAAATTAGGAGATTAAACTCCTGGAGTATTTTTTATTGTGAATTGACAACAAAGCCTTGCAAGTGCTGATTTTATCAAACTAGCAATCGTCGTTACCGTTCCCTCTAGTAGTGCAAGGATTGCATTGATTACAAAGCTAAAAGAAGAGGATAAATTACCTCTCCTCGTGGTGTGCCTCTTGTTAGAAAGATTAGATTTTCCATCGCACGTTTTACTTCGGTTTGGTATTTGCTGTTGCCTTACTGGAGAGATTTTACTTTTTATTCTAGGTATTTGAAGTACCGGCATTTACCATGATAGGTTAGTTTTCCTTGAAGACAAGCATTTCAGGACACATATTCAGACGACTTTTCGTAAGAATTTGTAACAGTAGTAGCACTGAACTTTCTCAACTCTTGCATTCGGATTGGTCTATTGATTTTTGAATGCGGTATAGTTTGCATAATTCCACGAAATTTAGTTAACCTTTCCAGGATTAATGTTTGGAATTATTTTCTGAACAGAAATATTTATTCTGAAAAGAATCCCATAATGGCCATAAAATTAATTATTATTTCTGACTAGGGTTTTAGAATTCCTTACATTTTATTTCCTCAACAGAAATATTGATTCTGAAAAGAATTCCATAATGGTCATAAAATTAATTATTACTTCCCGAAATATTTTTATTCCTGGGAATAGGAAAATTTTTTTCGAACATTTAAAAATTCGTTTTTATATAGTGAAATAAAATATTTTATATCTACGTGTTTTATATATTTAAAAAGATTAATTATTGAATTTTGACATAAATAGGTAAACAAAATTTTAAATTTTCAGGAAATTCAGTTCATTAATTTTTACAGATTTTTAGTTTAACAAACATGGTTGCTTTAGTGTTATTTTAAATTCCCAGGAATCCCGACCATAATTCCAGGCAATCAGGATATTAAAAATCGCCAAAAATCCCCGGGAATTTCGTCCTGGCAATTTCCGGGTTTAAACCGCTTCTTCTGACAAACAGAAGATCCATGATTTGACTTTGGCATTTAATAAATTAAGTATTTGAAAATGGGTAATAACATTTATTCCTCGATATTTAGTTTTTTCTTAACTGAAATTGATTTGGTCGAAACTGCAAAAGGTGAAATTGGGTGCAATACGGAAAAGCTTTATATCACTAAAGAATGTTACACACGTCCAGATACTGTGAGCCTGCACTTCAAAACCTTATTTTCAAAATCGGAAGAACTTTGCTAAAAGGAATGCACGCTTTAATGCTAACTTCCAATTGTACACTAAACATTCTAAAATGGAAGTACCTTCTATCTCCACATTTTGGGGAAAGTCATGAAATATCGAATTATAGAAAATAATTATTTTTAAAAACTAACGAATTTTTGCACAATCCATTAAAACTAAGAAGACAAGAATGGAGCAAAATTGATGATTAATAGGTTTTGTGTTAAAGCTCTGACTATTAGGGAGGCTCTAGTTTTTCTAAAATGTCGGGTTCTGATGAGATCTTTAGCCAGAACGAAATACTAGTATAAACCTAGCTAATATGTTTGATTTACTTTTTTTTGTAAATATCCGTAGGTTGAAAGCTCGTTATAAATTGAAAATATCCGAAATTTGTTTGCACTATTGGAAACTATTCAAAACTATTCGAAAATTGAGTACGCTTTTCCGTAATATATATTGGCCTTCAAACACTGATAGATCTCGTCAGAGGGGCCTTTGGTTGGTTATCTTTTAATCTTTTATATACAATAATATTTTCAATATTATACAATATTTTTTTGTGGGAATATAACATAGAACACCTGTATTATTATGAATAAAGGTGCCAATGCCAAGCCAAAAACAAAAAAAAAACTCATAAAAAAAACATCAACATTTGAATTGTACAATACGTATTTATAACGCGAAGTTTATATCTAAAGGCAGCCTACTACATTTTTTTTATTCTATTCATTATCAAACTACATGCACGTTCGTATGCCCCGTAAAATTTAAATCCAAATCTTAATAAGAATTTGCGTTTGCCACGCGGAAATTTTCAAAAGTTTTTATTTTTTATATTAATTAAGTAAAAATAAAGAACAAAATAAACGAGAATTTTCAATATTCAAACATTAAGAACATTTTACATGAAAATCAATATAATTCACTGGAATAGCGAAAATGTATTTTATTTATGGTATTTTTTGCATTTTCGAAAATTGTAATAACTAATGGATGCAAATAAATATTGACATTTTTCATGCCAGTGATTATTTATGGTAGATTTGCATCAGTGAATTTTGAAACCTAATGATTTATAATTGGAAAATAAAATTTTGTTAAGTAATATTGAAAAGGAGTAGAATACACTCATTGCATTTTTCAAGTTTTCAAATTTAAACCTCTAACCGGCAAGCCCGCCTTTAGGAGTGGTATTTTAAATTGGCCATAAGTTCGCCAAATGAGTGATTTATAATAATAATATAAGCTTCGAGGGCGGCCCAAAAATTAGCCGACTTAACAAAGAAAACTCAACATAATCTCCTTTTAGCACTTTTCCCAGCGATATTCAATAGCTTCGATACCCTGTTATAGTAAGAACTTTATAGCTCCTTAAAATAGCCATCAACCGCAGACTCCGTCTCTTCATTGTCGGCAACACTTTTACCACCGAACAATGTTTTCAAGTTTGGAAATAGAAAATAATCCAAGGGAGCTAAATCTTGCGAATAAAGATCGTGATGCAGAAATTCGAACTTTAATTCATTGATTTTGGACATCGCTATAGTGGATGTGTGAACTGGTGCATTATGTAGATGAAACAAAACTTTATTTCTCGGCAAAAGCGGCCTTTTTCCTTAATTTTATCACTTAAATTTCCACCGTTGATTGTTTTTTCTTTTTGAAGATAATCAATAAAAATTATCTCACGCTCATCCCAAAAAACAGACGCCAAGACCTTGCCTACATATGGAACTGTATTCGCCTTCTTTGGACACGATTCTCACATTCCAGTTCACTGCTTTCACTGTTTCTTTGTCTTAGGTGTGAAGTGGTGGACCCAAGTCTCGTCTATGGTTACGAATCGACGCAAAAACTTGGCTTTATTGCGGTAAAACATCGCTAAACATTCTATGGAAACGACGTTGTTTATTTTCACTGAGATCGTTTATTTTTGATGGCTCCAAAAAAAAATACTAAACAAAAATACCATTTATGCGTAAGGTAGACTAATTTTGGGACCGCACTAGTATTTCGATAGAAACCCAAATTTACAAAATAGTTTATGAAGTAATTTTGTATTAGCATGGCACGGTTTGGAAACGACAAAGCGTTAAAGTTAAAATTTAGTAAATTTTCAATAAAGAAATACTTTGAAATTAACACAGTTTTCAAAAATCTTGAAAACATATTTAAACTTTAAAAAAAGCTATAATTTTGGTATAAGGACACACATGATTCCAAAAGGATACCTGTAAAGGACATCGTCTTAACTAGAAAACGTATGGACGGATTTTTATGAAATTTGGCAAAAAGATTATATTATTTAGATATTAGTAACAAAGATTTTAAGTTTAGTCAATACATGTTGAAGTTAAGGTGCGTTTTCGCTCAATTTCGCGTTTTTCAAAAACAAAAATCGCCATAACTTCTTAAGTAAAACCACAAAAATTTTTAGACCGTAGTTATATCTAGCTAAGAGAAATAATTTATGCTTTAAGTTATTTATTTTTATGGTCTAGTTTTTGAGATTCGCTCTTAACCTATTTTGGCCCATAGCGCCTAAGATAGGCAACGATAAAATGTTGGCAGAAGAACATATTGTTTATTTTTCGTGCCGACTAATGCCCGTAATTTCAAGCAATAGATACCTAACGGTGCTTAGATACCTACCGAATACACGAACAAAATCGGGTAGGTATCTAAGCACCGGTAGGTATCTAATGCTTGAAATTACGGGCATAAGTGCTATAAATTTCATTGCAAAAAAGCTTAGGCAGGTTTGAGGGTTAAGAAAAGTAAAGTGTTTGAACTAAGTTTGTGAACTTTCGAACGCTTATTCAACTTCTTACTCTATTTTCTAAGTAGCGGTAACTCTTAATCAGGTACTCCAGATACACCTATTGAGAATATTGCTAAACTGATTTATAAATTGTATGTAATATTGCCGAAATTTATTAATTTATTAAAATTTTATTTTACATTAATATATCAACATTTTTTGAGTGTATCTATACATACATCAGACATAGTAGTATTTTATATTTTGATTCGTTATATGAAAATATAATTTTAAAATTTTGCAAATTATTGTTTCATTGTTTGCTTTCAAATATTTTGTTTCAGATTTTATTGAAAAAAAAAACATAAAGCATGTACACGATAAAAATTTTACATTTTAATTTTATTTTAACTTCTGATCTAATAACGACAAAACTAAAATTAATCTGGTATGTGATAAATTTCGATATCGATTTGAAGCGATATGTTGCGAAATTTCGCCTTTTTGGCTAAAAGCACAAATTTATATTTAAACCAAATTTAAACACTTCTATTTCAGAAACTTTTCGAATTTTTTCATAGAAATTCTTTCGTTTTTTATTAAAATATTATTATTATTATTATTATTCATATACTATGAATTTAAACATTTTATCATCTTTTGTTTTATTTGACACGTTTACTTTTTAGCTTGGTTTTATATTCTCCACATATAAGAGAATTTAGAAAGTATAAAATTATGTGTGTAGTGCTTAAAGGAGTGAATTAATTGACGTTTAACTTTTTAAAATTTTATCGTGTCCATGAATTCACTTTTTTGCGATCGTGATAAAAGTTCACGCGCCATATGCATTGAAGTTTTGTATATACGATTTTTTTTTTTTTTATTAAAAAAAATATATTTTTCTTTAAATAACTTATTTTTTTGTGGTTTTCTTATATAAGCGTACTTACAAAATCTTTACCCACCATTTTGAGCCGAAAGTTTGATCAATTCGCGATACTATTGCATTTTTTTAATAAAAAAAAATCTTCTATACAAAACTTTAATGCATTTGCGTGAAAATTTTAATATGTGAATTTTTTTTAACGTTCGCGAAAAAAGTGCAATCTCAGATCTTAGTTTTTTTTACAATTTTGGAACTAGATTTTGCATATTTGCAAAAAATTCAAAAAGTTATAACCCTAGTGTCCATGCTGTAACAGAAAAAGAAACATGTGTTTGAAATATTACCAAAACTTGTAAATTGTTTAGCTTGTTTTTGGTATAAAATGGCCGGTATTAACATTTTTTCAGTCAATTTTGTGACAATTATTTCAATCAGTCATATTTTGTTCATATTATCTTCAAACTACTTAAGATTTAAAAACATTGCAGATTAGTTTGGATGGAAACAGGTTGTGAAAAAATGGCTCCATCAAAATGGGATAATTTGAAAAACTTTTTTAACAAATACACTGAGAGAATTATCTGCATGATATCAATTAATTTTTGCATTATATTTATTAAGTGTCACTAAAATGTGTCCATAAGAACGTTTCATTAAATTAATGCATTTTTTTTCATAAGATTTTAAGAAAAAGTTTGATACAATTTTTATAAAAAATAAAAATTATGTATTTTCGAACTTTAATTGTACAATGAAAATGAAAATTATTCAAGTTCGAAGCCATACTCTATATTTATTTATTAAGATATTGTCCTAACAAATAATCAATAGAGTTTTTGTTTTGAAATTTATTAATTGACCACTTTCAGGAATGTGTTGGTAGATATATTTCGGGAAATTTTCAAAACGTGTTCTGATGATGGGATAGGTTCCCAAGTAAATTTTTTCTGTGTATCTACATAGTGCCAATATTACGATAAAATGAAGCGATGATTTTTGAAAGCATTTCAAATTTGTTTGTATTTAGTAGAGTATATTTCCTTTTAAAATTTTAATATTAGCCAATTAAACTTTGACCTTAGATGACAAAATAATTGATTGATTTTTGACAACAAATATGGGACACAAAAATCCAACTGTGAACTATTGAGTTTGATTTTTGTGTGGTAAAAATTCCCCCACGCCTCTCTTAATTTTTTTTTTTCTAAATTAAAATTGATGGACAAGAGACAATTAATCAACCACAGTTTACATCTGTTGACAACGCAACGGGATGGGGCTGACTACTTGACTGAACATAATTGGTATATTTAACCAAAGTTGAAGACAATTTTCGCTTTTTTTCATATTTTTTATTGATTAAAGTGGTTGGTCACTCAAGCACATTAACTTCAATTAAAAAAATTTAAAGAAATGAACGAGCAAATGGTAAAGAAACATTATATCAACAGTTTTAAATGGAATATTTATTATATTGTAAATGCAATTGATATAAAAATAGTTGCATAGCAATTGTTTGTTGTTAACAGATGTCATAAAGCAGAAATTGCAATTGCAGCGACAGGCGATGAAAAATATATATATTGGATGTGCGCCCCGGTAGGCTAGTTGGTAGCGTGCTGGCTTATCAGTGTGGGGGTCGTGGGTTCGATTCCCACCAGAGGCACTGGTCTGTTTTCGCTACAACGCGCCGAAGGCCATAGTAGCTAGTGCTCGGTTAGGGTAATAGTATATAATTTGTAATTATATGATTATTAATTAATAAAATAAAAAAAAAAATATATATATATTGGAAAAATATCCTGGTTTTGACCATTTTTTTAAAATTGCCATATGGCAATACTGTCGATGAAATTTTTATAAGTTTAGTAGTATTTTAATAAAAAACATACATTATTTATGTTGTGAGTGAAAATGGAATCAATTTTGGAATATTTTAGACTTCTTTTATATGAAAATTTCATCGTTCGATCGGCCAGATATTTTAAAATTTTATACAATCAATAATTTCTAGCAGAGAAATACATTTTCATATTTTGTCATAAACAAAACAACAAAAAATATAAAAGATTAGGCTTTTTATATTTTTAAATAATTTTTGAAAAAAATTAAAAAAAAAAATTTTTTTAATTATTATTTTTCAACTCTGGATAATAATTTCTCACAATATTTTTATTATCGATTGTTGTCAAGATGTTCAATAATTTTAAGGTCATTAAATCACTTAATTATCTTTTTCCAGTAAAACAATACTGCCGTTTAAAAGTACTGGGTCAAAAAAAGAATACTGTGTCAAAAATGACTTAAGAAAATTCTTTTTGTCGCCTGTCGCCAGAAACAAAAGTCAATTATGTGAATATATTTGCTACCTAGGCTTAACATGAGGGTTACACGATCAAGTTTTGCCTATCAAGTTTTAATACACTCACACTTTTTTACCAATACACTCACACTTTCTAAAATTGAAACGAACTTGCTTCAGATTTCTCTTTCAAGTGGAGTGTATTAATTTACGTTAAAGAAAACAGCTGATTACAATTATTTTGAAGTTGTTTTTCCTTAAATTGCTTTCAACTTGCCCACGTCACAGCTGTCAATTTTTACATATTTTAACAAACAGTATATGTAAAAGACTATCAAGAAAATCTTGATCGTGTGGCTGCAGTGTAAGTTAAATCCCAAAAAATATAGTAAATCTCTTTCAAAACATGCTGCTGTGTTCTTCATTCCGCAGTGATTTTAATTCGTAGTGAAATTGAAATTGATGTCACTACACTGACTCACAATGAAAATGGTCCACCTGTGACCAACCACTTAAAACTGTTAAAAGTCTAAAAAATCGGTATAAAAACAAAGGACAAGTGGCTAAATTAATTAGTTTATTTTATTTAAATAATAAATACATAAAAAATATTGGTTATTCAATAACATTTTGCACAAAACTTAATATTTAACGAAAATAATAGAAAAATGCATGCAAATAAAGTAAAGATTTTTATTAATTTTTTATTTTTAATATTTTGTTGGATATCCTTTCTGAAGAATGACTGATCTAAGTCGATTTGGAACAGATTCTACCAGCTTTTTTGTATATTCCGGACTTATATTTTCCCACTCCTCCAAAAGGGCATTTTTAAGTCACTTTTGTTTGAAATTTGATGTTTTCGTATTTCAATTTTCAGTTTCTGCCACAAATTTTTAATAATATTTAAATCTGGTGATTGGGGGGCGTTTTGATAACTCTAGGGCAATTATACAGCAGCCATTCGTTTACAATTCCAGCCGTATGTTTTGGATCATTATCCTGATAGAAATGAAAAGGGTCTTTTATGCCGAGTTTTTCAGCACTTTGCTTAAGATTGTTTTTCAAAATATTTATATATTGGAATTTTTCCATTATGCCATCAACGAAGTGAAATACACCAGCAGCCGAACAAGCACCCCAGACCATCACATGCCCACCACCATGTTTAACTGTCGGACGCAAATGCTTGGATTCATCTCCTGATTGGGTTTTCTCCAGACATTTACTATGCCATCTGACCCAAAAACGTTATATTTGCTCTCATCTGTAAATAAGACATTCTTCCAGAACGAAAAATCCTTCCTAGCGTAGCTGTGAGCGAACTGCAATCGAATTTGTTTATTCTTACGTCTTACAAAGGTCTTCTTGCGTGCAATTCTGCCGTGTAATCTAGTCTTTCTAAGGACTCTACGAATTGTCTCGACGTTACAGCTTATATTAAAGTGTTTTTCAGCCATTTCCCGTAGTTGTGGTGCACTTAACCTTGATTTGGTTCACGATCAACCTTTCTTGACGTTAGGTAAAAAGATTTCTAGGGCTAATTTACGGCTTATTTATAACTCGTCCTTCATTTTTATACCGGTGAATGATGTTTTCAACTGTTGTACGATTTCTCTTTGACTTTTTCCATTTTTATAGTGTTCAATAATTAAATTTCGCAGCTCGAGAGCAGTGTGGCGACCCATCTTCAAACTTTTAAATAAACAACTGAGGGAATCGATTTAAACCGTGTTTGGTTTAAAGTGTAAGTGTTATAAAAAAATTATAGAACAAAACAAAATAAGAACATGAAAAGGTACCGCTATTTTTCGTAGTTCTGAAATGTGAACCATTTTCACTGTGACATGAATTTTTCTCTTATTTCGCTTAATGTCGAACTTTGTGTAAACTATTACTAATTTTGTTATTTTTTTTTTTTATGTATTTATTTTAAAAGTACAGTAAACTAACTAATTTAGTCTCTTTTGTTTAAATTTTTTTTTAATTTCTTTAACTTTTTACACTTTGAAGTTTTTTGTGACAGGTGGACCATTTTCACTGTGAGCCACTGTATTACACTATCTTCTGATATTTTATTTGATTCGATTTACTTTCACGTAATCATAATTAGTTTAAATTTCGAAATTAAGAAATAAATTTTATGAAATTTTCACTTTCACCGGGAAAGTGAAATAAATGCAAAACATGGCCGATGATAACTTCTTATTTGTAGCCACAAATCTGTCCATATTTTGTTTATATATAAAATTTCTACGAAAACTGTTTGTGGTTGTCGGCCAGTGGCTTTAATTGTAATTAATTCTTAGTTTTATGTTTATTATTGTTGATATAATAAAAAATGCATGTAAGTAAAAGTTATTGACACAAGTCATATGAAAAATGCAAGGAAGGACATAAAAAAAAAACAGCAAACAATTAAACACAATAGTTGTCACATTTCTATAAACTTAATTTTTTTTTGTACACTCTCACATAAGCCATTAAATATGAACAGACATGAGCAAATAAGACGATTGGACAGACCAGTCATAACGTTTGGCCCATAAATAAAGACAGAAACATTTAATTATGACACCTCCTCAATAAACTCAAAAACAAAGTGCACTTTTTAATTTTCTTTAAAAATTGCAATTTTCAAAAAGATTTTAAATTCAATTTCATTTTCTATAATTTCACTTTTGTTGGCATTGATTTGATTTGTGTATGCATTAATTAAATATTTATCTAATTCTCAATAATTAGATTTTTTTTAATTAATCTTTTTTTTTTAATAGATTTTTTTTTTAATTACAAATTACACAGAGACAACAAAAACACACGCACACACACTTTTTTATCGTTTACGCGCAAAATCTCGTTAACGTGACAAAAATCGCTCGCAAAATCTTATAGACTGACTGACAATGAAACCAAATGATGCTGCAAGAGTATGAAAACATTAAAAGATCAGTTCGAAAACAACAACATTGAAAATTTGTATTAATTTTCTTACTCAATTTTTGTTGTAGCCATTGACTCAATAGTTTTCATATACTATGCTTGAGTTAAGTGTTGTCAAATCGGATTTTTTTTTTTTAAATCGCTAACATTTCTAATAAATGAAAATGATTAAAGCTTATGACAATTGAAAAACAAATAAACAATTGAAGAACAAATAGAAACATAACAAATATTACATTATTCAAAAAAAAAACAGGGTCACTGACTAAGGTTCAATACCAGAAACTGCGCAGTCTGATTCAGAAAATTGAAAATTTACAACGTTGTTATGATTTTTAGAAAATACACTCATTCTTCTCTACCATGCCTTTCACAATTAAAATTAAATAAAATTGCATATTAATTATAGTATTAATTCCAATTGTCTGAAAAAGACGTTAAAATTCAAACTCAAAGAAAAATCAAAATTTGCTCTCTGGCAATTCTTCCCTTACTACGTAAGCGCCATCTATCGAATATACAAAGAATATATCATAGATATGGCATCACTTACAACATATGGGAAAACAGTGGGCATTAGAGTGAGGTAAGTTTCTAAAAATAGAACTGTTGTGTTGTTGGAGTTGTACTTCTGAGATTATGTATGCAAAAACAAAAACATCGTGTATTGAATAAAACTAGTTTTAATCACAACAAACCTCGACTTGACGATAAATCAGTGCGCTAAAGCGCTCTGTCTAACGTGTAGTGCGAGTGCATGTGGCATTAGAAATCAGTTTATCTGTACCACGGCCATAACAAATATTACATTATTCAAATTCAAAAAACAGGGTCACTGACGAAGGTTCAATACCAGAAACTGCGCGGTCTGATTCAGCAAATTGAAAAATTTACAATATAGTTATGATTTTTAGAAAATACACTCATTCTTCTCTACCACGCCTTTCACAATGAAAAAACATGGTTGGGGTAACCATATTTGAAGATCATAATATATTTTTGGATTTCTGATTGTGATAACCATACACTTATATTTTTCTTTATCAAGTTCGGTGTTCGGCCAAATTTTGGCCGAATTTGGCCGAACTACCGAACTTGTTACGATTATTTAATAAAAAACGCAAATAAATACCAACTGTGGTTATATTTATTTTTCAGAATTTACAAAAAAAACTACCTAAAAAGACAACGTTGTATATGATAGAATACCAAAATTTCGTCGTTGAAACTTATGATGCTGCTGAGATTCCTAAACGAATTAACAGTTCCAAGAAAAATCGTAAAAATAGCATAAAAGGTTCATCAATTTGGGACAGACATGATGCAGAACGAGATTTAGAAGTAGCAGAACCAAATGAAAATTGTATTGAAAAAGAAATTAAAATGTTTATAACAGAGCCTTTAAGTCCCAGAAATATAAATATATTTTAGTATTGGAATTCAAGTCCATTTACAAATTTAAAAGCTGTAGTAATAATATATTTATTAGCCCCACCAACTAGTGTAGCTAGCGAACATCTTTTTAGCACTGCCGGACAGCTGTATTCTGATAGACGAAGCAATTTACATGGTATGAATGCGGAAAAATTGCTTTTCTGTCATTACAATACCAAACTTTATAATTTTATATATTAAAGTTTGTTTTTTTTTTTATATCAATTTAAAAATTGATCAACTATTTTTCTTTGACTATAAAATATAGTACAAATATTTTATTCTTTTTTTTTACTTAAAATAGTACAACTTTTTTCCAAATATGATTTTTTTAAAAAAATATACCTCTGAATTTTTAGTTTTGTTTATGTTTAATAACTTTTTGGTTTAAATAAATTGAGCTAAAGAAAACAATTTATAATTTTTTTATTAAAACAAAAATTTCGGCTTCGGCTTCGGCCGAACATTAATATTTTGGCCGAAGTTTGGATTCGGCTTCGGCCGAAGAAAATGAGTTCGGTCTGAAACTAATTATTATATTATGGTCCTGGAAATATTTATTTATAATCATATTATGTTCCCTAAAGCTGCATTTACGTTACCCTCGAAATCCAGTTTAAACTAGATTTCGAAATCTAGTTCGGTTATTATATTAAACACCACCATATGCTCGAAATCTAGTTTGAACTCGATTTTGATGGTAAATGTAAATACAGCCTAAAATATTTTCCCAGCATTCTTTTGAAAATGTATTATAAAGTTATCACTTCTTTTTACAGTACAAATGTGTATTTATTTACTAACTCAGCGCAACAAAATTGACGAAAAATCGGTAACGCTTTTCCGCAAAATTTCGAAGTTTTTGATACATAAATTTTTAAAACTAAAATATTTTATCTTAGTATATATAAGACCTTTAGCAACATTCGGGTATCAAATTTTGTTAATAATATTTTCATTTAGATATTTTACAATAATCTTGAAATATTTCAATAACAAATATTTTTTTTTTTGCTATACGAGCGAACCCGCCACTCAATTATCCACCCTTACAGACCGAGAGGACTCGTTCCCATAATGTGGAGAGCGCGTACATATCATGTCCCTAGCATTGGCGGATTTTAAAATGATAAGTAAGAAAAATGGAATGAACTATTCCATAAAATCAGCTGCAGATTAAATCATCAGCTGATAATAATAATACTAACAAGAAATGGTGTAAAAATATAAATATCCCAAATAAAGCATTCTTAAACTAAATTTGATGCAACAACAAGCAACTTTTAATTAAGGAGTCTAATTATAGAGCGCCTTATCATATAAAAATCGATATTGTGAAATATGTTGTAGTCACTGGAAATTTTACGAAAAGGATATTAATTGGTATAATTTGTGGGATAATACTCTAAGTAAAAAGAGGTCTCAAATGTCTCTTCAAGGTACATGAAAATTCATATTCAATAAAAGAAATTCCGAGTCAACATGACCATTAACGAGGTTGAAGGCAAAACAAACCCCAAGCATAGTCCTTCTACTCTCAAAATCGGAAGTCCGATCTCTGTTCATATCGGTCTATGTTCAAATAAGGTCTTTGGGTTATCAGTAAAGTTAGATTTCAGTTCAGTCCAAGTATCTCGCATAGCAGTTATTATTCTGTAAGTAATACACAACTCGAACGGAGGAATATTTAGCATAATCAGAAGTTGAGCCAGATTTTGAATGCTTTTTAAACAAACAATATTTTTTCTTTTTTAGCATCGATAACTCCTTTAAGTTCCTGTAAAGTTCAGGCGAGATTTTGGAATGCATTCTAAAAATGCCCGTTAACCATATCGTAAAAACTGTCTAAAAGTTAATCGATGGAATTAGAAGTACAAAGAATCAAACAATGAGGACCAGTAAACTTGACTCAATAGTGTGTACCAATCTAATAAAATTAGCACGTTTAAAACAAAAGGATGTTTCCAATGAAGCATCCTGCGTCACAATAGATACTCCAGAATCCAGTTCGAAAGTCAAACCAAGAGTCAAACTATATATGTTAACTAGAAACCGTTGATAGTAAACACAAAGTAAGATTGAAGCTTAAACTTTTAAAAAAGTATTTTGTTTAAGTCCAAGGACATACAGGATTCTCCTAGGATGCCTCTAAAGAACATCGGTATGGACGGATTTTTTATCAACTTTGGCAGAAAGATTATATTTAAAAGTAGTAGCACGGGTATTTTTCAATCAATTTCGCGATTTCCGAAATACGAAAATCGTCATATCTTCTTAAGTTAAAACAGAAAAAGTGTAATTTATGGTCTGTATGTATATATTGGGAAGAGGAATACTTTACGCCTAAATTTATTCATATTTATGGATTAGTTTTGAGATTCGCTCTAAATCTATTTTGGCCCATATCGCCTAAAGTAGGCAACGAAAAACATTTTGGTAGAAGAACATATTGTTTATTTTTCTTGCCGAAGACGTGGTATAAATTTAGTTTCAAAAAAGCTTAGGCCATTTTGAGGGTTAAAGCTGCTGATGATATTTTTCATGCAAACATCAATTAAATCTTGTGAAGTTTTTTATAGATTTCAAATATGTTTTTTTGTCATTACATTTCAATTGTTAAAAATTGTTTGTCAATTTATCGAATCAAAAAACATGTCACAGGCCACACAGTAATTATTACCGAGTAAATAAGCATTTTGTTACAAATTTGATTACGAAAACTAAGAGACGAAAATCGTTATTTTATCTTGGCAAAAACAACGCAAATAAAACCGCTAAAACATTTAAACTCAAATCACTGGAGTTTTTTTTTAGAATTTGCTCAATCTCTCTTTAAAAAGTAAAACTCTTTCTCTTAACTATTGAGTGTAATTACAAATCAGCTGTTATTGTTGTTACAAACAATTGTAAATACAAAATTGTATTCTATTATTTCTGATCGCAATTGAGAATACAAATGGCAATAAATTTGACACAATTATTGTAATTTTCAAAGTAGATTTTTGATCAAGAAAAATATACACATATGTTTATTTTGGCTTTCAAAGAAAATATGGAATTATGTTTGAGCAATATTCTCTTAAGACTCTTTTGGAAGACTGTGTGATATAGAAAACATGGGGGGTGTTGTACTCTTTTGAGATTTAGATAGGAAAATAACAAAATAGTATAAGCCCTCTATGATAGACATTTGTGTTATTTTATTGAATTTATGTATGAAAAAAGTGTAGTATATACTTCGGTGGCTGGTTGCTGCTGATGTTGAATGATGATGAATCATTTGACTTTGACTAAATTTAGAATGCAACAACACTTTTGTGACAAACATACTACGTTGATAAATTAAAAAAGCTGGGGTGGCAAAAACGAACTGAAAAACAATGGCAAGAGATAAAACATCAAGGAGGAAGATACTCGGTTAAGACAGACTAGTTGATAACCTAAATCCAGATGCTTAAGGGAAGTGCCTTAGAAAGAAATGAAAGAGTTCAACCGTCTTAACTTAAAACTTGTTAGTCAAAGTGCAGATCCAAAACCAAAAAATCTCTGAAATTTGAATATGGCTACATTGTTATAGCCATAATGATGTTTTACCTATTTTTTTATTCCGACCTTATTCGATTGATAACTCAGATATGGAATCTAAGGTAAAATCTGTGCTTGCTGGCTTGTTTAACGGGGAGAAACGAAATGAGAGCGGAAGGATTTAGATAAAAATCTATGACTTTTGGCAAACGTCGCAATATTTCTATTCGCTCGGATTCATTGCTTTAACCGAATTCGCTAGAGAAGAAATTACACGGGGAACAAATTCGGTTGTCTGAATGTATATCTTCTTTTGGCATACTTGGAACCCTGTTGATTTAAATGTTGCCTATTTAGCATCCAGGTCGAAAAAAAAGATATAGAGTGGAAACATGTCAACTCGTTCACCATTCAGATCGACCATCTCCGATTTCAATAAAATTCACCATAACTGCGAATCGAAAATTTAAAATAACTGAAATCGATGAAACATAAATTTCATATAAACTACGGCGATTTTCATACTTGTATCACGGTTTTGGCTATAAATCCGAGTTCAATCAAGATACCACCCCGAAATTTTCACACATATGTAGAGTGGAGTTCAATAAAAAGCAGGGAAAACAGGCAATACCTCAAAAATACCGTTAACGATTTAAAGCCCTTTCAACTGACTATCGTTATCCCTAAAATACAATTAATGAAATAATTAAAATACCGTTATGCGTAAAATACCATTGCCGATATAACTAAAATACCAATACCCTTAAAATACCGTTACCGAAATAACTGAAATGCCGTTATCGCTAAAATACCGAAATAATTGAACTAGCGTTATCCTTAAATACCGTGAAAAAAATAATTCAACAAAATCTGAAAAAATAATCCCTGTAAATAGATATATATTTATTTTCCCCAAGCCTAATCATAAACTAGAATTGGAATTTACCGTTACCGAAAAAACTGAAAAAACCGTTATCCCTAAAATAACGTTACCGAAAAAAACGAAAATAGCGTTACTACTAAAATACCGATATACGATAAGTAAAATACCATTCATATTAAAAAGTTGTTTCCGAAATAACTGAAATATCGTTACCCCTAAAATACCGTTACCTTAATAAACGAAAATAGCGTTACATTTACCGAAACTCGCATTGAATCGGTTACCATTCATGATAAAGAGCAAATATTTTTTTAAGAATTTAAAAAGTTCGCATTTCGAGATATAGGCATATGATTGAACTCAAGACAACCAAAAATTACCTTCGACCTTTCCAAAATCGATATGTATGCCATTTTAAAGAGCACATTTAACTTAAAAAAAATACGACCAACACGAATTTTGTATATTGTATAGTTTAAAAGTTATAGTCTAATTTGTAAGGATACTTTAGTAAATGTTTAAGGTTTTTTTTTTTGCAATATTCATGACGTCTTATTTCGGATACCGCAAGGGTCCGAAACCAGAAATTTTTGTTTTTTCGATTTCTTCTAGAGTGAATTTCATTTCAATCATAGTTGGTCGATTCGAAAATGACAAATTTTAGATTGAATTTACATGTTTTTACTTTTTACAGCAACTTCTCTTTGAGGGATCAGTCGTTTTGGATCTCTATTATAGCATTTTCCAAAGAGAAACTTAATCTAAATAAACGTTTAAAGCCTATAAAAGATAGCGTAGTTAGAGTGTATCCGTAGTTGAGAGGCTAACTGATTACGAAGAATATAGTTTCTATAAGTTCTAAACTTCCAAGAACCAGGGGTTATACACGAAAATATCGTTTCACCTACGCGAAAACATTTTGGGCCGATATAAAAATGTTTTCCAAAGAGTAGTAAACATTACGAGGAAGACGGATCAGAGGCATTGCAGTTTTAGTTTCCTGATATTTTCCTTTGGTACCTACAAGTAAAAGCTACGACCTAATACTATACAGTTTCCCCAAGAAATTTAGTGATGGAGGGCAGAGATGCATAATCAGGTGTTTAAAAAAGTAACTATATAGACATCAAAGTCGCGACTTTTTAGTCCAGAGGATTCACATAGTAAATCCTGCAGTCTTATCCTCTTTCCCGACCCTACAATATCCACAACAATTCATACGTAAGCAACTTACAGCGGCCTATTAACTACTCACTGCCCAAAGGATTCCTGTAAGCAAACTCTTTATGTAGCCAAGGCCATCTACCTTGTCCTCGAATTCGCCAAGTCCAAGATCCTTATATAAATTTCCCCCACAGGAAGCAAAACCTTTTATTTATTAATATTCTTAGTACCCAAGGCTAGACTGGATTTTTGTCTAGCGTTATGCTTCATTAATTCAGAAGCTGTGATTATATTCGAAGACCAATTTCAAGACTAGACTCCCGATTTTACTCCCAAACTTAACGTCGAGACATCCATAAATATTAACATAATATCACCCTAAATCGAAGAGTTTGTGACCAAATCTTCTTAATTGACACTTATTATTTCTAAAGTCTGTACAAACTTACTGTCATGAGACCATTGCATAGTATAGGGTACTACAGCGACACAACCATATGTGGTAAGTGAGTGTGAGTGCGTAAATTGTTGTTGTTTATTTTTCTGTTTGCAACGACGACAACATAAATCATCAATTAAAATTGAATTTCAATTGAATTCACTGAAGAGCATCAATGAATTGTAAAATTAATATGCGTTGTTGATTGTGCAAAAATAATTGTTTTTTGTGCAAAAACGAAAAAAAAAAGTGGACGAAGGTCGTTAAAAGTAAATGTGACATTTTGTGATATCAATGTTTTAGTTTTTCACTTCCAACCGGTTACAGTTTAATTACACTGTTTAACACTAAAAATGCATCGGAAATACGATTTATCAATTGTGATAGATTTTAGGACGTAGACCACGAATGTGAACATCAATTTTAAATATCAGCTCCATTTTTTGAAATATTCACGAATTTAACTTTTACTAAAAATCTACACTCAGGGAACTTCTGTTTTAAATGTTTGCAGTTGTTTGAGTTGTAATACAGTAATATTTATTTTTAAGGGAAAAAACAGTCATTTGTAGAAGAAATTCAAGTTTTGACTACATAGGTAGTTCATTTGAAAAAACAAACCATATAAAATTACTGTATTATGATTTTACATTCATTATATACAGAAGTTTTTTTTTATTTAAGAAAATAAAACAAATAAAAGTTTGTTTTATTTTTTTAATTTACTGAAATTGTAAGTGATATTCATTTGTTTTTAAATTAATTGCGATTGGGTGGAGGGATGTATCCTTGCAATTAAAGTGAAAACTTCACTTATTTTTATTTTTGTGAATATTATAAAATCCCTTAATCGAATGGTTTCAGCGAAAGAACCATCGCTTTCATATCAAAATTTTCGAAAATTCAATTTGAAGATAAAAATGTTTGACATTTTTTTAAATTAATTTTATATGAATTTACTACTATCGGAAAAATAAAAATTTGTATGCATTATTTAAAACCGTTAACAAAAAACTGGAACTTGGTTGGTATTGATTTGAAAATATCTGTTAAACATATTTGAATGTTTTTATCTGAATTTTATTAATTAAGATTTTTTACAGACTCCAGATTTTGAAGGCATAAAAATATATAAAATTTTAGAAGTCAAATTATCACACACAGATAAAAATTTAGCTATTTGCCAACTGAAATTTGGTTACTACGACTCAAATTCGATTAGTACGAATTTCAGTAGGTTGGTACAACTGATCATTAGTTTTCACAACAAAGTTCGATTAATTCAACTGAATTTTAGTTGTAGCATCCAAAATATTCAGTCATATAATGTAAATATCTGAATTTATAAGTTGTTACTATTAAAATACACTTTTCAATTCGGTTGGCACTTTATTTCTCTGTGTGCAAGAAAATTTAATTTCCTAAAAAAGCGTTTTGAAAAAATTTCTTAACTTTAAAAATCTGAGGACATATTCGTCATCTACGTCCAAAAAATAGAATTGATAGGTCGCAACCCCGATGCTTCAAAATTTTCCGATTTTGTTGAACTGTGTATTTTATATGCGCTTTCTCAGTGTCTGAGTTAGTGGATTTATGGATTACTTATAAAATTAATTACAGATATCCTCAAATTCTCTAAGATTAATTGCATCGACTTACAGAAGGATTTCTGCAGGGCGGATAATTCTGCATTCTCAAAGGTAGGGTATTTGGAAATTTTGTAAACTCAAGATTTTATTGAAGTTTTTCAGTTTTTAAAAAATCCAAAACATTTTAATAGCAGTGAAGTTTTAAAAACCGCATTTCCTAAAGTAATTGGACTATTGCAAAGATTTAAAAAGCTTCTACACTCAAAAAAATAAATAAAATAAATTATAAAAGTTAGTAAAACGTCTTGTAAATCATGTATACTATTTTTCAGCAAATTTTTTGCTAAACTTATGTTTTCAGCTAAAATTTTAGTTATACTTAGTCAGCACTTAATTGTTTTCAACTTATATTTTACTAATATTTTACAAATGTTTTACTAATATATTTTGCTAAAAAAAATTGTGCACATTAATAGTGTGGACTACAACCAGATTGAGAGATACACGCAGAATGAATTAGATGTCGCTGCATGTCAAGATGTTATAGTGTAAGACATATAAAAAAATCAACGATGAAAGATTTTGTATGTGTTTTTCATACATAAAACAAAATTATGGATTAAAGTAACTTAAATTTTGAGTTGTTACCGGCTTGGGAAAATAATTGTCTATGAATTAAACAAAAGGCAAAATAAAATATTTAAATTTAATAAAGATTAAATGTGTATTTCTCAACTAAATGCTTATAGATATAAATAATGTAGTGTGGTCAAATTGCAAACAAATAAACAGCAGGTAGACAGATTAATAAGGCGAAAGGCAAGGACACACATCATAAGTAGATTTATATGTTTCCTTTTCTTACTGAAAAAAGGGTATATTATATTTGGTATTTTTTTGTTTCGTTTCGCATTTGCGTTTCTTTAAAAGATGCCATCATTTCGACTACCATTGAAAGTTGGATATTGAAGATTATTTTTGAAAGAATCACAAAAATATGTTTATGATTTTCAGCAAATAAATTAACTAAAGTATAATTTTTTGAGTTTTTTTTCAGTCTACTAATATTCAGCAATAATTTCATTAACTTTTTGCAATGATTTTTTTTAATTTTGAATCAACTAAGTATTAGCAAACCATTCGCTAATCTACTAATTTTGCTGACATTAGCCATTTTGTTGAAAGCACCTTCCTTACTAAAATTTTGCTGACTCAACAAAATGTTTTGCTAACTTAACTAACTTTTTTTGGGAGTTCAGTTTCATTAGTTTTTTGTTTTCATATAGTACATCGAGATTATTTTTATGTTATTTTCAAATTATAACGAGCTTTCAACATCCGTTATATTACAAAAATAAAGCAAATCAAACATATTAGCTAGGTTGATACTAGTATTTCGATCTGGCTAAAGATCTCATCAGAACCCGAAGATTTAGTAAAGTTAGATCATCCAGAATAAGGCAGAGCTTTAACAAAAAGCCTATTAATAATTAATTTTGCTCCATTCTTGTCTTCTTAGTAGTCAGACACGTGGATAGGGTCTTCATTAATTTTAATTTCATTAATTTTTAACAAAAGTTTCGTTTATTTTGTAAAGAAAAGTTTCATTAATTTACTGAAAAATTTCACATTTTTCGTACAACAACATTTTCTCCGTGTAGAGGAAATTTTCTTTATTCTAAAAAATCTTTGGAATCACATCGACAAAAGCTAAACGAGCAAATATTTAAGCTTCAAAGTAGCCCCAATTCGGATATCAGCGGTAAATATTTTCGGTTCTGGTTGTGCAATATTCTGTTTGATATAAATTTCAGCCGCCACAGGTTTTTTTTTTTTTAATTAATTTCAAAAATCTACCGAATCACAAAATCAATTGATTTCATCATCATTTTTAAACATTAAGATAAAATATTATTAGGTCAACAACAAGGTGGTTCACTTTAAATTATTTCAAAATTATTACAAAAATGTTCACAAAATTATTTTTTTTTTTTTTTGTTTCCATCAAAAATGTTCATAAATTAAATATTTCTATTTAAAGTTCTCTCAAGCACACAAATATACAGTCACTTTAAGTTAATTCTAAACAACCCACACTAATGACAACATATTCGATATTTAGCTTTTTCTAAATTAAATTAACTATAAACTATATTAAAGCTGAAAAACTATTAAAAACTATTAATTTTGTTCATAGGTTTTTATTTAGTCTTGAACATAAATAACTTTCAAGTTGTTTAAAAACTCTTACCGATCATGTTAAAAAATTAAAATTTTAATCTATTTGGAATTTTGTTAAATTTAAAGATGATATTCAACCGATTCAAAATAAAGTTATTGCAAAACTGAAATTATTCAATAATTAAATTTTCTTATGAGCCATACAAATCCAAATCCAAATACAAATTGTATGATATTTGGTTTTAACTTTTTTGTTTATGACTCTCTATAGTGTAATAAAGTTTACATGACTGGAAATTAATTGTTTTGAAAGCGAATGTGTAAAGACTAAATGATGGGATACAAAATCTCAGCTAAATTTGTATTAACCACTTAACTGCGTAGCAAATTCAAAACGATCATGGCTTATTGTGCAAATTCTTCATATGCTCGGAGTACAACACCAAACTTCAAATCCTGACAGATTAACCGTAAATTATGTAGGGTCCAACGCACAGTGATTTGTCCCCATATGAGTTGTAGTATTTGCATAAAAATTGGCAATGCCAAAACTAGAAAAAAAACATAGTTTTTGAGAAAATCGGCGCAAGGATACCCATACTTTCCATATATAATGAATTTTGAATTTTGTTTAAATGCTACATCGCAGCAAGGATTCGTACAACTGTCACATATCTAAAAAGGCTAAGAAATACTGTGTAGGTAAAGATCACTGCAAATGTACACTCAGGGAACTTCTGCTTTAAAAAAAATTTAGTTGTTTGGGTTGTAATGATGTTTCTTTATTTTTAATGAAATTCCACTTGAAAAAAGATTGACTTACATTTCAATAAATTCAACTAACATTGTCATTTGTTTTTTAATTTTCAAAAAATGAACCACAATTGCAGTAAAAATGAACCACATATGTTAGTAAAAAATAAACAATCTCTTATTTTTTTATTTCTCTTAATAACAAAAAACTTTGTAAAAAATTAATGTAAAATCATCAAACAGTCATTTGATGTGGTTTGGTTTTTTAAATGAACTACAAGGTTAGTAAAAAATTGAATTTGTTCTACAAATGACTGACATTTACATTAAATATAAAAAACTGTATTACAAACCAAACAACTACACTCTAATTAATTTTAGTTGAAAATTACCCAACTTATACAGAGTGATTCAGTCACGACCCGCCGAATTTCACCAGCGTATTCCTTTTTTCATTTCATGGAATGTCCACTACGACCATCCCCGAAAATGTAAGTGTGCGAAATGGCAGCGGTTTAAAAATTTTCGGATTGGTGGTCGGAGGGTAAAATTGCTAACTTCTGAACCACAAAATTTTAAAAACGAGAAGGTTTTGTGTGATACTTTTAACTATTTAAAATATTTGTTTTATGTTAAACATTAAATAATCGCCCGAAAGATGTCATTCGAAAATTCATTTATTTGTTGATTTTTATAAAAAAGTATATATTAATTATAAATTATTCCTCTATACCGTTACCAAGTCCCTATGTTTTACTTCTTAATTTTTCTGAGTTATCGGTTTTTTTAGTTCAATTTTTTTAACATTTATATTCATAACTCTGGATGCAGTAAGAGATCCACATAGGGATTTGGACACGGCGTAGGCAAACCATTTATAATAAACATATATTTTTTATTATGTATAGTTTTTCGAAATAAAGTTTTTTGAACAGCATTTTTTGAAAACAATGCATTTTTCCGCGGATAAGTGAATAATTTGTGTGCACTATTAAAACCACAATTTAAAATGAGGTATCAACGACTCTCGTAGCTTAAGCCATTAAAAAGATATGAAGTATTATGTAGGACTACTTTTTTTAAATTTTCGAAAATGTTTCATATTTTGAAAAGCGATATTTCAAGATCCGCTGGGATTAGCTGTCCTATATTTGGACAATGTTATAGTTATATAATATACAAACATCTAAACTAAGTTTGGTTGAAATCCGAAGGGTGGAGGAAATCGAGTATGTTTTCTGTCTATATAATATATTTGCAGAAAAAAAAATATTTTAAAAAATGGGAGATTTAAAAATAGATGCATACAGACTACTTCAAAATCTCTGGACAACTGTTGAAACCGACATTATATAGCTCTTATTTCTCAAGGTTTCTTGAACTGAGAAAAACTTTGAACATGGTTTGGAAGAATATCTTGCAAAGTTTCACGTTGAAAAGTCTTCACCTAAAGAATTGATGGCCATTTAAATGTCGAAAAATTAAAAAAATGTCTTACAACTTACAAGAGTTTTTTTCATTCTTTTAATTTTTTTTTTCTCATAGTTTTTAACTTTCAAGATCCAACCGAAAACAAAATGGAGTCACTAGACTTGTGCGATACATTCACTAAAATATAATTTTCCATATTATTGCTTGGTGAAAAGTTATGTGGTGATTTACAAAATTTTCAAAATTTTGCGCCGTTTAATGGAATTGATTTTTAAGAACAGTATTTAAAAAAGGTGTAATTTTATAAAGTTATGAGGTATACCAAGCTGATGCCAGCGCACCAATACAGGAATACGGACATCACAAACTTAAAAGGAATTGGCGTAAATTTTTTGAAAATATATGTTTTCTGACATTCACAATTATATTTGTAATTGGCTAGCGTAGTGCGTGAATTGAGTATCTTAGTAAACTGCACCTCCGAGTCAAAAAAACATTTAAAAATTCTTAAACGCAAAAATTTTTTGAACTTTTTAAAAATGTTTGCGAAAATTAAATTTTTTTTCACATTTTTTTATAAAAAATATGGCTTTAGAACATATTTAGGTATATAAATCTTTACAACGGACTATACTGATAAAGTGCAAACAAATTTAAATAAAAATTATTCCAGTTCAATGCCATATTTCTTTATTAGGTTATTGTCCTAACAAATAATCTATAGAGTTTTTGTTTTCAAATTTATTAATTGACCACTTTCAAGAATGTGTTCATAGATCTATTTTGGAAATTTTCTAGGATCTTCATCATTAAAACACGTTTTTAAAGAAGTGACAATCCCATGCAAACATCAAACATTCATATAACCTAGATAAAAGCGATGACCAAATGGGTGGTCATTACCCTCTCCCTTACAAAAAAAATGAGAATAATGGGTTACCTGATTGGTTACTAATAGTGAAAGAATAGGTGGTTCCTTTAAGATGAGGAATAAGTAGTTACTCACAATGAGAGAATAAGTGGTTACCGTAGAGGTAATATTTTTTTAAAAAAAACCTTTTAGAGTTTTTAAAAAAATTGTTATCTCAGAAATTAAAATTTTTAAAATTTTTCCACTCAAATTATATAACCAATTACACTGTGATAGTTTTTGACCAGAAAAAAATGAACTTCGATGAATCATTTTCGAACTATTAGGGGGGAGTCCCCTGAGTGCGAAAATACATTTGGAAGTGTCAGATTGGCTCCAGTTTTTGAGAAATCGGTATATATCCAGTTTTCATGGATATAGCTAAGTCTGCGCTATTTAAAAAATTTTTATTCGACTGTATTAGTTTTTTTTTGCCTTCTTAGCTTTCTTCTACGGAATTTTTTACGAAAATTTTTCATTTCTTTGAATTAATCGTTAATAATATAATGAATTTATCTCAATTTAAGCATTTAAACTAGTAAAACTTTAAATTTTGAGTATTTGTTGTTAAAACAACTTATAAGAAGGACAAAAAAAGACACCAGATTTGAAACACCAGATTTGAAACTGCTAAAAAGGCTTAAAAATTCACGACGAAAGAAGAAAATAACAAGGATTTTGATTTTGAAGCTTAACTTCAGGCCTATGTTAGGAAAATTTTGGTAAGACGACATAAAAACCTGAAAAAAAATGGCTAAAAATGGTCAAAAATCGTTACTTTTGATCGACATTAATGGTTTAAATTACGTGAAATTTTGAAAAAAAGTCAAAACATTTTTTTAAATAGCGCAGACTTAGCTATATCCATGAAAACTGGATATATACCGATTTCTCAAAAACTGGAGCCAATCTGACACTTCCAAATGTATTTTCGCACTCAGGGGACTCCCCCCTAATATTTCGAAAAGGATTCATCGAAGTTCATTTTTTCAACTATCACAGTGTTACCAGTAGCAAATTATTTTTCAATTACATATGAGTATTTATACAGCCCATTACCAGTAAGTCATAATTTTGTTTTTTCAAGAAATTCAAGAGGTAATAACCTATCATTACTTGTTTTTGCTGAGATGTTTAGTAGTTTTAAAGTACATATTCCTTTGAAAAAGAGCGTTACAAAAAAAAATATATTTAAAAGTTTATAGTGAAAAATCGCTACTAAACTTTTTTTTGTATAATATATAAGAGTCCATTCTTTACAAAAAAAAAATAAAAATATGAAAACCGGTGAACATACTTTATTTTATCAAACTTTTTATAAGTTTATGCGAAAATAATTTATATTTTAAAATTTGTTAACAATAAAGATAATAAGGGTATTCATGTCAGAAATTTAGGTCTTGGAAAAAGTGTAAACTTTTTCAAAAATTTCTTTGTGTTTGTTGTTGTGTTTTTTCCAGGATCAAAATTTCAGATTTCTAAATATCAATTTATGTTTTCTGAATTTCAATTGATGTGTTTCTGAATTTCAATTAGTAATTTCTGAAAAGCAAATGCTATTATTCGAATTCAAATTGATATTTTCTGAATTTCAAATGGAAAATCTGAATTTTAATTAATGTTTTCTGAATTTGAAATGGAATTTCTGATTTTCAATTGAGATTTTCTGAATTACAGTTGCATAAGGTGTAGACACAAAACTGCCTAAACTCTGAATTATGCATGTACCTTTCGATCGATTCTCTAAATTTCATTAAAATTTTTCAAAAATTTTGCTAATAAAATTCTACTTCTGTTAAGATATTTTTTGTCCAAAATCATACACATCAAGTTGTCTCGTTCATTTAAATCACAACACTCTCACTGAAAATGACGTCATGATAGTAAAATTGTAGCATAAAAATAATTTTTTTAAAATATCCAATCAATTTGAACGTGATGTAACTGAAATTTGTTTATTTAAAAAAAATAAATAAAACGTGAACGTATATAAAATATAATTCATGTCAATAAATTGAGAAAAAACCGGGAGAGAAAAAAGAGCGTTTAAACTAAAATAACTTGTCAATCTACAAAATAGTGGGCGATAAATGTGTGAAACTAACATATATTTTTAATTAAAAGATCAAAGATCGCAAAAAATTATTTGAAATGTTTAACAGAATAAAAATCAAAGCATATTTTAAGGCATACGTACAAAAATGAAAGAAAACAGTGATGCCAAGTAAACAAGATATTTCTGATACGATAAAAGCGTGAACTTTTGGTATTACATTAAATAACTGCTTCTTTAATTTTCAACAAAAAATACCAACGAAATCGCAAAATATCATATAATTACAAATTATATCCATATGCTATAACCGAGCAATAGCAACTAAGGCTTATTGAGTAAAAAGACCAGAGAATATGGTAGGAATCAAGCCCATGAACCCAATCAACCAATCAGAATATTCAATTTTTAAATACTTTGTTCTGATTGGTTGAATTTAAAAAAAAAAGTTCAATAATATTGATCGTGTGTAACCCATTTGAAATTCAAATAAGAGGTTGAAGAACAACTTATATTGTATTATTAAGTAGAGTACACACGTTAAATATTATTAATCAATTTTAGATTGCTTACAAAAAATTATATGTGTGTACTCTGTATTTATAGTTAATCGATTAAATTGAAAATTTCAAATTGATTTGGATTTTTGTTTTTCAAATTAATATTATCGAAATGTCTGTGGTAAATATTGAAATATTACTTTTGTGAAATTTGTTATTTTCATAAAAAGTTATTGTATTAAATTTAAATTAAAAAGAAATACAAAATTTATTTAAAAAAATTGACAATAAAGATAAACGCGGTGTTATGTTGCAATACATTTTGAATCGCTAATTTTTCTAAGAATAGAAAAAATTTAATAATCACAAATTAATTTAAATTTTCAAAAACGAATTGAGTGTGTTAAAAAATCAATAAAATGTGCATCAATTATATTGAAAATGTTTGCTGGCTTAATAGGTTACAATTTCGGTTCTATTTACAACCGATTCTTTTTATATGGAGTTTATTTGCAATAGGTTCTTTACCTCCAAAGTAGAACTGGTTACGTTAGAAACGGTTCTAGAACCATTTATAGAACTGGTTATGGGACAGTGAAACTTTAGATGTAGACTGATAGGAACCTGTTCTAGAACCGGTTCCATGTAACCGGTGGTAAAAGAATGTTCTATAACAGGTTCAAAGGTTATTTGTTCAAGAAAATTTTGCTGGGTAATGACATAGATATAAACCTGCTAAAAATTAGTTTAAAAAAAACGTTGTAAACAAAAACTGCTGAAATTAGCAGGTTTTGTTTACTAAATATTAGTAAAATAATAAAAGCACAAATAAATCTGTTAAAAGTACAAAAATTTTGTTACAGCTGTGCTAAATGTTAGTTAAAGAAATATTACAAATGAATGGCTTAAAATCAGCAAAAATAAAATTGCTACATATTTGTACCAAACAAAAGTTTTTTAAATCTTTTTTTTTTAATGAGAATAAAAATCTATCCTTGTAAAATAGGCAGTCTACTTTTTCTTAGCAAATTTATCTGTTGGTGTTAGCAGGATAACTGCAAATTGCATTTTTTTTTTTTTTTTTTGTTAAAAAAGAGAAGCAATACTCAGGAAATTCTTCCTATTTATTAATGTGTTGCTTTCTTTGGAAATTGGATAGTGGAGAGATGAAAGGTGGGGAAAGATGAATGTCTTCAAACATGGCAACACTGTAATTGCGCGAGATGACAAGTCTTAGAACAGTTGTTGCTTGACACCTGATGGAGAGTTGGCAAACTTATTAAAGCTTTTTGGTTAATAGCCCTAATTCATTATTTTACTTCGGTGGGGTTAAGTGCTATTGGAACACCGAAGGTGGGAGCTGCGATACATATGAGGAATAGAAAACTCATACATATAATTTTTCTAAATTGATGTTGCCGTCACCGGGAATCGAACCCGGGACCATCTGTGTAACAGTCCAACGCGCTAACCACTACACACTTATACAAATAAGTCTGTAAAAGTAGCAGAAAAGGTTACTAAAACATTGTTAAAAATGACGTTGCAGGGAAAAGCAGTAAAGATAGCAGAATCTTTTTGCTAAATATTAGTTAAATAAAAACAAACAAAAAAAACAGTAAAATCTACTAAATTTTAGTTAAGATTTTTGTTGTTTGCATGAAAACTAAGCGCCATCTATTCGTGAAAATTTGTGTTATAAATAATAATAATACAATTCAAACACAGCTCTGTATTTATAAGATAAATGAAATACAAAGTTGTATCTGTATTTTATTTGTCTTTGTCTCAGTCTAACCAATATTAAAACCAAGCTATACTCTATCCTAGGGGAGTCTGATCCGTCGTATACGACTATAAAATACTGGGTGACAGAGTTTAAACTAGGCCGTACCATCTGCCAAGACGAACACCGTAGTGTTCGAAACTGAAACTGTTAAGAAAATCCACAAAATGGTATTGGATGATCGTCGGTTGAAGATGCGTGAATTGGCTGAAATGATAGGCATTGCAATAAGTGGTATACATCGCATGTTGATCGAAAATTTGGAGATGAGAAAGCTGTGCGCAAGATGGGTGCCGCGTTTGCTCACAATAGAACAAAAACAGGGTCATGAACATGTTTAAATAGAGTGTTTGACAATGTTTCACAGCAATAAAGCCGAGTTTGTGCGATTTTTACCATGGATGAGACATGATGACACATGAGAAAGCAGTTAACTGGAATGGGAGAATCGTGTACAAAGAAGGCGAAGACAGTTCCATCTGCAGGCAAGGTCTGTTTTTTGGGATGCGCGTGGGATAATTATAATTTATTATCTTCCAAAAGAAAAAACAATTTACCGGCGATGACTATGCCAACTTATTGCAGCGTTTAAGTGATGGATAATCAAAAGAAGATTATGTTGATTATGTTGATAAAGAAAATTTGTCACAAATTTATTGTGTTTCTTGGTTGGGTCGGCTAATTATGGGACCGCCATAATAACTACATATATCTGGGAAAACTTGAAGTGTTTCTGTTTATTAAGATACGTATTATTTTGCGGGTAGTGAAAATAAAAAATTGTGATCTATTTTATCGTTATATTAAACAACAAATGATGCTTTAATATTTTTTGGCGCTTTTTACAAAATGTACATTGTTGGCATTACAGAATCAAATAAGAAAAGCCTAAAAATAGGCAACAGTATATACAAAATTTTAAAAACTTATGCAGTTATTTTTGAAAAAAAACTTAATAATGATGTTAAAGATAAACTTGATTATTAAATATTTTTGTTTGTTTTACTTACATCCAGGTTGTATTCCTTTAGATCTTACAGTACGATATGGTTGACGAGCACCGGGATCAATTTTACCATACATTGTTCGATCCATTATTAAATTATTTGTTATTTTTTTTTAACTATAGCTCTTAAAAATTAACACTTTGTAGATTATTATTTAATTTTTGTAATTGTTTTAAACACTACGGAGAAAAAAATTAATGAACACACATACGGAATCACGGTTGATCGGTTCTATTGTCTCTTAGTCATTAACAACATTATCATCATCATTAATAATAACACGTGAAATCAGTGATGAAATGTGACATGTCGCGTGCTTTGCTTTTTGTGACTTATTGTCGCTAAATGTCAGTAAAAAAAAAATACTCAAAATGAAAAATTACAATATGACAGATAATGTTAATATCTTTTTCTGTATGTACACAGAGAGAATCTCTTGGACAAATTTTAATGAAATTTTTTCATTAAACTAATGAAGTGTTCTTCACAATGTGATTGAAATATTTCTTAAACTTTATAACAAACCCTCAAATATTTAATGAAACATTTTTAACGAAACTTTTTTATTAGTTGTATGCAGTTTTAAATAAATACATAAAAAGAAATATTTCATTAAATTTTATGAAAAACTGCATTAATCTAATAAAAAATTTCAATGGACGGTGACATTTTATAGATTTAATGCACAAATTCATTAATATCATGCAGAGAATTTTCTCAGTGTATTCTGTAAACATTCAAAAGCATTTTTAACAGCAGGCAACGTTGAGTGTATTTAACAATAGTCTTAGTTTTAATTTTATTTTTTGTTATGTTTTAAAAAATCTCCAGAATTATTTATAACCAAAAATAGTACAATTCAATTAACCCATTTTGTCACCAATGTGCCTTTAAAGACACGTTCATTTGAAAGCACTTACATAAACTTTACGCTTAAGTTTTCTTTTCTTTACAGTTAAGGGATTCAATTTTGTATTAACTGTTTCTTTTTATGAGTGTAGTACTAGTCCATGAAGTTATAATTTATAATTTTGCCACATTTTTCAACAATTTTTTTTAATTTTTAATTGTGTTTTTAATAAAATATTCTTTAAAAACATTGCCCCACCTTGCTCACTATAGAGAGCGCAATTATAATTTGAATTAAAAAAAAATAAACTGACTTCTGACGAGAAAGTGAGATTAGATAAAGATTTACCGCCCTCCACAATTATATTGCCCCAACTCTCCCTTACAAATTACCTTTATGCAATATTTAGTCCATATTTTACATAAACAATTATAAGGGCCAAAAACGCTTGGGCAAGCATACTTGTCTGTGATCCTCGAAAGGTCAAATCAAATGTATTTTTCAATAACTATTAAAAAATTAACTCAAAATCCGTAAAAATAAAATAAGAAATTTTAAAAAACTTCCAAATCCGTAAAAATAAACGATTTTATTTTTTTTTGTGCGCCCCGGTAGGCTAGTTGGTAGCGTGCTGGATTATCAGTGCGGGGGTCGTGGGTTCGATTCCCACCAGGGGCACTGGTATGTTTTCGCTACAACGCGCCGAAAGCCATAGTAGCTACTGCTCGGTTAGGGTAATAGTATATAATTTGTAATTAAATGATTATTAATTAATAAAATAAATAAATTTTACTTTATTTTAACTATTTTTTTACAATCATTAATTTTTTGGTTCAAATTTTCGGTCATAACCTAAAAAATGTATTTTATTATACTTAATGTCATTATAGTCAATTAATTTCTTTGATTAAATGATAATATCGATATGCCGGCGTCGAGAAGGTGTTGTGTAAATAATCCAAATACATTTTGTTATATTTGTGGTGAATATGTAGTAGAAAACCTATAACAGATGCAGTGAAGAAGACATACGTTGATTACTTTAATATAGAGATGAAATCTCGAAAACTACACGTAGCATTAAAAAGTAAGTATCAATTTTTTATCAGGGTACCGAACGTACTTGAAATCTGTTTTATTTTTAGCGGCACCAAAATCATTGTAGGCCTGTGTAATTGGTACTTAAAACTAGTATTTATGTGTAGTTTTTTTGTTTTTTTTAATAAATGGTAAAATAAGTTTGTTTAAATGTATATTCCTTAAAAGACAAAGTGTACTGGTTACGTTTTAAATAAACTACAATCAGTTACTGTTAAAATATTGTGAGTGTATAAATTAACAATACGAGCTAACTTTTCAAAACCCTTTGGGGGCTGTGGTCCACTGACAGTCCATTTTCATTTCCCTTTTGGTCTCATTCGGGAAAGATTCAAAGACCTTAAATTTGCTGAACAGTAAGTGATCAAAGCGTAACATTGAGTGTTATAGCGAAAAGGCGAAAATTCGCTACATTTAGCAACGAATCGTTGAAAAAACAAATGGGCAAAAACTTTAGCGTATTGTTCTTAATTTGTGGCATCAGATTTGTTTCTTGCCTGTTTTTTGATTTCAAAATGGCAATTTTTTTTTCGTTACCACAATTTATTTTAAATTTCAACTAAATCGTACCACGGATTCTATGTTTGGTAAAAAATGGGTTAAAGTATATTTTGTTTAAATTTTTCTCTCAATATATTTTCATATTTTTTATTTATGGCTTATTTAATTTTATTTATAGATTTGTTAAATCTTTATGCATAATATTATGATTATTACGTCACCATATAACCAATGTTGTCAATTTAAAGTTTTACACTCAAAAAAAAGTCAGTAAAGTCAGCAACATTTTTGCTAGGAAGGTTCTAGTAGAAAAACTGCTAATATTAGCAAAATATTTGCTAAATTTAGCCAGTTTTTTGCTGAGAATTTTTCCGCAGCGATCATCCCAGCAAAATTTTGCTGATTTTACTAACTTTTTTTTTGGAGTGTATTTTTGGAGTTTTTTCAGTTGCTGAAAATGATTAAATAGAGACTTTAAAACAGTAAAATTGTGCAAACTTTATTCTACAAAAAACTTACAGGTCCTGGGGATCTTTTTGTTAAGAAAAATAGCTTTTTTCTTAGAGAAACCCTGAAATTGTAAAAATGTATTGTTTTAAAACTTTCCAGAACTTTTAAAGTTTTCCTTTAGAAAATCTCTCACGGATTATATAAGATTTCAAAAAATTTTGTCCATAAAGTTGCTAAGAATTTAATTTCAAGCATTTTTAGTACAAAATCTTTAAAGATCTGCAAGTTATTTGGCTATTGGATTTGACAACACTGATCTATATGTTGAATCTTGTTGGGGATATATCTATTTTGTATAAAGGGTCCGCCATCTAACGTTTTTTTTTTCAACTAGTGCTTATTTCGTGAATGGTAACACTTAGCTCATGTCTGATTTGACAGATAATTAGTTTTATCCTTCCGCTGAACGAATATGGTCCGTATGTTCGTTATCTTGTTAAAAAAGTGAAAGAAACTGGCATCCTCATCGATAAACCAAAGCGTGAAAAGCCAAAAACAGTGCGTACACCGGAGAATATTGCTGCTGTGGCAGAAAGTGTTCGTGAAGCGCCATCAACATCAATTCACCGTCGTTCTCAACAATTGAACATTTAGGAGACATCATTGAGACGAATTTTGCATAAAGACCTTGGAATGACGCCGTACAAAGTCCAATTGGTTCAGGAGTTCAAAAAAAAAAAATTATTTGGCGGACCCTTTATTATGTAGGTGTTTTATTTGTTTGTCATCGCTATCACCATCCATAACAACAACATTTTCAAACAAATAGTAACCTAATCAGGGATGGAAAATTTCAGAATCTGTATTGAAACAGTCCATAAATTCGAATTTAAAAGACAAAAAGTTTTTCAACAATTGCAGAAAATTAGTCTCGGAATTCAACGAAACAAAAGTCGTAAAAAATATTCTCGAATTTAAGTTTTTCAATAGAAAACCCCTATGAATAAGAGTTCTTGTAATTGGAAAAATTCCGCATAACATGTTTTACAGAAACTTTTGTTTTATTTAATATTTTCCTAAATTTGGTTAAAATAAAAAAAAAACGATTTTTTTAATAGAAAAATTAAAACTTTTTGAAATTTTTAATATTTTCCTCTAATTTTTGATAGGTTTCCAATTAGAAATAGTGTACGGATTTCAATCTGAATGTTATCTGCAAGTCATCAGATTTTAAAGCAAAATATTTTACTAAAAACCTGATACTCTTGGACACTTGGAGTTTTATTAAAAGTAAGTTTAAGAAGCCTTAAAGATATCTGATACTGTGGCTGATTGATTCGTTAAAGAGCGGACAACGAACAATAATGGAGGATGTTCGAAATTGAATCACTGTTCGGCATCTGATGCGTAATGAAAATCCAGCTATTGCAAATGTCATTTGTGTGATGTGCGTTTGTCACTTGTTTGCTCACCATTTGCATTAGTGATGCATTTTCGAACAAACCAGAAAAAGAGCGCTTTTCATTTCCTGCACTAATAGAAACAAACCTGTAAAAATAGCAGAAAAAGTTACTAAAAATTTGTTAAAAATTACGTTGAAGAAAGAATTGCTAAAATTAGAATATTTTTTCTGCTTAATATTAATAAACATAACTTTGCAAAATTGTAGTTATAATCGAGTTGAATTTTTGGTTAATTGAAAATAGCAATTTGTTCGCTAAAATTAGCAAAAACTTTTATTAAATAAAAACAGTAAACTGTATGTGAACAAAATGTTTGTTATATTTACCTTAAATTTTGTAGATTAAAAGTAAAATAATAATGATTTCAGAACTGCAGATGATTTTTATTCGCTTAAAAAATCTAAAACAATACTTTAAAAAATTTTGCATTTTTTATGATTTTTTTGATACTAATATTTAGATTATTTTTTGCTGATTTTAGCAGATTAATTTGTTACTTTCAACTAAAATTTTACTTAAATTTAACTAAATATTTGTAGATTCAATAGCGAAAAAAAACTGGTAATTTTAGCAGTTTTTTCTGTCCAACGTAATTTTTAGTGGTTTTAGCAAAAAATTTTACTAATTTTTTTCTATCAGTGTACTAACCCCTGATTTTATTTATTTTCAGGGAAGCAATACTACGGAAATTCTTACTATTTATTAACGTGTTGCCTTCTTTGGAAAGGGTAAAGAGGACAGATGTAAGGTGGGGAACGATGAAGAGCTTCAAACGTGGCAACACTGTAATTGCGCGAGATGATGTGGCGAACTTTATTGAAGCTTCTTGGTTCATAGTCCTGATTCATTATTTTACTTCGGTAGGGTTAAGTGCTATGGAAACACTGAAGGTGAGCGCTGCGATACGTATGAGGGATAGAAAAGTCAAACATATTATTTTTCTAAATTGATGTTGTCGTCGCCGGGGATCGAACCCGGGACTTTCCGTGTAACAGTACAAGGAGCTACACATTACACCACAACGCACACCATCTTATAAGATATGAAAGAATCGATTTTTGCCTTCCAAAAACACACCAATTGGGACATCGCGACCTAAAATTTTGACTTCTGGAATTACTTAAGGAAGCGCTTGGTAATTAAATAATGGCTTCCACAGTTGCTTCTGGGTAAGCAGTATTTTTTGATGGCAATTGCGAAAATATGCCGAAATTTAACATAGACACTTTAAACATAAACATAAACAGTGGCTAGTTTTTATTAAAATACTACTACAATTATAAAAATAATAATGTCAGGGCTGCCATATGACAAGTTTTAAGAATGGTCTAAGCAACCATATTTTTTAAAACATTTAAAAAAACACTTTTAAAAAATCTGTTAACGCAAAAAATTAAAATTTGTTATTATTTTGAATATCGATTTAAATTGTAAAAATTCATACGATTTTTCTTAATTGCGAATGGATAGACAAGTTTGGACACCAGATTTAGAATCAGGAAATAAAAATCTATAAACATTACTTTTCATAAATCAAATCAAGCACAGAAATTTAAATGCAAACAAAAAAAAATAAGATAAACCTTATTTTTTACATTTGACGATCAATGGGATAAATGTGTCCCATACTGTACAGGGTGGCCCAAAATTACCGAAGGGGTTTGAATTCCTTATAACTTTTTTATTAAATTTTTCTTTTTTTTTTGGGTATTTTGTAAAGACTTGGGAAAATTAAAATAGAACAGTACACAATTGAACAAAGTGCCTAAATCGTTGAACTATATTTCTCAAATTAACGGTCCATTGTTTTGACTCAGCGTGCATATCGTCGTTATTTTAATGTGCGGGTTGGACCCCAGAGTCAACAACAAGGGGCAAAAAGGTACAGTAAGGTACCTTCTTGATGCCGGCAGATTACGAACGGTGCAAACGGATGACAATATTGAACGGTACAGGAGAGTATTCGGGAAGATGGAGAAACATCAACCAGGAGACATTCGACAAAACTTGTCCTCTCACGAGGGTCGCTGCAGAGAATTTTGCATACAATAAGAATGTTTCCATCCAAATTTAGCTTGTCCAAGAATTAAAACCGACAGATTACCAGCAACGACTTGATTATGCAATTTATTTCCGGCAAAAAGCAGAAGAAAATCATGATTTTATTCATAATTTATTTATGAGCGACGAAGCCCATTTCCAATTAAACGGAAAATCCAAGAGTAGTTCAACAGCGACAATTACACCCACATAAGTGTACTGTTTGGTACGGTGTTACGTCACAATGGATAATTGGTTCATATTTTTTTGAAAATTAACACGGTTTCGCCGTTTCCATTACTGGTGTCCAATATCGGACGTTTTAAAATGTTAAGGCCAGCAGTGGAAAACTATTCAGAAGTATGTTTCCAACAGGATGGAGCCACAGCGCACACTACGAGGGACACAATGGATCTTATTTCGCGTACAAGCGGTTTTAATTGGCCTCCGCGTTCGCCGGATTTAACCGCTCAAGACTGTTTCCTTTGGAGTTATTTGAAAGGAAAAGTCTATATTAATAAGCCTTGAACCAAACCAGCAATTAAAAAACAATATACGCGAAGAAATCAACAACATAACATCTGTAGTTTTGAGATAAGTTATGGAAAATGCGAGATATAATTTTTCCTAATAAAATTAAAAATATTCTGTATTATTAAAAGAAAAAGAATTAATAATTATGTCTTAAATAAATAGTTATAATGAACATAAACCCCTTCGGTCATTTTGGGACACCCTGTATTAGCGTCCTGTAGGAAAAGGAATGAATCAATTCCAATTATCTCAATGTTTCTGAAAACTTGAAGGATTGGAGCATGTTCTACCAAAACTTTGATCCCCTATGACCACTAACGTTCGAGAAAATATGTACCAAAAATTATGAGAAAATATCATATATTTAAACTTGTAGTCACCATATCCGGC
The DNA here is from genome assembly GCA_021234595.1 of Delia radicum. Lineage (NCBI taxonomy): Eukaryota > Metazoa > Arthropoda > Insecta > Diptera > Anthomyiidae > Delia > Delia radicum. The sequence continues at coordinate 194,180,094 of CM037854.1, forward strand.
ACTGAGAACATATTGATACAAATAGCTGTTATAATCTGAAATCTACAACTATTCTTTGTCTTTACAAACCACATTCGGTAGGAAAGTGTGGCTAATATAACAAAAATTTTAAATATGTCATATGTGTCCCAGTGGTCGTCAAAGGTTAAGGCGACGTTTGCAAAACTTCTTTTCAATCATATTTCAAACATTTGTGATCTATTCGTTCACAACTTAGGCAATATGTGTATCATCGTTTTCGCTTTTACGAGTAATTAAAATTTAAGACTTGCTAACATATAATTATGCTAACGATTTCGTCAATCCGTTGCACTGTTTTAATACCCCATAAAACAACCCCCCCACCCCCCCCCCCCCCCCCCCCCCCCCCGCAAACATTATGTTACATTAAGTTGATAAAAAAATACGTGTTAACTAATTTTGTGTTCTCTACAACATTCCGATTTCATCAAAATGTATCCATGATTTTTACCCCTGCCTTTTATCTCATACTACCCAGCAAAAAATATTGCTTACCCAGAAGCGCTTCCGGAAGGCATTATTTGATAACGAAGCGCTTCCAAAGCAAATAAAGAACACATGATTTTTGTTCGCGATGTCCCACTTGATATGTCTCTTTTAAAGCGCTTCTATCATGTGCTCTTAGAAGCAATAAATTCATGCCATCTTAGGCACTAAGAAGCGCTTTTTGTATGTTGACAACATTATTCACTGTTTCAAAGAAGGCATTCTGGGCAGCACGACAGAATGCCTTCCCTAATTGCTTTATAGTATGCAAGGCGGTAAAGCGCTATTTTGGAAGCATACAAATGTAGTTACTGCTTACCAAATCCAGGTTATTTTTTGCTGGGTATTACATTGGGCCACTTAAAAATACGCCTTTATTAATATTGTGTCCTTTACAACATCCAAATTTTATAAAAATGAACCACATCAGATATCTTCCTTGAAAGTCTTATTACTCTTAAAATTCCCCGTTAAGTTTTATCATCATTTCAAAATATCAGCTTTCCATCCCTGGCTATCATCACCATTCATTCTCCTTCTTATGTAGCAGCAAGTACTACAAGATTAGTTTTGTTTTCTTTGACACTTATGATTAGTAGCTTTTTATACAATTTTTTCTTATAAATTTTTTATTGTTGCTGGATCATTTTGTCAAATACATAAATTTGTATTTTCGCGTTATGTGTCATGGAAGATGATAATTTAGATCAAAATGAATGAGATTCATAAATTAAAAAATCACGGCAAAAAGAGCAAATTAAATTTAGCTACACTACACTGATAGAATTATCCTTCATGACATTAATGCAAATTTTCGTAGATTCAATGAAGAATTTCATTATATTCAAGAAATTTTATTAATCTTAAGAAATTTTTCATAAATTTTTTTTCATAAAATTTCATAGTTTTATAAAAAAAATTCATTCGATTTCATAAATTATCTCTTCATAAATTTAACGAAAATTTTCTTTAGAACTATGAAATATTTTCAAATTATTTCAAAGAGTAAATTTATTTATTTTTTTTGTAAAATTTTCTAATTTCATTAATTGTCATACATTTTAAACTTTAGTTTTAAGAATTAATTCTCAAGTGTTCAACATATTTTATAAAGTGCGTCTTTATTTCAGTATATTAATTACTTTTGGACTTCCATGAAATTGTTTAAAAAATCATATGAAGCGATTCAAATACATTATTCAAGACATTTATGAATAGTTTTATTAATTCAAGCCACTTTTTAATATTAAAAAACTTTATGGCCTGGGTTCTATATTCCACTACGAAGTGAAAGTGGAATCGTTTTTAATTCCACATTTTCAGTTCCGCTGTGTTCTGAAAAACGAGTGAATCGTTTTTTTCACGACGATTTCATTTTCATTTTGTTCTTAGCAACAACATAAAAAAATGCGGGATAAAACCAAATTATCACTTTAAAGTGAATAAAATTGCAATAAAGAAGAGTGCATTTTTTAACAAAAATAAAAATTAAACAAAAAATACTTATTTTTAAAATAATATAAAATGAGTTTCGCAATTGTGATAGCCTGGTATTTAATTAAAAAAGAAAAACAAAGAACGGAAAATCTATATAGAAAAAGGCTTCGTGACTGTTCAAATCCTTTGGAACTACCAGAAAAATCGTAAGACAATAATTAAAACTGAGTCGCAAGTGTTTAAAATGAATAAAAACAATAGTTTTATTGCGTATTTATTTATTATGATCGCAAAAGACTTCAATCTAGCAGTGGAAAGAAGTACAGCGTCAAAAATTTTAACAAATATGTGTAATGTTTTGAAAACTGCCATATACCCAAAATGGATTTGAGAAATCAAAAAGAGAAATCAAAAGGGAAATCATCGGTTGCGGTTCCTCATTTTCTATATTTTCAGTACCTTCGTCATTTTTATTTAATTTTTGTAAAATCACGTTTACTACATTGTCGGTTTGACAATTCAGTAGATAAATTTGTGGTTGTTTATCCTTTGCTAGTAGTCCCGAATGATTTAGCAGCTGGAACACCTTCGACTGCTGTCTAAAGGCCAGAAAGTTTGGCAACTGAATCTTCTTTGGATGATATGTGTTGGATATTATTGGGTCCTCCACCTGTTGCCGTTACCTCTGCTCTATTTTCGGCCAATTTTTTACGAATGGTAGCCTTCCAATCAGCCCAAGCCTTTTTCCAACCAGTTGCATCGTTTTCTGGAGGTCCTAAGCTGTTTAATGTACTTGCTAAGTCCTTCCACAACTGGTCTTCAACTGTTTTGTCGCCCCTCTTAAAACCTTTGGCCAAACCAAATTTTTTTTCCATGAATGTTAAAAATGGGGCCTCTTGTTCCGGATTCATGTGTTTTCCCGTAAAAAATACAACACTTTTTCAGTTAAATAAAGGTATATTAACAACATATCACATTTGCTTACATTGTTTGATTTTTTTTTACTTTTAATATTCAAAATAATTTTATTTTCTAAAAAGTTTGGGTTTTCACTCAGTTAACTAATACCGTTTTACAATTACTTTTTTTGTAGTGAAATTGTTTTATAGAACACATCAAATCACTTTAATTCCACTAGAAACAAAATGAAACTGAAATTTTTCTTTTCAAATCACTTATGTGGAATTGGGAACACAAATTCAGCGGAAGTTTCACTTTCACTTCATTTTCGGAATGTGGAACCCATGCGTATGAATGAGTTTCATGATTTCCATAATCTTGTCGGAATGATTCATTAGTTTTATGAAGATTTTCATTAATTCTACAAACATTTCATAAACATTGACTTTAATGGAATCTGTTTCATAGATTCTATGAAAAGTTTCAATGGACGAGTTCCAGTGACAATCTGCATTCAAGCTATTAAGTATTCTTCAATGTAGTGAAGATAATTATCTCAGTGTACACTCAGGGAACTTCTGCTTTAAAAATATGTAGTTGTTTGGCTTTTAATATGTGGTTAATTTTTACTACAATTGTTGTTAATTTTTTAAACAGTAAAAACAAATGACAAATGTTAGTTGAATTTAATGAAATGTTAGTCGTCCTTTCTTCAAGTTAAATTTCATTTGTTTTTTACTACACATTGCTGTCGTCTTTACCTACATAATATCCTTAGTGTAGGGTTGTCATTTATTCGGGTGTTTATTTTATTCGAATAAATACCGCTGAAATACCGTTTTCGAAATAATTAAAAAACCGTTATCACTAAAAAAATTACGGAAATTACTAAATTATCGATATCCCTAAAATACCGTTACCGCATCGCATCGCTTACCATCCATGTTTTTAAATTACCATTAATTATTTAGGTAGAGACTTTCCAACGAGAAATTTTGCATGTAATAGTGTTGAAGAATAGTTTCCCTAACAATGTTCATCGTTCCTCTCAATTAAAAAAAAAAACTTGAGAAATAAAAGGCATCTAAAATCAGTTTCAACAGTTGTCAAAAAATTTTAAACTAGCTCATATGCAAATTGGGTATCCAATGAAAGGAATTTTGAAGATCTATCTATTGGAGCCAAAAAAAACTAAAAATAAGTTCGCAAACAAAAAAGTATTGAGCAAACTTCAAACCCATTTTTATCATCTTAAATATTCAATGGGGCAGGTTATTACAGAATATTTCTAACTCTTATACCCTCTATCACATACCGAAGTTTTATTGGGAATTTGGTTTTCCGCGTAGGGATATTTGCCTTGTTAGTGCTCTGTTTCCAAATAAAAAAATAACTTTCTTGGAACTGTTGCGAACTTATAGTGAACATTTTTCGCATCAGTTTATGTTCCAGCGTAAAAGGGTTTAAACACAAAAATCTGCATTTGCTCATATTTATATTTTTTTTATCAAAATTCTAATCAAATATTAAACAATTCACTAACTTCATAACACGTTAATTAACACCTGAAAATTTGTTTTAATAAAAAAAATATATAAAGGGTCCGCCATTTAACGTTTTTTTTTCAGCTAGTGCTTATTTCGTAACACTTAGCTCATGTCTGATTTGACAGATAATTAGTTTTATCCTTCCGCTGAACGAATATGGTCCGTATGTTCGTTATCTTGTGAAAAAAGTGAAAGAAACTGGCATCCTTATCGATAAACCAAAGCGTGAAAAGCCAAAAACAGTGCGTACACCCGAGAATATTGCTGCTGTGGCAGAGAAAGTGTTCGTGAAGCGCCATCAACATCAATTCACCGTCGTTCTCAACAATTGAACATTTCGGAGACATCATTGAGACGAATTTTGCATAAAGACCTTGGTATGACGCCATACAAAGTCCAATTGGTTCAGGAGTTCAAAAAAAAGTTATTTGGCGGACCCTTTAGTTTATTTAAAAAAAAACAGCTACAAAAAATATCTACACCTTGAACTCACAGAAATTGTGTTTATAAAATAAACATCCAAAATTATTTGTGAAGTCCAATATAAATAATTTTCTTTGGCAATTGATATAATAAAGGGTCCGCCAAATAACTTTTTTTTTTGAAAATGCTATAAAAAAAACTACTGAATATTTTCTCAAATTTCTTTTTTTATTTGAAAGTACAATCCTTCCGGTTAATAAAGGAAAATAATTCATTCAAATGGCTGCCTCGGCTGGCCATGCAGTAGCCTACACGATCGGTCTAATTTTTAAGCACATTATCGATTGTGTGCAGCTGTATTTCCTCCTCTTCAATTTTTGTGAACAAAAATTCGTTCAACATGGCCCGATAACGATCGCCATTGACTGTAACGGCTACTCCTTGCTCATTTTCGAAGAAAAATGGCCCAATTATGCCTCTGGACCAAAATCCGCACCAAACAGTGACTCGTTTTGGGCGTATCGGCACACATTCTGCAACATTGCCATGATTTTCAAAGTAATGTCGCAATATTTCCCAGCGTTGTTCAAGCGTATACACAACCATATTCGTTCAGCGGAAGGATAAAACTAAGTATCTGTCAAATCAGACATGAGCTAAGTGTTACCATTCACGAAACAAGCACTAGTTGAAAAAAAAAACGTTAGATGGCGGACCCTTTAGTAGCATAAAAATATTTTTTTTTTTTTTATATAAAATTCTTAAAATATTTTTTCTACTCTGTGACGTCATGTGATCATGAGTCCATGAATTTGGAAAATAAAAAGTTTTTATTTTTTAAAATCGTATAAATTTCTTTACAATTTTTTTTTTCGTTTAAATTTGTTTACAAGTCAACAAACAGTCAAGTTTGTAGACATAAAAATGGAGGGACGGACAAATAGTCAGACAAAATTACTTTTGCACCGCCAAATGGAAATAAACAAATCCAAATTCAACCAACAAAAAAAAAAAAAAAATGTGGCAAATTTTATGAAAAAAAAAAATATTTTCAATTTTTTTTTTTTTTTTTCAAAAATAGCAATCATGAAAAAAGTTGATTTAGAAATTTCACTACATTTTAAATCAAATTCGTTTCGATTTCAATTAAAAAGACCAAAAAAACGTAATTTCTTGGCAAAATAAACAGGAAACGACGAAAAAGTCGTTGGACTCAAAAAAACAAATGCATACAACAATTGGATTTTATTAATATGTTCATCTAATTTTCAATTACTTTAATTCAAAATATAAAAAGAAATCAATTAAAATGTTCTATTTTTAACTAAACGTGTTAATTTTATGATAGAATCAAGAAAAACTCATTGCTTTTGAAAAAAGTTAATTGGGAAATATATTTTAAAAAAATTAAATTTTGTAATAGAATTTAAAACTACATACAGAGAAAAATTTAGCCATTTGCCAACTAAAATTTGGTTATTACGACTGAAATCGGCTGGTAAAACTGAATGTTGGCTTTCACAACAAAATTTGGTTAACTCCACTGAATCTGAGTTGCAACATCCACAATATTCTGAAATCACATTTGAATATGGTTGTACAAACCGAATTTATTGGTAGTAGCCACCAAAATACACTTTTAAATTCGGTTGTCAGTTTTTTTTCTGTGTGTACCCAGCAAAAAATAGTGCTTACCCAGGAGCCGTTCTGGAAGGCAGTATTTATTATTACCGACCTCTTTCTAAACTAATTCCAGAATACATGATTTTTGTTCGAGATGTCCCTCTTTGTATGTCTCTTTTTAGCAGGTGAAAAGCGGGTTGTTTCATGTGACCCAAGAAGCAATAAATTCATGCCTTCGTAGGAAATAAAAAGCTCTTTGTTGTGCTGTGTGAATTTTGTTGCGCGAACTTTGTGGAAACTTCAATTCATTAATTAATTTTTTAAATATAATATCTAACGTTTATGAAGCGCTTCATAATATTTTTGAAACATTTCATAAACATTTATAAAACTTTCATAAAAATGTATGAAACTCCTTCATCCTATTTATGAAATATTAAATAACATATATGAAGCATTTCATAAAAAGTTATGAAACTTCATCATATTTATGAAACATTTCATAAATATGAAGAAGCCTGCTTCATCATATTTATGAAGTGTTATATTGGAGGACAATCAATGAAGCTTTTTCCCTGAGTGTACATTCGTTTGAAAAGTTTGGGGGCATGAATGATACGAATATGAATGATACGAAGACGATCCCAAAATTAGCCGACCTAACAAAGAAAACACAACAATTTTGGAAACAATTTTCTTTACTTCTCAACATAATCGCCGTTTAGCTCGATACACTTTTCCCAACGATATTCAATAACTTCGATTCCCTGTTTATATTAAGAACTGTCTAGCTCCTTAAAATAGCCATCAACCGCACACTTCAACTATTCAACTATTCGTCTTTACCACCGAGCCATTTTTTTCAAATTTAGAAATAGAAAATAATCCGAGAGAGCTAAATCTGGCGAAAAATGTGCGTGATAAAGTAATTCGAACTTCTGTTCATTGATTATTGGCCATCGCAAAAGTGGATGTGAGAACTGGTGCATTGTCTTGATGAAACAACACTTACTTTTTCGCCAAATGCGGCCTTTTTTCTAAATTCCATCACTTAAACGCTGCAAGAAGTTAGCATAATACTCGATGTGTTTGTTTTAGCCTGAAGATGGAACTCTCTTCGCCTTCTTGGGACACGATTCCCCCATTCCAGTCCACTGCTCTGACTGTTCCTTTGTCTTAGGTGTGAAGTGGTGGAACCATGTCTCATCCATGGTTACGAATAGTCTCAAAAACTTTATTGCGGTGAAACATCGCCAAACACTCTATTGAAACATCTTCAAGACGCTGTTTTGTTCAATGGTGAGCAAACATGGCACTCATCTTGCGATCGGTCAATATACGATGTATAGCACTTTTTGAAATGCCTACCATTTCAGAAAACTTATGCACCTTCAGCCGACGGTCATTGAATTTTGGGTTTTCTTAACCGTTTTCTGGTGAGGACACCTCAATTGATCGACCACGACTCGTCTTGGCAGCTCGTACGACCTAGTTTATAGTCGTAAACGAAGGAGCAGACTCCGCCAGAGTAGAATCTAGCTCGGCTTTAATATTGGTTGGACTGAGACCTTTCAAATGAAAGTATTGAATTAAATAAAGGTGACCAATTTTTTCCTTTTTATCAATTCACTGAGATCGTTTATTTTTGATGGCTTTAAAAAAACTACTAAACAACGTGGCGCCTTGAATCTTAAAACATAAGTTTTATAAGGTTGTCACATTTCACAAAAGTAATTTTTTCAAACTACTGCAGCCATTTATACGTCAGGTCGGCTAATTTTGGGACCGCTCTAGTTCATTCAATAACGGACTTATAATAATTTCTAAGTAAGGTCATACAGGATGGATTTTAATGGACGGTAACCCTAATGTTGTTTTTTGACATACCGTTGGCCATGAAAACACCACTGTCATCTGTACAGATGTATGAAGTTGTAGTCCGACCAAACAGTTCGTAAAAAACGATATTAGGTGTATGTAACTACCCAGCAAAAAAAACCTGGATTTGGTAAGAAGTAACTACATTTATATGCTTCCAAAATAGCTCTTCACAGCCTTGCATACAATAAAGCAATTAGGGAAGGCATTATGTTGTGCTTCCCAAAACGACATCTTTGAAGCAATGAATAATGCTTACAATGAAGCAATAAAGAATGCATACTATGAAGCATTACTGTTGTCAACATACAAAAAAAGCGCTTCTTATTTCCTAAGAAGGCATGAAATTATTGCTTCTAAGAGCATATGAAAGAAGCGCTTTTCACCTGCTTAAAGAAGACATACCAAGTGGGACATCGCGAACAAAAATCATGCCTTCTGGATTTGCTTTGTACGCGCTTCGTAAATTAATAATGCCTTCCTGAAGCGCTTCTGGGCAAGCACTATTTTCTGCTGGGTAAGTGTAAAGTGTGCGTTAAAATAAACGTTAACACCCTTTTTTAACTTTTTTTTTGCGAATGATTTTTTACTCATCAGATTGTGTTTGAAAAATGTGTCAGATAATAAAATTTTTTGATTTATCAAAATCAATTGTATACATAGTTAGTTCATAATAAATAATCAAAAGCAAGTCCGTGAAAAAGTTATTTAAACTTTTCAAAATAATAAAAGTCAGTTTGTTTCAAATGTGGTATTATTACAGTTTAACAAGAACCTAACAATTGGCAGAAAGCCCGAATTTGGTAAAACAAAGAAACCCAGGAACTCTTCCAAGGCCAAAAAGGTAGCGATGATATTGAGAGCTGATGCAAAGGTTTCCGTCTGCTGGGCTTAGAACATTTAAAGTGTAAAAAGTGGCGGATAGGAATGCGAAGAATATTGAAGCCGAAATCGTCCAAAACTAAAAAAAAACCCGAATGTGGCCGACAAAAGTTATGTACTTGCGGATTTTTCACAGCTTATCGGACGGAAGTTTTACGTAACGGAATAGTAGCAATCAAAAAAAACTATCGAAATTTCCAAAAAATTTCTTAAATCTATTTCCAACTTTCGATATAAGTGGACAGAAAAATCACAAGAAAAATTGCTTATTAGAGGCAGACCAGAAAACTTAAAAAAATTGTATTAATCGCTTAGTTTTTATATAAGATGGTGTAGAATACAAATCTGTATAAAATTTTAATCAATAAAATGTTTTATTTTAAACTATGGCTTAGTTCAGGGTCTATTAAAGTAACTTTTTATGTGTTAACGTTTATTTGGGCGCACACTTTAGCTTTGCCATGAAAAACGATATGAAAATACAACCATGTTTTGGATGAATATAAGAAGTATTACCAAGTATTCAAAATAATCTACATTTTACAACTCATCTGCAGAATACGAGCCGAAGAGTTTTGGTACACACAAAAAAATAAAAACCCATTTCAATTACGAAAACCACCGATTCAATAACTTTAATTGCTAAAATTCCTCCAACAACGAAATTGCTAATTCAATTAAAAATTTTTAGCTCTTTAATTTAATTATTTTTCAATTAAATAATAATTCATTTAATTAAAAAGTGATCAATATCACATACCTTCCCAAAAAAAAACAAAAAATTTTTGTTGCCATACCAAATGTTTTTTATAGAAGTATTGTTGTTGCAATACCAAATGTTTTTTAACAGATTGCATTTTGTAACATTGAATTTAAACCGGCATGAAATTCTCATTTAGTTAGCAGATTTATATATACGTATGTGCACAACTTCATACAGAAATTAGTTTTTTTTTTTCTTTTTATTGAAGTGTAAGGGTTATGGCAAAATTATTTTTGGATTTTTTCTTTGCAGAAATTAGCCCTTGTGTTGAAATCAGAGTATTTTTTTTTTTTGTTTAAAAACTTTTTATTTATTTTTGCATTTTTTCTGTTAAAAAATCATTTTAAATTTTTATTAAACGAAACTAAACTTCAAAAATTACAATATCAATTTATGATAATGTTTTAGAATACATAAATATTCAGATTTAAACAACTGAAACTAAATTATTTAACTTAATAAAGTAATAAACCTAATAAGAATTAATATCTAATCTAATTGAAATTAATTTAAAATAAATGGTGATTTTTTAAGAGGTTTGGGATTTGATTTTATGAAATCTTTATTTGAGTCGATTAAAACGATTTATATAATTCAATGTTTAAAGATGATTTTATGTAAATGGTGACAGCGGCTACGCCTCAAATGGTTCATACGCTGTGTTCAATTTGGCATACCCTCTCCAACATATCAGCCGGTATCTTACGAATAAATTCTTCAATTTTGGCTTCTAGTACGTCAAACCGTTGCGGCTTGTCCCTATAGACATGAGCCTTAACATAGCTCCACAAAAATAGTCTAAATGCATTAAATCGCACGATCTAGGCGGCCAGTTGACCGACCCCAAACGTGAAATAAACTGTTCTCCAAACTCGCCTCTCAATTGGACAATTGTTTTGCGTGCTGTGTGGCATGTGGCACCGTCTTGTTCAAACCACATGTCACCCAAGTCCAGCTTTTCCATTTTAGACAAAAAAAAAATGTAATCATCGCACGGTAGCGCACGTCATTTACAGTAACGTTCCTGCCTTCGTCGTCTTTGAAAAAGTGCGGTTCAATGATGCCACCGGCCCATAATCCACACCAAACAGTGCATTTTTCGGGATGCATTGGCAGTTTTTTGCAATACTTCGGGCTGCTCTTCACACCAAATACGGCAATTTTGCTTGTTCACATATCCATTCAACCAGAAATAAGCTTCGTCGTGGATTTATATCCAACTTTGGCAGCGCCCATTCACCAAAAACCGTTTTGGTAGGGCGTGTGGCTTCAGTTCTTGCACCAGCTGTATTTTAAAAGGTTTTACACCAAAATTCTCCCGCAAGATTTTCCGCGTAGTGTAGTAACAAAGACCCAATTGCTGCGAACGACGCTGAATCGATAATTCACGGTCATCAACAACACTGGCGGATACAGCTGCGATATTTTCCTCTGCCACACTCAACGTTTGCGTGTTGGTGGTTTAGAGTCCAATAATGTAAATTTGGTGCCCCTTTATTTAGTACTAATACCACTTAACATAAACATTTATAAAAAACAACTACATAAATGTTACAAAAACAACAATGAACACATTTTTTGCTTTTGAGCGATAATATAAAAAAATGTCAAGAAAGTTCCGAATTTGAGCAAATATTTAATTGATTCAATTAATTTTTAATTGACAGCTTTTAATATTTTTAACAAACCGATTTAATTGAAAAAAGTAAGGAAATATTTTTTTTCTTTGTATAACATTTCGTTTCGAAAGTTGTAATAGATAAAGTTTATTATATATGTTAAGTGCAGATGAAAGGACTCAATTTCGAAAAATTCAAAGACGACTGTAGTTATAAAATGCCGATTCTCTAGTATCCTATTAAAACATTCTTAAATTGGCGTAGAGCTAAATTCTATGATTACAAGTAATATTTCATATAGAAAATATTTTTGTGAACACAATTTGGTATTAAATAAGATACAATTTTCCTATTATATTTAATGAAGTGCATTTAAAAAAATATCAACTTTTGTTTTTTCTCATATTTCTTACCACAAAAAATATTATGATGTTGGTACATAAAAAAAAAAAAAAAACCAAAACTAAATTGTATTCTACATTGACCATGACCATATTTGTTCTAGTTTAAGTAAAATTTATGTACGATTGTATAATGGATTTTGTAGCTACATGAGAACTTGAAACAAATTTATTGGCCACCCATCGGAAGTTAAGTTCATTGATGCTTTTCAAATGTATAAATATGAGATTTTTTGTTTGTTTTCTTCAAGATCTAACAAAAATAAACCATAAAATGTATATTTTGAAGTGAAGTGCTTAATGAGGTCCATATTATGAGAATGTAAAGAAAAAGTAGAGACAAAAGAAAAAAGAATAAATTGAAAAACAAGAAAGCGACAACGACTTTTGTATTGCCCTATGTGGGTATATATTTATAGCGCTAACGAGTGGTTTACCAAAAAATTTAAAAAGTCGTCTAAGTGTCTGTTCAACAAAACTGTATTGCAGTTTCATTGCTAGAAATTATAAAAAAAGAAACGTGGGTTTAAATTTAGGTCTGTTTCTCTAATTGGCAACAGAGATACTACAAAAGTTTTTTTTTTTTTTTTTTTTTTTTTATTATTTCTCAAACAAGTGTTAATAAATAAAGTTTAATGTACTATAATAATAATCAATAGTTAAAAATATTTTTAAATTACCAAATTTAAAAATTTTAAAATATGGAACACATTTTAAAACGCCCAATAAAATGCTTAAATCATAACTCACTACAACGCATATTAGGGTAGTTCATATATGAAATTTTTTTTTGTGAATTTTATGTGGGCCGAATGGAATATAAATTAAGCACCATAAAAACATGATTTTTCTAATTTTTTTTTCATTGGGGGGTCGCTACCGTCTTCTAAACTTTGGTGCTTTTGAAAAAATCGCTTCCTTTAAATATTTTTCCATGTATGTATTAGGGAGTTCTATAAAAACAAAAATGCGATTTTTTGGGGAAGGATGGGTCGGGTTTTATTTTCTCTCTATATAAAAATAATATATATGCAAATTGGTGCCAATCGGGATAAAGAAAAGTCTGTTTATATGGAGAAAAATTACTTTTTTTCAGTTATTGTAAAAACGTTTGGCGTCGTAATAGTTTTTATTCTAGAGCAGAGATGCCCAAGGTAGTAGCATTGGTGAGAGTGACGAAATAACACTGGAAGAAAATAATTTGCTATTTATTTAGTCGTCAACGAGATTGCGACGAAAGCACATGTGTGGCGGGTGTGATATATTTCGAAATAAAAAGATTCTTCGAAGTGTTTATAAATGTTCCCTCCATTAATCATTGTTCAATTTGCAATTAAAAAGTAATGAAATCTTCTATGTTGATACTCTTATTGCAGTTACGCAATAAAAGTATATTTCTCAAACTAGAAGAATTCAGCTTATTGCGTTTTTTTTGAGCAAATATAATTCAAATCTGAAAATATTTGTTCGCAAAGATACGTTGAGGGAAATAAAGATAAACACTTCAATGAAATCGTCTTTATTTCAGGATATATTGTATTGTCTTATTATAAGACACAGAAGTTCTGCAAGTGTAGTTTGTCTCTCCCACTCAACATGCTGATTTCCTATTGGTTGATTGATGATCAAACAAAAGAGCGTAAGGTATACGTGTGAATTTTATTTGCTGATATCAGCCACTACTGGGCATCTCTGTTCTAGAGCATAGGTCGGCAAAGCGTAAAATGAGGTTGTGTGTGTGAGCGAACTACCCAGCAAACACAAATCGAGCGTTTCAAAATACCATTATAGTTCCTTACACACAAAAAATAGTTGCCAATAACTTGGCTAAAATAGCCCTATCCAAGTTGTTTTGTAAAATTTAAATAAGTTTTTAAATTTTTTAGCCAAAAACTTTGGAAAATTCAACAAGATAGATAGGGCTATTTTAGTCAAGTTATTGGCAACAATTTTTTTGGGTGTATGTAATGTGTTACGCTTTTCACTTAAATATACATATTTTAAATTGTCTAAACATGTTGTATGACTTAAAAAAAGGAATGCTGAAGTTTTTGGAATGGAAAAACGTAGAAAAGAAATTAACAACGATATTGATATATAAACGGAACTTCTAATACTTCCAAACTGATTTTTATTTTTTTTATTTTATTAATTAATAATCATATAATTACAAATTATATACTATTACCCTAACCGAGCACTAGCTACTATGGCCTTCGGCTCGTTGTAGCGAAAACAGACCAGTGCCTCTGGTGGGAATCGAACCCACGACCCCCGCACTGATAAGCCAGCACGCTACCAACTAGCCTACCGGGGCGCACGATCAAACTGATTTATTTATAATGTTAATGATAATTTCTTATTAATAAAATGTGTTTTAAATTTGATAACATAAAATGCATTGCATGTTACCAAATGCATTATCAATCATAAAATATTTTTCGTAATTCATTATTAAATAGAAATGTTTGTTGGGTAAGTATTGCTGAAAAAAATATAAAAGCATCCGCCGCATGTACACTTGTCGGAGTCTCATCGACAATTAAATGAAAGAGCATAAGTATATGTGTGAAGTGGTCTCTGCACAATTGTGCTATGAAATGCCCACCTCTGTGCTAGAAGATAAATTGATCGATATAAAGATAAAATTATGTTTTCAAAAAAGTATAAACATCCTAAATCGGTTAAGAAATAGTCCAGCCATAAAAATTCGAGCACACATCCGAAACGCTGTTTAAATTGATTACCGCAAGCAGACGCGGATCCGGGAAAAGATTTTGGTGAGGGAAGTTAGAGCATTTTTGAAAAATGGTCCTTTTCGTTTTGATTTTTTTGTTTTGAAAATTTTTATTTTTGGGGAGGAAATATACCATTTTCCCTCCCCCTGTATCCGCACCGGACCGCAACATAAGTTTTTTGTTTAATAGACTCATAAATTGTAAAAAATTAAATATATTTTTTATAATGTCGTTAACCTGTCCTAAGGTGACGTCAGAAACGAATAATATTTTTGGGAT